>JAQPZY010001538.1:3435000-4030663 GCA_029931535.1 Margaritifera margaritifera
CTATAAAAAGATGTCTGACACCTATTTTTAGGGGAGGTAAATCTGAATTAACTGAAATCCCTTCTATAGGATTGAATAATTAATTTTGTTTGTCAAATGATAAAGCAATTAATTTTGTTAAAATAAATGTATCAAATCTGACTTTGCAAGAAATGCAAAAAAGCAAATTTATAATAACTTATTCTGTTTATGTTTTTAATATCACGTCAATTGATATTCCTGAAGGGTCCTATAATTTGAATCTCCCTGATCACACGAAATAAAGATAAGATGCTGCGTAATAGGTAGAGAATATCAAACATTTCATAGAAATTCGTCATCCTCGATCAATGGCGTCCATAAGAACAATTCTCTGCGTATTAGTCACAGTTGTTAGGACACAGAAGACTAATAACAAACTCTGATGTCACTGACCTGAATTACATTATGTTTCAGTACATGAGAAATGCGTAATGTTTACTATATCCTTTCGAACGACACATGCCTCATCTGAACATCTACCAACGTCTGCCATCCATGGTAAGTTGAACTTGGAACTCGAAATTTGGAATATAACTGTGTCGCCACATGTAAGCTCTATAGTTATAGTCACATATCCACGTTCTTTGGGAGATTTATGTTGTTGTAGTACAGAAAAACTTAGTTCATCAATGTTATTGCATTTTTCCTTCCTTTTGCCACCTTACAGTTTCAGATAGCGTTTCTACCCACGTTGTTGACCCTGTGTCCTAGTTCCCACATTGCGAGGTTGCAGGCCAGCTGTTGCAGATCTTTTAAAAAGCTTTTGTTACACATTCCGATCTAAGTGTTTAACAGTTCAATGCACAGAGGGTATACTTTAGCGTTCTGTAAGCCAATAAGGGCGAGGGAGACACCCATATATGATACGTCACACGATCTTGGTGCAATCTCATTAAATAGAATGCACATTTCTTTATCGTCTCTCCGTGACAACATGTGTGCATTTATGTACCAATTGTAATATTCCTACAAAAACAACGACAGCAATACTACTACTACTACCATTACTACTACTATTACTAATAATAATAATACTATTAATGCAAAATTAGAAGGTTCTAGCTAATAGCAGCTATTGCGAGTACGACCATCCATGTATCAGCTTCCTAATGTATGAGTACGACCATCCATGTATCAGCTTCTTAATGTATGAGTACGACCATCCATGTATCAGCTTCTTAACATAATAGTACGACCATCCATGCATCAGCTTCCTAATGTATGAGTACGACCATCCATGTATCAGCTTCTTAATGTATGAGTACGACCATCCATGTATCAGCTTCTTAATATAATAGTACGACCATCTATGCATCAGCTTCTTAATATAGGAGTACGACCATCCATGTATCAGCTTCTTAATATAGTAGTACGACCATCCATGTATTAGCTTCCTGATGTAGACGTAGATACGTACAATGTCTGTCACCGATCTTCGTCTTATCTCTCTGACAGTTTTGCTGCTAAGATATTCCATATCACAAATGGTGCAAGGTGGGAAGACAAGATTGGGGTTTAAGATGACCTTCCCAATAAACTCTCGGGAAATCCACCGTATTTTGGTATTATACGTTGTACTGATACCAAATGTGTTGTAGATTTATTATTACAAGCGCAACGATGATACTCAGCATTTTAATGAAGTCTTCATTATGGTAGCGTTCGAATATAATTACGTATCTAATAATAGGCATTTTTCCTTCATGTTTTTTCCTCGTATGGACACCAGGGTGAGACTGATAAATAATTTGATAGTTGACCTAAGCGAAGATTTTAACCTCAGTTCGCAGCTTCCTTTCTTGAGAACCGAGACTATGTCGACCTGAGAATGTACCCACAGAGACAAATTCATTTAAGTTAAGAAGGAATGTCTCATTTACTGAGGAATATAAACACGTATGCTTTCATTTTCAGACACTTTAATCAGGAATATTAACACTACTGTGGTGAGACTGGTCATGATACACAGGTTTGCCATCATGAAAAACAAACAGAGTGCAACAGTTGCCATAAATTCGGACAAAAGAGAAAACTCTTTGAATTGGAGTATTATACATACTAGGAAACTAGCAATGACTAGAATGCCAGTGATTCATTTGTAACAAATATTCAAAATCCAGTTGTGTCTAGTTAGGCTACAGACTCTACTACCTTAGTGGACACTATTGTACATGCAAAAAATCAAGGTCTTTCAGCTTCTATATGTGAGTTTGCTGACTCCAATTTATATATACTCATGAGAATATTGAAACTTAATGTCATGATTTTATGGAAACTATATCATTGAGTACCCCCTTGCATGATGACATACATGTAATTTATATGAAACTAAAATAAAAAAGTTGTAATATCGATCGCTTAAATGTAAAATGTGTAGCGGACAAAATTAATCAGATTAAGTTAAAATTGTCTTTCAAAGAGATTAATATACATGTTTGAGAATCACCGAAACCAAATTAAATGATAACCACAATGATAATCTAATTCGTTGTCAAGACGTCAATAAATCGTTACGCAGGGACAGGGAGACTGCAGGGGAGGTATTGTTGCATACATTAGAGAAGATGTAAATGCAGAAAAGCGAGCGGACTTGGGGTCACAAGACAAGAAACTGAGAGTGGTGGAAATTTGTCAACATAATGCAAAATAATGCTCATTTGGTTTCATTTACATGTCACCTTCCTCTGTAGCAATTTGGAATGATGAAAATGTCCATGCACAGAAGAAGGAAATTGATATACAATGTGATGTAAATAAGGTCTTACTCAATACTCAGATAAAAATAAACTTAATGGATTTTATGGAATCATTGGGCATTCTCAAGTTGTAAATGAACTCATAAAGATTACATAAATATCAATCATTTTAATTGACCACATTTATACCAATCTACCAGACAATGTTCTGAATGATAATGTACCGAACATTGGTCTTCATAAGCAATACCTTTCTTTTCTCACAAATAAGGCAAGGCACATTGCAACAATACACACAAAACTATCACTTATAGGTCGTTCAAAAACTTTAATGAAGAACTATTTTTTGATGACCTAAATAAAGTTCCATGGAATATAAATCAACTTTTTCATGATGTAGATAAAACGTTGGGTGTGTGGGCAGAATTTTTTTATGGATGTAGTCTCTAAACATGCACCGCTGAAAATTCATCTGGTAAAGTACGAAATCCAATCTAATTCGCTTACAACTGAAATCTTAGATGCCATGAAAATACGACATCAATTAAAGGCTAATGGAATACATGCAAGATATAAAGTATATAAATATATGAGAGGCATTTAAAAAGTTCTGAATATTAGTGCGCCTCTCATCTTTATTAGTGAAGGGTACGTCAGTGCAACCCGTCAAAGCACTCCACACGCATCTTTACACACTTTCTCTGTCTGAGTATCCAGTTATTAAATGCCATTTTGTATTCAGTTTTTGGTATGTCGTTCATACACTGGAAAACCGCATGGCGGCTTTCAAATCGTCTGCACCTCAGCGAATCATTGATAACAGAATTCAGCCAAAAATCACCTGGAACAAAATCAGGGCTATGTGGAAGATGTGGCAAAGTTTTTATAATGTTCTCCATCAGAAAGTCTGTCACAACGGCGGATTTATGCGCCAGTCCAGTGTCATGGAGTAAATGTGTACCTCGTGTACCGGTGTGCGGGCGGGTAGTTCGGTAGCGTTCAACAACTTTTGGCAACACTTTGGAGGCATACAAATGTCCAGTGACACTAGCTAAGTGAGGTACAGTTACCTGGTCGACCGGGCTTACAGCATCGAAAAATAATGCCCACAAAACTCTCTTGACGGTCCGACTACGTTGAGCGATTTGTGGTCTCTGATCTTTTTCTCCGATCCAAACTGCATTAAAGTCGGGTTCAAAAAAGTAAACGCATATTTCATCACTTGTGACAATCTCATTCAATCGTCTCTGGTCACACTTTTCATATTTAGCTTGTAGAAGTTTGGCAATTTCAACCCGAGTCTATTTTTGATCAGCCCTCAACAAATGTGGGACCCATCTTGCGCAAACCTTTCTGAGCTTCGAATCATTCTCCAATATATTAAAAACAGCTAACGAAGTAATGCCCGTGATAACAGAAATATATTCCACTGTGTATCGAACATTTTCAGCAAGTGGCCCCTCTGTAGGACTCAAGGTACTAATTATATAGAAGAATGGGAACCAGTCTAGAAATACAGTATATATGGGTTTGGCTGGCCAGGATTGGTTGATAATGAAAGTAACTTTTTAGTAAAAAGAATCTTTTGAGCGCTTATCCTAGTTGTAACTGAAACAAAATAGAGACAATGTGTTATTGATGGAATTTCAGTCCCTTTAAATACCTGAGTTTCGAAAACTCATTACTGAAATTAGCACCAGACTGTTTGGTGCGGAATTGAAAACACATGTTTTAAACACACGCAGATCCAAAACAAAATGCCGCGGCTCGTGTGGTTTTATCTACACATAAGCTTGCATAAAGGATATGTCTATACTGAAAAATATAGGTTTGATCATAAGCATTCAGAAATTTAAAGTTAATGAATTTTTAATATCATGATGTTTCCATAGATTTACTATGGGAGCTGAATTAGTACAGTGAGTCCTTCACCGCTGTCACTTCCCGCTCACCAATCGCAGACAACTTCTACCAAAACGTGGATCATCTTCCATGGATTCGCGACCATCTTCGAAAGGATGAAACCTCAAATTTGTGGGATATGACAGAGAATTATATTCGTAAACGTAATCCAAATCGGCCTTGATATTATTCCGAGAGTACTCTAAGAACGCTCAGATTCGACAATATACTCTTTGCTCTGTAGCAAAATTGTTCTTCTTCTCTTACATGTTTATGTCACTGTCATTTACCTGCGTTACGCACACACATATATCAGGTGTCCGGCGTGCTGTACGTGCATCTGCAGATCATTTTATATAACCTTATTTTTTCTATCGATCGGCATTAAATTTATTGACAGGTTCAAAGAAACATAAAAGTTATAACAAAATATTCAGAACTTTTCAAATATCCCTCGTAACAAGCTAAACAAACTTATTCTCAATCAATGTTTGAAATCAAAGAGAGCAAATAAAATTCCATTTTGGAAACTTTTCAATGAACTCTCTGGAGGAAAATATTAAAAAATGAGTCCAAAAAATTCACTCCATTCTGGTAAATGACACCATTGTCACTGATGATGCTGATATTGCAAATGTTTTTAATGATTTTTGTTTCGTCAACGTACCCAATAAATTAAATGAAACTATCATTGAAAACAACTTTGATGAATTAAAAATTGTATATACTAGCAAATTCCCTAGTGAGGTACTTTTTCAATTCCACCAGCATCAAAGAAATTGCTTTAAAATGTCTCACTAAACTTGAAACTAAGGATTGAACTTGATACTAAGAAAGCTACAGAACTCGATCAGATTAATCCACGTCTAAAAAAAAATAGGTGACTGATAAACTATAAATATTACCTATTAAAGACCATATCATTCTGAGAAAAGCTAAGCTAATGTACACAATATCCAATAACCGTGCTCCTATCTATTTACAGTCACTATTCCAGCGCATGCAGCCTAGTAACCGGGGATTCATCTGTATATAAAATTCCGAAAACCAAATAAGGAATTATTCAAAAGAAGTTCCCAATGCTCGGGAACATATACCAGTATACCAGTAGAAATTAGAAATTCCCACTGTTTCTTTCTTTCAAAATCAATATATCCAATGGCTTCAGAGATGTAGTCAAAAATAAGAAAGAAATATATGGTTAAGAATAAATGAATATGGATATATATTGATATATGTGTGAATGATTATTGATGTATGTGCATTTGAGTGTGAAGGAAAGCGATTGTATTTGTATTCATTAATTTCTCTGGGCATCATTAAAAATACTACCGTCTATTTTACACAAACTGCATAATGCATGTATATTGACTGTATGTGGGTCCATATGTATGACTGAGTGACTGTGTGGGGAAGAAAGGAAAGAAAGTGAGGATATTGTTGAACTTCCATGCTAATATATATATATATATATATATATATATATATATATATATATATATATATATGTGTGTGTGTGTGTGTGTGTGTGTGTTTGTGTGTTCCTTTCTTTGAGGGCCTCATTTAATTGTATCACCCTCTTTAAATAAAGTCATTATTATTACCATAGAAAGGTCAAAAATTGTTTCATGACGGTATCAGCGAAATCGTTTCAAGTCCAACGAAGCATATCAGTAATATATGAAGAAGAGTCATTCTGTCTTAGATGTATGCTTCAAGTCAAACAAAGTCTATCAGTAATATATGAAGAAGAGACATTCTGTCTTAGACGTATGCTTCAAGTCAAACAAAGCCTATCAGTAATATATGAAGAAGAGACATTCTGTCTTAGACGTATGCTTCAAGTCAAACAAAGCCTATCAGTAATATATGAAGAAGAGACATTCTGTCTTAGACGTATGCTTCAAGTCAAACAAAGCCTATCAGTAATATATGAAGAAGTGTCATTCTGTCTTAGATGTATGCTTCAAGTCAAACAAAGTCTATCAGTAATATATGAAGAAGAGACATTCTGTCTTAGACGTATGCTTCAAGTCAAACAAAGCATATCAGTAATATATGAAGAAGTGTCATTCTGTCTTAGATGTATGCTTCAAGTCAAACAAAGTCTATCAGTAATATATGAAGAAGAGACATTCTGTCTTAGATGTATGCTTCAAGTCAGAAAAAGTCTATCAGTAATATATGAAGAAGTGTCATTCTGTCTTAGACGTATGCTTCAAGTCAAACAAAACTATCAGTAATATATGAAGAAGAGTCATTCTGTCTTAGATGAATGCTTCAAGTCAAACAAAGTCTTTCAGTAATATATGAAAAAGAGTTATTCTGTCTTAGATGTATGCTTCAAGTCAAACAAAGCCTATCAGTAATATACGAAGAAGAGTCATTCTGTCTTAGATGTATGCTTCAAGTCAAACAAAGTCTATCAGTAATATAATGAAGAAGAGACGTTCTTTATATAGATGTATGCTGCACATTGTGAAAGGTCTGACAGAGATATGTCAGTATATTCATTATCAAATTATGCCAACTTTTCAAAGATCCGACATTGCTGTCTTATAAAATACCTCTTCATAACTGAGTAAAGGCTCTGTATCCAACCAATGCTTTAAAACGTGATCCAATTGCCATTGTAACTGCACGGTGGTTTGATTTATCCAACCACCGTATAACTGCAAGCAGATGATAAAGATTCAAGGCCGGCGCAAGGGTATTTGGCGCCCTTAGCGAACCTTCAGCCTTGCGCCCCCCCCCCCCATTAACTTTCGAAAATGAACACAATCTCAAAGTCGAAGCATGTGGCGCTGCGAACGCGAACACACACACACACACACACATTAATTTTTTCCTTCTGCTTTTCTGTTTCTATTTTTAGACGCTTATTATGTTACGCTATTTCTCTTTCTTTTTTTATTCAATCATTCTCTTTCTTTTTTTATTCAATCAGTGTTTTGTCGCCCCCAAATTTTGCCGCCCTAGGCGACCTCCTAGTTTGTCTTGTGGTTAAACCGGCCCTGCGAATATTGCATACTAACGGCTTGGTTCATGCATGCTTAGGTCGATAGTTTCACCTAGTATCAGGCTGGACTTTGCCGGCAGCTTTTTTTCTGAATGAAGTAATAAAATAGTTTAC
Source organism: Margaritifera margaritifera (assembly GCA_029931535.1). Taxonomy (NCBI): domain Eukaryota; kingdom Metazoa; phylum Mollusca; class Bivalvia; order Unionida; family Margaritiferidae; genus Margaritifera; species Margaritifera margaritifera. The sequence goes on from JAQPZY010001538.1 coordinate 3,442,753, forward strand.
TCCCTCTTTTCAACCGTTAACAGGAGCTTACGCGAGAAAAACTGCACGTATGCAAAAAAAAGAAAGTCATTATGCCAAGCAAATATTTTTATTTTTTTCTTTTAACTTTGTAGGACTTGACGATCTACTGTAACCTAGACCTTTAATCCCCACACTCACTAGTATAAGAAATGATAATTATTTTCCCAAAACAATTTTTCTGTGAAGTTTCAGTTTGATTTGCTGTTTTAAACCGTGGTCAGCGCATTGAACTGACACATTTATTACCTTATGGATGACCTTAATATTTGACATTGCTTATACCAATGAAAATACGTCAAAATCCCAAAACATTGCTTATACCAATGAAAATACGTCAAAATCCCAAAACATTGCTAACAGTCTCTTTGGTACGACTTGAATAACAACCTTTCTGATGATACCACGTAGCCTTTGTTCTACCTGGGTACTGAGTCCAGATCTAGCCCAGACCACTAGCCTATATGAGCAGGATATCAAGGATTTCATTTTACATTACGAAAAAGAAGTCTAGAAGTGATTAACTATGGCAAATAGTTTCAACTATTCAGCTGAGATATTTAATATCCTTTTCCCTTGATTTTCTATAAGCCTGCATGTCTTACCACTGGTAGATGTAGTTGGTATCGTGTTCCCTCCTGTATTACTTCCACTAGGATGATCACAGTTCTTTCTCAACACTTGTGCGCTCTCCTTATCTAGAATAAGATTTGTATTCGCTCTTAACTGTTATTTTTCAGCAGTCACATACCGCATAGTGCATATAGTTGGCGCTCATTTAATTTTGACAATATTGGCGAAAAAATCCTATTACGCAAAAACTAAGGACCGTAAAAATTCATAAGGTAATTTCCCAAACGATTGTTTTTTTTCAAATACAGTAACAGCCAAATATAATATCTAACAATAATTAAGTTTTAGAAAAGAACCAAATTTGGGTAGTGGTTGTATGAAGCGATATAAAGTGTTATCTTATATTGGAGCTGAAGGGATTGCCATAGCATTTATTCACGCAGAACAAATAGAGATACGAATTTATGGCCAAGGCAATCTTCTTATCTTACATTAAGTTTAGCATTATATATATATATATATATATATATATATATATATATATATATATATATATATATATATATATATATATATATATATAACACGTATATATGTTAAAACCAAATATATATATATATATATATAACACGTATATATGTTAAACCCAGAGCTTTTAAATAACTTCTTAGCATAGCTGGTTCGAGATATCTAGGCCAAGTTTCAATGAATATCATAAAATTTCTTCCTCAGTTTGAAGTTTAAAAAAATATCTTCATTCTCGCATGGTTGACAAATGTGTTATTTTCTACAAAAAATATTTAACATGCGTCAATGATTAAAACACGGCAATTTTATTGAAATCCATCTGGAATCAACGTTGTATTATCTGTGAGGGAAATTTTAGAATGTCCCCCAGATTGAGGAATTCCTCAGCTCTTTTGTTTTCAATAGTGCAACGATTCCAAGGTGTTTAGTTTAAAAATTATATCCTTCTTTCCATCCTTTCTACTGTTTCTATTTCTGACATAAATCTGAATATTATGCGAAGTATCATATGCAAGAAAGTATAAAATATCGATTTGAGGAGACGTTTTGGGAATTTATTGAAACAGGAACTTCCAAGTCAAGTTTACTCCTGCTTCCATTTGTAAATTGTTTTTAGATCTGGCCTCGGGATTTTAAAAAAATTCCAAGCTGAAGAGACTCGGAGTTTTATTCAGAACCCCAAGATTACAAATCATAGTTTCACTTACGTGAGAGCTTTCTAACTTTGCACAAATATTTACTGGGGAAAACATGTAGTCAGAACTTGAAATTTCATATAAGTATCATGCATCAGATATATTTTATGGAATAAATTCTTAGTGTAACGTTTGATGAATTCAAGGACTTTGTAAAGAATAATAATTTATCAAAATTATGAAAGAGATCCTGTACTCGATGACTCGAAACGTTAAAAGCATAGGTCACATAACTGATCACGATCTGGACATTATGGAAATTTCAGTGCGCCTTTCCTGTTATGGTGAGCCAGGCATGTGCAACATCCTCCAGGGCACGGATTGGATAGCGATTTTGAAATGTACCCGTATAATGTAAATGTAACCGCATAAAACCATTCGGAATAACCTCTGCTGTTTCTGCGAGACAAAAATATGCCTCGTATGTATGTTGGCCCAGTAATTTACAGAAAAATCACACATTTTGTTCGCCGAAAATTTCTCAGCAAACCCCAATTTATTCGGACCACCTCGGCTATTTCTACGATTGGATTGATTATAGGATTCAACGAGAAGTTACGAATGAAAACATAGATTGATGCATTCGTAACATCTCGGTCAAACCTTGTTTCGTAAATAGCCGAGGTGGTTCTCAGGGCAGCTATCAGCGTACATTCGAGATATGATCCGTAGGATTGACCTCGAAGTTGCGACTGCTAATAAAACAACATGTACATGCCTGAAGTAAGCGATACGTTTCAGTGCACTCGCTTTCGCTATTACCTCTATTGCTCTCGCATCGTTTGAAATACGTATTCCCACACGGGAAGACCTCAGAGATCAACTGAAAAAGCTGGGGATCATATGATCTCAGCTTGTCATGTGTGTTGATCTCATTATGAATGCCGTTGGCTGGATGCGCATAGTCATTACAATTGAAGAAACTCTGAGTCCCTTCAGCCTGTAAAAGATACAAAATATACTTTGATAGTATTGTATACCAGTACTTTCCTTTATAATTCAGAATATTTTTTTTATATAGCATTTCCACGAGTAAATACTGATTGCTTCACTGGCAACAGAGGGCAATTTGCAAGAAAACTGAAAGATTTCCGTTACATTTATTATACATGAAACAGGCGTTAATAATTCTGGCTTTTAAAGAGAGGTTGGTGTTAAAGGGAAGCACAGTATTTGAAGAAGTTAGACAAAGAGACATTTATAAGCTAGCTGCATACGACATGTTATTTGTTGAAGGTGGGTGGCTATTTTTGTTGAAAGGGAGGTGGGTGAATGGTCTGTATTTTAAGTTTGGCCACTGATTGTATATTAGCAAAACATTTTATAAGCATGTCGAATTCGCAACAAATAATAACTGTAAAGACATATCTTTGGACTTCTTTTAGCTTCTAGTCTGGGGGCTTTTAGGCGAATATTATCAAATTAGTATATTAGCATGCTCCTGCCATAACGGGAGGGGGGGGGGAATAAGTATTACCATAAAGGTTATATACGTATCCGGTATTGCTCTTTTCCGTCAATCTTCCATGTTCGTTCGGGACGTAAGGAATATCTTTCTTGCGTAACGAGTTTTGCAGAACTTCATGGCTTTTATATGTAGCATTATAGAAATAAACACCGCTTTCTAAAACAATTTGACTGCCTTATGGACCCTGTTTTGGTTAGAAGTTTGCTCTTGATCTACGAGTTTCATTTGCTCTAATAAATCTGAAAGGGCTTTATAGATTGGAAGCAAATTTAGCTTGAGGCTTAACAAGTTTTTAAAAAATACGCAGACGAAATTTTATTTTATTTTTAAGCCGGTTTGACTTAGAAGTTTGTTCTTGCACCTGAAACAGATCTTGGTCCATTTTCCACATTTACGGGACTTTCTGTGTCCTTTGGACACAATTATAGTCAACAAAGAAGCGCAGAATAGAAGGAAGAGTCAGATATCGGTTATGGCAGCTCTTCCTCTATATTTCTATATTACTTGTACATTGGTTCCAATTGAACGAGACAAATCTACGTGTTTCTATGGGTTTATTCAACTTTCACCACTAATAAATAAAATCTTCAGCCGTGTACAATAATAGTTAATAGAAAGTATGGGAATAGAACCAACATGTCAATCATTTCCATTTAGCAGGCTTGACATAACATACCTGGACCTGTAAGTTAGTTTACTTTCATCCACGTATTTATTTATCCATTAGTCTTGACCATGCTTCAGACCCCAAAAATATGCACTTTATATCTTCAGCAAAGCGGTATATCCCCACACTTTTCTCAATAAAAATACTTATCTCCACCCATCCACCCTTTTTTTTAGTTCACCCACCCACTCAAATGGAGTGCTAAGCCATAGAATATAACCTATGGCAAAAGAAACTGGTTACATTTTCCGTACGCAAATTGTAATCAATGAAGCAAATGTAACTGTCACAATTTGTAATAGGTTACAGTAACGGATCAACAGGGATTTATATTACAGTATACAAACTGTTGTGTATATATGCAAACTACCCCCAGTTACGTCACATCTCAGAGTATTATACTCTACCTTGTATGGTGTCAAAGGAGTTGTACAATGTCGTATGCATCTTACTGCGCGGTCTGTTTCATATAATCTCAAAGTTCTATTCAAAAGTGGAAGGGTACAACATTATCACCAAACTAGTCTCGTAGTCATTTTGTTTTTAAAATGTCTTTCAAGGTTTTATTCTAAAGAAACACCAGGCTGCACTTTGAGTCTTATCCGAAGAAAAAGAGCTTAATTAAAGCTTTTGATCCTTTTGTTTAGTGTAGACGACTAGAATGCATGACTGACAGGAAGTTTGACGATTGGCTCGTTTAAAACAGATGTATTAACCAAATAAATGTGTTTCATCATGAGCTGCATAACATTTATCCATTAGTAGGAATGTTTAGCAGTTGCTTTTTTAATTTTTTTAAAAAATTTCTCTCGCTACTGAGGCCCTTCTGCTTCTCCTGTGTAATGAATAACGTCATTTTAAAGAAAAAAGAAGGATACACAGGAAACTACATGCATACAAATCATTTGTGATGTGATGATTACTTTCAAGAATTGTACTTACAAAATACTCTACGTAATTAGTCAAAGAGTAAGTTGAACTCCAGAGCCCGCTAGACTTGGCATGATTGTAGACTTGCTGCAAACGACTATCCCAACCGGAAATAGCGTACTTAGCGCCAAGGAGATGTATTCCGTGCGAAAGCTCATGTAAGAAGATATCTTCTGGATGATATCTGTCGTTTGCGAGGCATAACAGATTTTCCTCCCCTCCCGAAGAAACCGGAGCCTGCTCAGTCGCGCCAAGACCACGTGCTCTCGCATTCCATGAATCGTCAAGAAAATGATGTTCTGGAATATCTGTAGTTCCTTCATTCACTCCGACCACGGCGACTCGTCCAGACAACTTGTACACCCACTCCCGCACACCTGAGTGGTCCGCCAATAAAAACCTCAGGACATAACATGCCCGCTTTAAAGCATCATCTGATACCCTCTCCGATGCTATAAATAATAAACAGAATGTTGGGCAATCCAAATTATTGCGAACAATAACCGTCTTCAGAATATTAAACACCATCGTTGCAAGTCATCAAACACCATCATTTGCTTTATCATCCTTGGCAAAGGAGCGTAGTGAGGTGTCGCCTGTGGCTTGCGACGATGATGAATAAACCCTTAATTCAAGATATTTGATTTGTCCTGAGTCGTGTTACAAACTTTATAACGAAACAGGTATACGTCATTGTGTACCCATCACCCCTTTACAGTAATTAAATTAACAATATTTATCCCAATCAAAATTACCTTTTTATTGAGAAAATTGTTTAATCCGTCTGTGTTGTTAAGGAAGATATGACTTAGATTTTTTCTTTTCAATAATGAATCGGTACCAGGTCAGAAACCATTACTTGAATTTACCAACAACGGGGATGCCATAAGCCTCCGTGTACTTTTGATAGAAATTGGCTAATCCGCTTGGACCTATTCCACTGGCAGTACGTAGGGTACTTGGAACACCTTGGACATGACCGCAGCTGTGCGTATTGGTCGAATGACCCGCTCGATGGGTGTCACGCTTGAACTGTGTTGTAACTGAGGGGAAAAAAAAAAAATGAAATCGAAATATATACAGAATTATCAACAGTTAACTGAATTACACTTACGTTGTTATGCTCATCGGATTTCGAAGTAAAACTGTTTCCCAACATGAATTTTATTCGATAAAGAATGTACATGTTGCACTAATCTTCCTTTCTTATAGAGATACACGATTGATTTCCATTCTTTCAAACTGTATTGATAAACTTTTCCTCTTGGTAAATTTAGCGGCATTTAACTCTCATAAGTTTATATCCAATTACATTCATTAGCCACAACACACACACATACGCATATATATATATATATATATATATATATATATATATATATATATATATATATAAATATATACATATATATATATATATATATATATATAGAGAGAGAGAGAGAGAGAGAGAGAGAGAGAGTGAAGACAGACAGAGAATTCGTAATCATACCTCAGCAGTCAGCACACACTTCGATGCCCGACAAAAAAAAAAAAACAAAAAAAAAAAACTTTATACAACCCCATGTTGGGTTAGTAACACACTATGTATCAAATTGAAGCTAACCAAAAACTAAGGAAAACGTCACAGAAATAATAAACCTTTCAAATATGTCTGACTAATTAACAGTGTTGCGAGTTTTATAAAACCGTTTTCATTTAAGTTTTCATGATAAATTTACCATCTAAGGAACTCTTTTGATGTTAAAGAATACCTACCTACCTACCTACATACATACCTACGTACATACCTACATACATACATACATACATACATACATACATACATACATACATACATACATACATACATACATACATACATACATACATACATACATACATACATACATACATACATATGTGACGGATGGAAATTTGTCTACAAGCATTGTCCTCTAATTGGAGTACAATGTTAAATGGACACTGCATAGTTTTATTTTAGGCTCACTTACCTGAAACATTGGCATAGTATGATGCCTCTATGGGGAAAAATGGCGCCTCTGATGTTTGTACTTCAGAATCCCATTCCAGTTTTAATGCGAGTCCGTATTCTCCAAGACTTCTAAATAAGCTTCCTAATAATAATAATAATAATAATAATAATAATAATAATAATAATAATAATAATAATAATAATAATAATATTTTTTTAAAAAACAGCAACAACAAAAAGTAAATGGTCACATGACAACTCGGAAGTGAAAGAGTACTATATTGGAAAAATCGCCAAACCCAATTTCGTTATTAACAAATTCCACTGCATGAATATTTCACTGATTTGTACTGATATAAGTTTTGAAAAGTTTAAATTGCTGTATTCTGACATATTTATGTTCTTACCTCCATTGTACTGATTTATACTGATATAAGTTTTGAAAAGTTTCCATTGCTGTATTCTGACATATTTATGTTCTTACCTCCATTCACGAAAGAAAACTGAAGACAGATGATCAAAGTGACCAACTTTAACTTTTCCATCTTTGACAGGTAACAGCGTGTGGTAACCTACATTGGAGTGGCGTTCAAAATCCTTTGCTTATCTTATCGAATTTATATACACAATGCAAAAGGTTGGGTGTGTCTACAGAGTATTATCTATACACTAAGAATGTAATTTAATGTACATTTTAGAGACGGAAGTGTCAAGTTTGTCGCGATTATGAACAATCAACCAATCAAATGATCACGAATAGTGGAAGATGTATCAAACTGATGTCTGACACTGGGAGTGGGTGGGAGGTGGGGAAAGTTTCCATGTATGATATACAATGGATGGAAGGAACTTGAGCGATTGTCGTTGATCTCCTTTTAATACTTACGAGAAACATATAGGTTTAATATAAGACCATCTGAAAACGAAAATGTAAGACATCTCGTTAGGTATGATATCCATATAAAGACTTTTGTCTGCAACGAAGACGCTTCGTGCTAAAAGGTTTTCTCAACGGTTTTTTTTTCTTCTACTCTTCGTCTAGTACAAATTACTAGTAATTGGTTTTTTATGATTGCCAGCCGCTATTATCCACCACGCCATTTTCTGATGAATTATTTTAATTGCACCGCATTGATTACTTTTATTCCCAGTAACATCAACAATAGAAATATTAGTGCCCGTGTGAAGAAAGAAAAGAAGAAATTCATCAAAAGCCAACAGGTTGAACACAATAAACATTATATTTTCTTTTCAGGTTTTAAATCATCAAAAGCCAACAGGCTGAACACAATAAACATGATATTTTCTTTTAAGGTTTTAAATCATCAAAAGCCAACAGGCTGAACACAATAAACATGATATTTTTCTTTTAAGGTTTTAAAGCTGCTTCTTGGGGACTAGAATAGGATCAATAACAACTGATTACCTTAATCAGCCTAGTGATACATGCAAAGGTACAGTCCGTCGACAGCGGCTCTGTGGTGTAGTGCACCATATATGAACATCAGATCTGGAAAACATGAAACTCTTGAGCTCGAGTTTGTGCTTCAGATTTTGTTTCGATCAATCAAAAATATAGTTAATTTTGAAAGATTGTCTGATTACACGATCTCAAACTCAGTCTCAAAGTTTTATAATCTCCAGGGCAGCTTCTAGTTCCCAATCCAGGTCTTCTAACTCTTAAGTTAGTTCGACCTACGATACCAGATGCGCGCCCAATGATTAAGATTTACCAGGTGTTAATGGTCATTCCTTTACCATATTATTTGATCTTTGAGTTTACTTTTTTTTTAAAGATATTTTTTTTCAAGCTTTTCACAACAAGTGCACGAATATAAAAAGCTAAATCTCAAGTTTCATAAAAGCCAGGTGGTTTTATAAATCAGGTACGATATAAAGGAAGATATCACCCTATTGTTAATGATAAAGATGCGATTTACGACATCAACCAACGGACAAGTCCTTTATGTCAAAAAATTAAATGCATTGCATCACTCTCTTCCTCCTTCGCCCTTTCTCTCTTGCTCCATTAAATCAGGTGAGACGCGTTCGGGCTGATATATAAGAATACCTCGAATAGCCATCAACATGTGTATTTTATGGAACACGTTACTCTGCTGAACCCATTTTGCCGATGGCGCAAAATCAGGATTGGAGCACTCTGTAGAGTTGTGAGTTGAAGACAAGCCAAATTTCGCAGTTATAGATGAAGAAACCTGTTACTTAAGAGCGGAATATAGATAGAACGATTAATTTCGAAATAAAACTAGAAGCAGCGGCCCATTTTTGAAATCTCACTGAAACTGACGAAGAGTGTGGACTCAAGGCGATGAGAGGGATTTTTAGTCTGCATCATGTGGAGCCATGTGGGTTGATTCTAAGGCCGATCAGCCATTGTTTCGCTACGTCAAATGTCACTCATTCTAACGTAATCCTCCTACTACCCCTACAACTTCAAGAACCATTTCCATATAAACAAAATTCTGGCGAAGATAAGAAATCGCAAAAAGCCAAATTCAAATTCAAGCCATTCTCCTCTGGAATAATAATCGCCTCATTAGCAGCAGTCATACCATCACTCCGAGTATAAGAAGTATCCAGTACAGGCGCACCCCAACACAACATCTTCATTTTAACCATGTTATACTCTGCTCACACTATTCTGCACTTGTAAATCGTAGGAACGCTCATGGATATATAGAGCACATGCGTTTGGTCTGAAAGCACATGCCATATATATATATATATATATATATATATATATATATATATATATATATATATATATATATATATATATATATATATATATATATATAACCCCAACCAGCTGCCACCCGCAGCACGTAATTAGAAATCTTCCTTACGGCAGTTGTCGTGTAACAACGGTCGACCCTCACAAAATTATACATTTGTTAGATCATCCAATCGTCAGTCGACCCTCGGAAAAAGTGTATCAGATCGTCTGCGGGAAACGAGTGCGAATTAAGATCACAACACGGTACCGTCCTCCAGTATAAAAAGGCGAGATTTCCAAGACAGAAAGATCATTGTGGAAAGAGACTTCCAGCGAGAAAGCTGATTTTGACAGAGAAACAGTGTGATGGATCCACGGACTTCAGTTTACCTTGAACATGTAAGATGGTCTCCGCGCTGTCACTACCTTCCTATAGTCGGTCCAGATAATTATCGTCATGGATACTTTACAAGAGATGATTCGTAGTTTACATCCTGAGCTGCGAGAAAGCATTTACAGAGTGTTTATACAAATTCAAGTAAAACGTAAAGAACCATTTCACTTTTATTGTGGGACATAGTTATGAATGAAAGGCATCTTTACGCTGTATAAAGACTGAGATTGAAGACGACTGTAGGGAGAGAGCTTTTTTGTGATTTATGACAAAAACACCTGATAACACTATTCTGCGAACACGTAATAAGATTTGCCTCGCCACGACTTCTGTCATCAGTGTTACACCGATTTCAATGTGAATGGACAGTTTAGAAGAGCACACTGATGATCTATTTGCTGTTTTTCATCAAATGAAGAAGAAGAGAAATAAAAAAGATATAAGACTTGCCATGCCACGACTTCTGTCATCAATGTTGCACCAAATTCCGTGGGGGTGGGGTGGGGGGAATCAATGGATAACCAAGTCCTTTTAAAGGAACTGATTCCACAAGACGATACGATTCCTTTGAATTGGGGACGATGTATCGTGTGTGTGTTAGGGACTGAATTTCTTGGATTTCGTTTACCGGCAGATTCTCTGTGGCAAATTTATCACCAGTGCATGCAAAGACATAACAGCCAAAACTTTATATGTGCACTAAAAACTCATTGTGTTAAAAGTGTCACGATTAGTGACGAATACGATTTCTCTACCTCTGCGTGAAGCAGAAATTCGTCGCACTTTATCTGCTCCTCATGGAAGAGAAAGAGAAAGGAGAAGACTTCGAAGAGTTTCAAAGCCTACCTGCTAAAACACCCATGTTGACACATACATCAAGAATCAGTTGGATCAAAAAGTTAATGTCAGCACAATCGCCAGCAGAAGAGAAAGAGAAAGAAATGAAGAAAGAAGTCAAACAAGAATCGATCATTCCTGTTCAGGCATCCTTTACTCCCTTTACTCCTATTACACGTCGGACACGTAAAGCATTGCGATAAATAAAAAAAAAGGCCACACGAAGTAAAAAGAGCATCAGAAGTTGGTTAACTTATTGAGCAGCAACAACATAGATACACGTTTGGCCGGAAATTATTACAATCCTGCTCATGCAGCTGTCTACGGAGGAATTCAACAATTTTATCATGCAGCCAAAATCAACCTGAGAAATCTACGTCTGCCACATGTACGACAATGGGTAGGAGATCAATCGACGTAACGTTACACAAATCCATTCGACGAAAATTTTCAAGAAGTCAAACTAAAGTAGCAGGCATCGCTCGTCAGTGGCAAGCCGAGTTAGCTTATGTCTCTCATTTCCTTTAGTACAATCGAGGTTACAAATATTTGTTTTGTGTCGTCGATGTGTTTTCAAAGTCGGCTATGGTAGTTAATTTGAATTCTAAAACAAGTTCAGAGTTAGTGCGAGCTTTAAACATTGCCTTGAAACAAAGTGTTCTGAACCAAGCTTTTCAAAAAGAATCCCCCAAAAGACATTCATTTTGACACCACTGAAAATCCGGAAACTAAAGCCAGTGTCGTGGAACGTTTTCAAAGAACCTTGAAAGAACGTATGTGGAAATATTTTATACATCAACATACTCTCAAATACATCGACGTGTTACCACGTCTGGTCAATGCTTACAATCAGTTATACCTCGTAGCATCGGATGTGCTCCAGCCGAAGTGACACCTCAAAAGGAAGTGACCATCATATGACCGACTGTTTGGAACGTCGGAGACAAGAAAAAGGAAAGAAGTGTTGAAAACCGGAGATTGGGTTCGCTCTGGAAAAACAAAATGCACTTTTGACAAAGGCTGTTCACCAAACTTGGCTACATAATTGTTTCTTGTCACTGGACAAGTACGTGGACGTGACCTACCTGTTTATGAATTGGAAGATATAAACGGAAAGACGACAACATGTACCATATAGAAAGCATTCTCGATCGAAGAACACGTAAAGTGGGAAAACATCGTATCCAAGAAGTTAAAGTTTCTTTGGAAAGGATATCCACCCAGTTTCGATTCTTGGGTTGCAGCTCACAAATCATCGACTATAAACAGAAGTATAAGTCACAAACATGCCGTTAAACACTGCATCCCTTCCGAGTTCATCCATCCAAGAACTACAAAAACAACAAACACAGTTGGTGTGGTGTGGAGAACGTGTTCCTAAAAATCAAATCGTTTTTACTGCCAAATCTTTGTGGTGTACTGTCTCATTGGAGTAGAGATTGGAAATGTAAGTTTGCAATAAGGAGATTAACAACTGTGGAATATTTTACTCAGCAGATGTATTGGGTATCTTCTTCCCAATCCCTCGTTGAAATATACCGACAGTAGTAACAGCAACGGTAGCCACACCATCGCCAGTCACAACTCTTCCAGTCGCATCATTCCTCTGGAACCCTTGGAAAATCCTCGGAGACGAGAAACATCGAACTGTGAATAATCAATTGTATTTAATATTATTTAATGACAGTTCTATGATGCGTTTCCCACCAAGAAATTGTGTTGTTTCACGGCCAATGGTTTGGTTTGGTTTTATGGGTTTTAACGGCATTTTTCAGCACATGATAGGCTATACATGGTGGCCAGTATATCTGGTGGAGGAAGAAACCGGGAAAATCCACCGACCCACGGGAAGCTACTGGCAAGCTTTCTCACATAACCACATTGGTCGAGCCCAAGACTCGAACCCACGCGGGCAGAGGTGAGATGGCTGTGATCGGTAAATGCGAGCGCCTTAGACCACTCGGCCACCCAGGGACACCTGTTTGATATAATTAGATCACGAAGCTCATCGGAAAAAATGGCTTTGGTAGAAATCATTCATCCCACTTAAGTCTGGAATACTGTCGAGGATCAAACCACTTTCGTCGTAGAAATACTCAACGAACAAGTCCAAGAACACTTGGATAAAAATGACCCTGACTATTAAGGAAAAACAAAACAAAAACAAAAACAAAAAACCCAGCGCCAGCTAATCCCCGATTTAATATATATATATATATATATATATATATATATATATATATATATATATATATATATATATATATATATATATATATATATATATATATATATATGACATGAGAATTCCTGAATTCCTGCAGGATATAATTTTAATGTTTGACAACTCGTCGAAACGATTTCAACTACATGTAATTTTAACGATCAGTTTGGCAAAGCACGCGATGAAACCAACAGACACGTACAGGTCGAGTACCATCAACCTTCTTATCGTCTCAAACTGGATTTTCCCCACAGAAAACGCTGTAAACAAAGCTATCTTTCCAACCATCATCATGAACAACAACAATAACTGATTCTTCAAGTGTTTCGGCTACCCCATCGAAGGAGGAAGCAAATATCACGTTCGTGCATCCTCATTATCTTCCTGTCAGTAAATCGTATTTTGACAGTGTAAATATTAAGGAAAAAGGAAACGTCACTGTGAACTACATTTTTGAAAAAGATTCTCCAGTGAATTGTAACTCGTGTATCCTGTGTACCGATGAGTAGCTTGACAAGGATGACATGGTTATGGAGATATGTTAAAATCGGCCTTTCGCACTCGTCTTAAAACCTATGATCACTCGAGGTTTACATGCTTTAATAGATTCCTCAAAACGTGCTCATCGACCAACAAGGTCCCAAACAAGCGTTAATGAAGGCATGAAAAAAATGTGTTGATCCAAGTATGAAAGGAACTCCTTGGTCGCTTAGACACGCCAATAAATTCACCTCACGTTCTTGTCGGAGGCATTGATTCATCCTCCACGCCGCAGCAAGGAAAAGGCAGAAAGAGACGTCGAAAACCCTTCTGACTGCATAGACACGATCAGAAAAAGAATAAGAAAAGAACAGTCAGATATTTTTACGTTTTTTATTTTGTTGTGTATTTTTTCACAACTAAAACGTAAACACTCTCTCCCCTATTGTGTGTGTGTGTGTGTGTGTGTGTGCGTGAGTGTGTGTGCACTCCTATCCTTGTGTGTGGTAGTATGCAAGCATATATGTGTGTATAGTGTATGTATATTCCTACCCTTTTATATGTTTGTGTATGTGTGAATACTCCTATCCTTGTGTGTGATAGTATATAAGTATGTATGTGTGTATAGTGTGTGTATATTACTAATATTTTTTGTCACTTTTTTTTACACTTCACTGTTATGGTTATATGTTCATTAGGGTGGTAGAGGGATTTAGTTTTGTTTATAAGCGGATGGTAGGGAAGTTATAGGGGTAGTAGGGGGATTTAGTTTTGTTTATAAAGGGTTTCACTTCTTTTTCATCCCTGTGTTGGTTAGTAAGTTTAGGTGTTGGTTAGTAGATTAGGTGGTGCTGGTCACTCAAACGAAGTGTTTGTTAGTAAGTGTAGTAAGGGTAGTTTCAACATTACATTTCCCATTGTCCCCAGAGTATCATACTCATGTTAAACCTATGGACATGTTTAGCATCACCATTCCACGACCATTTAATCAGTGTCATAATGTTAATCCTATGATGACCATTTAACAAGTGTCACAATGTTAGTCCTATGGACTAATGTTAAATTCCCCTTGTACCCAGAGTGTCATCCAATGTTAAACCTATGGATTTTTGAACATGGAATTCCAATTGTACCCATAATGTCATCATTCCAAGATGGCAGCCTAATGTTAATTTCCATTGTATCTAGAGGGCCATGTTTGTACTTAAGGTGCCATCCTATACCAGTCACATCCTTACATGGAGAACTGACGGAATGATTCGAATTTCATTTTTTTAAAAGTAGAATTTGTCTAATTTAGATGTGGAGGATTAAGCGACACTTTCTATGAGTCACCCACCCACACCCCTCTACCTTTTTTCTTCTTTGTTTTAGATACATCCATCTGTCCTTTTGTATTTCACTATTTGTATACGCAGGGGCAGCTTTAGTACTTTGTTATCTGAGTTCGATTGTTTCATGCATCCTTTACACATTCTTTCTTGTGTATAAATAAATTCCTTATGGAGCTTTCTTGAATAGACTGAATTTTATACATGTATAAATTTGGGATCATTCACGGAAGCTCAACAAAAACTTAATTAATAATTAATTAATTAATAACTAATAATAATAACTGTTATGAAAATAAGCTCAAAACTATTCTTGACACTCGATATAAATTGTCCTTGCCCCGTGTTTCGCAAAACTCATTGAGAGCACTCTCAAATTATAAGTTTCCGAAAAAAGAAGAAAAAAAAACCTTTTTGACCAGCATGAGGTTTGAATTTTTGTATGAAGATTAACATTTTATATGGTGTAAACTGATTTCATAGAAATTCGGTAAATATTATCTGCGCAACATATGCAATTTATATAGCTTTCTAACGCTGAAATATGCCCTCAAATGAATGGACTTTTTCGAATAGGGCGGGGTTTTTTTTATTATGTAAAGTGTGCCAAAGGCGATGTAAAGAGACCCTTCCTTTGAGTATTTATGAATCTATATGCCATCAAATGAATGGACTTTTTAGAATAGGGCGTTTTTGTTTTTTTTTATTATGTGAAGTTTGCCAAAGGCGATGTAAAGAGACCCTTCCTTTGAGTATTTATGAATCTGAAATCCCTAGCAAAAACTATTTTTTTTTGTGTGCATATGATCGCTTAGAATTATACTTTAAAGTATCATTAGGAAAGAAGTTTGCAAGCCGTATTACCTTTTTCTTTCTTTCTTTTGTGAAATGCATACAGTTAGTGTTTTTATATTAAGCTTGTTTCGACTGAGTTAGGTAAAATAGAATGATTAATGTTCCAAGTTCTTTGAAACAGAATATACAGAAACTAATATTCTTTTCACTAGTTAGACATAATTATCAAAGTAATTCGCGCTCGCTGGGATAGGCTAAATTGGATGATTCATGCAACGAATTGCAGTAAATGATATGCACATGTCGAAGAAAAAAATATTTTCAAGTAAGTCGGACAAAGATGTCTGAGATATTCCGAATGTTGTGATTGAGTCGAGAGCATGCGTAGTCCGGTAAAATGCTTCAAAATGGCGACAACTTTCGGAGCTGGGGGACAGAGCCCTAACTCACTTTCCCGGAGTATAGAGCGAGTTTTCGAAGAAGCCCAGCATACAGGAGAAATTAGTTTAAGTGGCAGAAAATTAAGGGAGTATCCCAAGATAGCGTCGAAATATGATTTGGCTGACACCATATCGGCAGGTAGGTTTTCCCATCCTCCCCATCCGCAGCAACATTATTCTTAGTTACTGAGTAGAGAAAAAACTGAAATCAAACACACTCGGGGATTACATTCTTATTCGTGCGTTTTATAGATACAATACTTTCTGATGTGTATGTTTCAAATGTTGATACAAGGTTGCTAGTTTTGCACGGTTCAGTTGAAAACGCTGACAGAACAAGACCTGTAAATGACTTCGTTGTTTTCTTTCTCGTTTGTCTTTTGACGCTGTTGTGCCATGTTGACATTATGTCAAGTGTCAAGCGTGACGAAGACGTTAGGACTCTAACATTCGTGCTTCGTACCGAAGATAGTTGTAAATAGGACCAAATCATGCTTGAATGAAACCCCTAACGAAGAGGTCACTGGTATAATATAGGCCCAAACAATTAGGATATTTTGATATTAGAAATGTTGCAGAAAAATCTGCAGTAGCAAAGTATTTTATATTGAGAAATATAATACGTATCAGTCTTGAAAAAAAACCTCTTTCTTTGTGAGAACCACTATTGATTGGAAAAACCTTTATGATAAAATTGTGTGTGGATAATAGGGCTGCCATGTTTACCAACAATGTAAATGTTTCCATGTCCATGGGTCAAGCTAGATTTGAATTTTAGGGAGAAGTGACTTCTCCTTTGGACAAAATAGGGAGAAGTGAGAGCTGAACAGGGAGAAGTGGGAGCAAAGCATGAAATACAATATATATATATATACCGAGGCTCTTTATCACTGCATTGATGTTGGAATAATTACATCAGTCGCTAAAGTATACACATATCTTGTATGAAAGAAAGAGCTTATAAGTTTATTTATATGTTACGTTGTAAGTTTGACAGACATCAGTGACATACAGATACATCTTACTGAATTCAGTTCAAGATACATTACTGTGCTAGTTTTCACTTGATATCAGGTATATGACGATTAAGCAGCTTTAATATCAGTTGAATTATTTTAATAACGAGACCAAATTTTTCTTTTATTATAAACTGATTGATTCTCAAGAGTTTGTAATCTACTCTCTATTCATAAGTATATAAATAGCACATGGCACAAATACACAATGTACCTGGTTAATTCAATAGAAGCAACGGTGTTACATAAGGTGGTCACTGAGTAACAGTAGGGGAACATCTCCAAACATGTTTGTAAAAATGATAAACGAAGCTTTGTCAATGTAATATCACTCATAGATATGACTGGCAAAGCTGACATTCTCAATATAATATACTGCATATCAACATGAATGTTCAAAATAAACTTATAAAATGAAACCATTTGCATGATTAGCTCAGCTCAGAAACCTTTGAAACTGCCCTCCTGCATTATGCTGAGAAGTTGCAGGTCACCAGTGCACATCGTGGCTAGTTTTTCCGTGTACTTTTGTCATTTTACATTAGACTTTGAAGAAAGTCAAGAGTTTTGAAAGATGTATTTGGTGAGGATTTATTTTGATCAGTTCAATTGAAGGTATTCATGTTTGTGCTTTAGAAGATTCTACATATGTCGGTACTACCACCTGAATAAGCTAACTCTGTTGCACAAAGGATTCATTTGATCTTTTGTCCATCGTTTTTTTACCTCTGTGAAATATTTGGAAAATTAAGATTCCTGTTTTTTGTCAGCCATTTTAATTTACCTGCATTCCAAACTTGTTTTCACATCATGGATTCTATGCTTCTTTCATTTAAATGGAATATTGATTTTTGTACGCGTTTACATGACAGGTATGAAACTGTCATTTACACATGTAAATGTGACAACCATTGTGCAGAATACAGCGGAAGACTCCAATGGTCATGCACCGTACACAGAGACAGATACAGACTAACATCATTTATTGTCCTGACTGTTTCATGTTATTATCATCTCCATCACAGCAAGGATTAAAAAAATTATTGACAGTATGCACATCTTCTTCGTGAGCATGGCATGTACTGTAATATTTTTGACAAAGGAACCTAGTTTTATTTGTTTGGTAACTAATATGCTTGCATAAACTGTTTAAAGTTGAAAAAACAAATGTTGGCAGTGTTTTTAATCATTTTCCAAGAATTATTTGTCAGAATGGTCTTTATTTTCATTAAATAGCACAATTTTGGAAAGTACAGAATATAGAATATGTTGGTTTTTTTTAAAATTATCTTGAAACCATCTGCTCTGCATAACACTTTGTGGCTAGATTCTTATTTTTATTATAAAGCCTGAAAATAAATAACTCTGAACTGATCGGTTTCAGATTCCACTGTATATTTTTCTTCTTTAAATACATTATCCAATCAGAATACGTTTGATGAAAATCCACTGTTTCACAAATCCAGCCCTCCCCAGTGAAAAAAGACGCTGACTATGTCTTCTGGCTTGTTTTAGCAGTATAAGTGCTAAAAAGGGTCATCAGCTTGCCAGACAAGAGTGGTCTCTCCTTGGAGACAGGAATTGGCACCAACTCTTTAAGTCGTCAGTTAATTCTAATGCTCATGCCAGATCAGCACACTGTCTTAAGAGGCCTCACAAATACCTTCCATTTTGTTTTTTCACATGTCCAAGTGATCCTTGAGAGTTTTCTCATCACAGGGGAGTCAACACCATCTTTTTTCTAACTGAATTTTGCTCAAAACTTGTTGCAGACTAATTTTTTGCACTTTATTTGTCTAGTTCCTTGTACAAAAAAAACTAACCATGGCCATCTTAGCTACTTCAGTAGTACTAGCAACACATCTCAGTACTCTACCTTTATAGTGTTTTATTGCAATTTATTCCAAGTAAATGATCATTTATTTGCAGTAATTAGATAACTTCTATAATTTTCTTTGCCACTAAATTCATTTTTTTTTAGTGTTCACTTTACTGTAAGCATTGTGCGGTTTTTGACTTTTTGCCTGTATATGCCATTGTTTTGTTCTCTTTAATTTTAGGTAACATTGGTAAAGATTAAATGTGGGGGATGAAAAAAGTTGGGCATGAAAATTTTTTAAGATAATTACCCACCAGTATGACATGTGGGATGTAATTCAGAACATGTGAAATCTGCCCTCAGTGGATAAATGACCGATGCACAACAGGTTCTACCAAACAGCTGTCCCAGGCTAGCGAGAGTGCCAGAAAGTGGTCATCAAAGAACGTGCATACTATTAGCATTGCTGCAGAAGATGCTTCAGTTGTGAATTTCTTAAGGTCATGGTCACTTTAAGTAGAGAAGTTATTGGTGAAGAAAAATGCTTAGCATTCTTTTCCACTGTGGGTGCTCCACGTGATTGCAGCTATCTTCTTGCCCAGTTTGCTACCACTCTGTTTTTCAGTCATGCTAGCAATGAACAGACTACCAGGCCAGTACCAACATGGTACGTTGGCAAATATGGACCCGGTATGGACAATTCATCACCGCATATACACCACAGAACTAGCTGTTGTGATCTATCCCATGATAGCCAGTGCAGGACCTTGGGACCAGATATCAGTCAGCTGGCCCTTGTGTTACATTCACTCTAGCTCAGCCACCCTCTCAACTTGCACACATTATTACTGGGACTGGGTATGCTGTTCTGTCTCCCTGGCATTCTCAGTCCTGTACCAAGATGCAGACCTTTTTATAACAAGGTGGGATGCTAAGCTCCCAACCTTGGTCTCTCTCCTTAGACCTGAAAACCTAGTCAGTTGATGACCCTTTTTACCTCACCTCTGCGAGGTAGAGGTAATGTTATGACCCTATGGTAAAAACAAACGTAACAAAAAGAAAGTGAAACCAACAATGTTTGTAAAAATCAACAAACAATTTATTCTAATAATTAATGTGAAAATCAAAATACACTTACAGTATCGTGTATTATAATCCAACAATTATTAGTGTCCTAATCACAAGTCCTGTATGTATAGAAACTATAAAATGTTCCAAGTTAATGAATGTTCCAAATGAATCTTCGTAATGAACGAATGTTCCGAATAGATGATGGTTCCAAATGATTGAGTCTGTAATGTTCCGATGTACCAACGATAATATAATCCAGAGCATCTTTAAGAATGTTCACAGGCATCCCAGAAAGGTCCTAAATATAACTCCAGGTAGCTCTGATGAATGGTCCAATAAATAATTCCTTTCAAATTATCTATACAGCATGGCATTACAGGATTCCAGCTCAGCTATTATTTTAAACGATCTGATGATTCCAAAGCTGATCATAAAAAAAAACTTCTTTTCAACTCAAGATCTAAAATGGAATGGAAATAATTGGTATATTCAGGTCTTTTATACAACTTGCAAATGGCACATTTCACAACAGGAAATGTGTCATATTATGACCCAGAATGCAATACTAAATGTATCTATTTCATGGAAAATTACTCCAGATACAGTAAACGCCTCTGACCTTGAACAAAAGGTCAGTAAACATGTTGTTATTTGATTAATAGTACAACTAAACCCAACTTAAAAATGAATCACTGTCTGACACAATTTTAAAGTAGAGTCATAGGTCAAAAGTTTAGGCACATTATAGATTCCATATACATAATTCTGTAACACCTTCCGCCTTAGGAAAAAAAAAAGATTTATGCAATAAAGCTTTTTTTTTACAAATATGCATATAATAAATTAACACACAATTTTAAAGTAGAGTCATAGGCCAAAAGTTTAAGCACATTATAGATTCCATATACATAATTCCGTAACAGTGAGCTATTGTACTACTGCTGGTGTTGGCATTGGCATCTGCACAGCTGAAAGCATATAATTATAAATATGTACATCCTCACTGAATGTCAACCATTCTTTCTTCCTTGATGTAAGGCAAGAGTTTTATGGCACCTACCTCCAGGGGAGGGGCAGAGGGGGCTAACTTTTCACATACATGTACATCAGTTGTACATTCTTGTTGAAGTTTTTGTATTTGGATCAGTTTTTTGTGCACTGTGTAACTATTGTTATACCTGCAATAATGAAACATGGTGAAGGGCTGCATCTTGAAGAGTAGTACTACACCCTTGTCACAAAGGTAGGTCACCGTGACCTTTATTTCATGCTTCACTGACTTTGGTTAAATTTTGTGTTCAGGTTTTCAGGTTTATTTCTCAAGCTCTGTTCATACTAGAATCATCAAACTGTCTGATTGTATGCATCTCTTTTAATACCACCCAAGGCACAAAGGAAGGTCACTGCAACCTAAATCTCACATTTTACTGGCTTAGGTTAAGTTTCTGCATTTAGATCATGTCCAGGTGACCAAATAGTTTTTTGGGAACTTGTATATGCACTGTTACAACTAGATTTATGATCCTTGGTGAGGGAATGCATCTTGATGAGTATTACACCCTCATCACAAAGATAGGTCACTGTGACATGTATTTCACACTTCACTGTTTTAATTTTGTTTAAGTTTATTTCTCAGGCACTGTTCATGGTAGAATAATCAAACTAGAAGATTGTGTGCATTTCTGTTAGTGCCACACCCTTACCACAGAAAATCTCACAGTGACCTACAATAAATTGATGAAACTTGGTGAGGTGATGTATCTTGATAAGTGGTATTCCCTCATAACAAAAGTAGGTCACTGTGACCCATAATTCCTGCTTCACTGACGTGTTAAATTTGTTTTTTTCTGTTCATGGTCAAATCATTGAGCTAGATGATTGTATGCATCTCTGATAGTACCACACCTTTACAACAAAAGAATGTCATAGTGACCATCATTTTACATTTGACTGGTTTAGGTTCAGTTTTTGCATTTAGCTCATAACCAAATAGGTTTTTAGCACCTTTACTATATACTGTTATACCAGGATTCATGAGAGTGGGCGAGGAAATGCATCTTGATGGGTACTGCGTCCTCATCACAAAAGTAGGTTAATGTGACCCATATTTTTCATGATTCACTGGCATTATTTAAATTTTGTTTGAAGTTGATTTCTCAATCTCTGTTCATGCAAGGATCATCAAACTAGATGATTGCATGAATCTCAATTAGTACCACACCCTTATGACAAAAGAAATGTCATTGTGACTTACATTTCACATTTAACTAGCTTGTGTTAAGCTTTTGCATTTTAACTCATGACCACATTGTTTTTTTTTATCTGCTGTATAATACAGTTATACCTGGAATCATTAAACCTGTCAAGATGATGCATCTTGATCTGTACTATGTCATCATTTTAAAAGTTGGTTACTGTGACCCATATTTCACATTTCACTTATTTCAATTCAATTTGATGTTTGTACTGTTCATGCTTTAATCATTGAACAAGATGATTGTATACATCTTTCTTAGTACTGCACTCATACTACAATAGGTCACAGCAACCTATATTTCATATTCTACTGGCTTAGGTTACGTTTTTGCATTTTGCTCATGACAACATATGTTTTATGCTCTCCTATCTAGGATCATGCAACTTGGGAATGCATCTTGATGAGTACTACTCCCTCATCTCAGTAGGTCATTATGGCCCATATTTTAGGCTTCACTGACTTGGGTTAAATGTTTTGCTTGGTGTTCATTTTTTGGGCACTGTTCATGCTAGAATGATGAAATTGAACAGGATATGCATCTCTGTTACTACTACAACTTTACAACAAAAGAAGTTCATTGTGACCTCTATTTCATCTTTACTGGCTTTGGTTAAGTTTTTAGCTCTAAGGGTTATAGACCAGAAGAACTTATATGATGGTCTGTTGTCTGATGTCCATCCGTTAGCGCAAGTTTTTATCGTTACTCCGATGAAACTACTTTGAGGATTGCCATGAAACCTTATAAACATGTTCAACCCAAGATATTGTTGGTCCTAAATGAAAATTGTGCTGCTCAGACACCCATTATGACTGCCACATCAGCCGTCTCGGTAATGTTGTTATTGCCACTCGTCCTGAATGGATGGTCATACCAACATGGAAAGCCATATCAGTGTGGGGTTTTCACCAAAAGACTTGTGGTGACTAGTCTGACCTAAATGAAAATGGTGCTGCCCAGATGTCCAATATGGCCACCACATTGGCCATCTTGAAATTCTAGTTCTCACTACATCTGAATGGATAGACAGATCAGCATGGGGTTGTGATTAAAAGACTTCTTATAATGTTAAGTTGGTCCTAAATGAAAATGGTGCCAATCTGACATCCAGTACATCCACCATAGCAGCCATCTTAAAAATGTTATTATTGCTACTTCTCCTGAACAGAAAGTCATATCAGCGTGGGGTTTTCACAGGAAGACTTCTTATGGTGTCTGGTTGGTCTTAACTATAAATTGTGCTGATTTTATATCCAATATTGCTATCACTGTGGCCATCTTGAAATCTTATCGCTACTTTGCCTAAATCGATAGTCATATCAACATTGGGTTTTCACCAGAAGATGTCTTATGCTGTTAAGTTGGTACTCTATGAAAATAGTGCTGATCTGATGTCCAGTATAGCCACCACGACAGTCATCTTGAAAATCTTGTTCTTTCTACTCCTCCTAAGTGGAAAATCATGTTGACATGGGGTTTTCACTGGAAGACTAAATTATGTTATCTAGTTGGTCTTGAAATATGGCCACAATGGCATAACTCTTGAAATCTTCTGGTCAACACTTCTAAATGGAAAGTCATATTGACATGAGATTTTCACCAGAAGACTTCTTATGAAGTCAAGTTAGTATTGAATGAAATGATGTCGATCTGATATCCAATAAGGACACCAAGGCAGCCATGTAAAAAATCTTGTTATTGCTACTTCTTCAGAATTGATGGTCATATCGACATAGGGTTTTCACCAAAAGACTTCTTATGATAGCTAATTGGTCCTAAATTAAAATGGTGCCCTGCAGAAATTGTATGTGGCTACCACAATGAACATATTGAAAATCTTGTTACAAATTCTCCCAAATGGATGGTCATGTTGACATGGGGTTTTCACCAGAATGGTGTCTGTTTTGTCGTCAGTGAAAATGGTGCAGACCTTACTGTACATCCAATATGACTACAACAGTGGCTAATTTTAAAAACTTTTGGATCAAGAATATCAGAGATGGTTTTAACACTTGGCAGTTATAAAGAAGAAATGGTTTTATCTTGAACCTTTGGAAATTCTTTTCGGACAGTAGAATGTTAGTCCCATTGAGGGACTCTTGCATTTAGCTCATGACCAAGAAGTTTTTGGCATGTTAGATGCATACTATCCTAACTAGAATTATGAAACTTTTTGAGTGGATGCATCTTGATAAGTTCTACATCCATTTTGATAAAAGAGGTCTCTGTGATCTATATCTCATGCTTCACTAACTTTGTGGCAATTTTATCATAAAAGCTAATTTATTGGGTGCTATTTATGTTCTGATCTTGAAACTTTATAATTGGATGCATCTGTTGCTACTACACCTGTAAACCCAAAGAAGATCAGTGTGACCTACATTTTATGCTTTACTAATATGGGTCAAGTATTTGTGTTTATGATCACATTGATTCATCCATGCGGTGTTGCACCTAGGACCCCAAGGGCAGGAGACACCGTGTTCCCCTTCCTCCAAAATTTGGGGGACATGCAACATTTTAAAGGGACAAAGGAAAATAGTGGATAGTACTTTCTTTGCTTTGACAGTTTTACCACCATAACTCTGTAGACTGCACTGTACTATCGTCTTTACCTTGGACGTAAACATTTTGTAATAAACGTTTTATCAGGTGCTCAAGTAACTCATGAATACATAGATATGTTGAATATCTGGTCCCCCTGAAATGAGCTGCACAATGGAATTTTCTGTTTTGGATCATGCTCTCATTTAACTATAGTGTTCACTCATTATCCACCAGCATTTATTAAAATAATTTCCTATTTTCCTAATTACTTTTCTTTGCAACTTAATAATTCATTGATTAAGTGACAAATTGTGTATTTGCATAAATGTAATCTCATTTGTCCTTAATTCAACCTGGAGATAAACTAAATCGTCATCACTGTAGGTGTGCCTTTAATCTTGAAAATATGTTACACTAATGGCTGTGAAAGACTTTAAATTGCAACTTGGCAGACTACAACAAACCTTGAATGTTTGCCAAATATTTTGTTTTAAATGGATATTAAATGCCATCTTACAGTTTTTATTGCCATTAGTAACTCTTTGTCATTGTTATTGCCAACAATGATGTGGATGGACATGTACTACAGAAATTATTTTTTTTCCTGACAAAAAAGCATGCCCACTGGGTGCACAGGGTCAAGATATGGGGGACATTGGGCATAAAATTGTGGGAAACCCATGATCTCCACTCACTGTCCATGCTAGACCTATATACATCACAACTTACTCAAAAGGCACTCTGACCAATGCAGTTGGAAGTGAGAATAAAAAGGTTTATTCAATGGTCAGTTTTCCTTATTAATGACTATATCTCCTACATTGTGTTATATGTTACCCTCAGCAGGTTAAATGTATTTGACATGAGGATGAGTATAGGAATTAGATGAGTGCACTGCATATCGCATGCTTTTAATGCCAGGCCTCACCTCTAGTGACTAATCAAGGTCATTATTGATGTTGGAACTGTGTTTGTACTGCAGGCTGTCACTCCAGGGTTAATTAAAGCCTGTGATTTTCATCCAGTAAATTCTGGCTTCAAGGGGTGGACAATGATAATAGCTTGTCAAGCAGATTTTAAGAACATTGATTAATCTCCGGTTTTTAGCTCTACTTTTCATAGACCAGAAGAGCTTATGGATGGTCTGTCATTGTCTGTCTGTCAGAGTAAGTTTGTCGTCACTACTCCTCCTAAACTACTTGGTAGATTGCCATGAAACTTTACACACATGTTCATTCCATGGTCTAGTTGGTCGTAAATAACAATGGTGCTGTTCAGAAATCCAATATGGCTGTCACAGCAGTCATCTTGAAAATCTTGTTCTTGCTACTCCATCTGAATGAATGACATATCAACACGGGGTTTTCACTAAAAGACTTATTATGATGTCTGGTTGGTCCTAAATACAAATGGTGACAGTCTGATGTCTAGTATGGCTGCCACAGCAGCCATCTTGGGAATCTTGTCACTACTCTGAACAGAAAGTCGTATTGACATGAGGTTTTCACTAGAAGACTTCATATAATGTCTGCTTGGTCCTAAATGAAAATGGTGCTGCTCAATCATCCAATATGGCCACCACAGTGGTCATCTTGAAAATCTTGTTATCACTACTCCTGAATTAGTGGTCATATCAGCATGGGGATTTTACTGAAAGAGCTATTATAATATTGGTCGTAAATGAAAATATTGCTGATCCGACTTCCAATATGGCTGCAACAATGGCCATCTTGAAAATCTTATTGCTGCTTTTAGATGGCTGGTCATATCGATATCTAATGGTGTCTGGTTGGTCATGGAAATGTTGCCAATCTGATATCCGATACAGCCACCATTGCATCCATCTTGAAAATCTTTTTATCGTTACACCACCAAAATGGAATGTCATATCAACATGAGGTTTACACCAGAATACATCTTATGATGTTTTGTCGGTCCTAAATGATGTTTTGTTGATCCTAAATGAAAATTGTGCCAATCTGATGTCCAATATGTCCACCACAGCAGCTAATTTGAAAATCTTGTTTTTGCTGAAGAATATTGTTATCAGAGATGATCGCAGCATTAAGCAGTTAAAAGGAAGAAATGGTCTTATCTTGAATTCCTGGAAATTCTTTTCAGCCAGTAGAGCATCACTCCCATTGAGGGACTCTTGTTATCAGCTATAGTACCCCTACTTTGATTTCATTAGAAAGAATGTTCATTTTTTGTTGTTTTTTGTCTTTTATGCCCTGTCACAGTAGGTAGGTAGGTGGGTGGGTGGGTAGGTAGGTTGGTGGTTTCACAATGTGGTAGCACAGTACTGGCTACATAGTGCCAATTAAAAGTTAAGATTTTCAATTTCAAAATGATTAAAAGCTCTGATGTAAACACAAAAGATTGCAATATTTTTATTCAGTTAAAAAAATTGGCCAAGATCCTTTAGTTGGAATTTTTTTTTTTGCATGATATTTACAATGGCTACTACAGACTAATAAAAGTAGAGGTGAGCAATGTAATAATTGATTACACTCAGGTTCTGATCTGGAATGGTCTCATTGCATATGTCCTTTCTCCAGCCCCACTGATTCACAGGGTTAGTGCTAAAAAAATATGATAGCCCGATGCCTGGGGCACTCGAATTTCAGATCGGGCTACTCTTGTGTTTTAAGTGGAGTGCCCATTGGGCTTGTCAAGAAAAACAACTAATTTTCCTGAGAAAACTTCAATGATGAAATGCAGAAATTTATTTTCAAGTTGTTGAAAGCCAAAGTAAATTATGAATATTATCCCCATGTATTACCTTTATGAAGATCGTCTACTTACTTTACTTCTACTGAAAGCTGTAAACTTTGTGTACAAAGCGAGGCGTGTGACCTATGAATGGGGAACAGATTGCATGGGTTACCTATAATTAGTGCTCACTTGGCTTTAACATGCATGTGATTCAACTGATGGTAGGACAAAAATACAGTTTTTAAGTCCATCTACCTCACATGCCTTTTTGTAGTTGAAATCTACCACTTTTGAAAATTAACAGATTTTTTTTAAATTGAAAAAAAGAAAGAAAAAAATCCCACCATAGAGAACCAGTCTACTGTGGACGGGAACTGTTACAGCAGTTCTTCGCGATTGGTGCAATGATGCGTGGCTGAGTAGCTGGGTTAAGGCTAATATGTACACAAGAAGCTGCTAATTGATTACCTTTTTGTTGTAATCAAGAGTTTTAGCCCAAATGCAGGATGTTTTTTGAGGTGTTACATGTTAAAAAAATGATCATAGGTGGTCAATGATTGCTTCTGAGTCTGATTAAATATCGGTTGTCCTTTGGTTTTGGTGAGATAAAAGCTGATCACAAAGTGATTTTGGCACAAATGCTTGAGTAAGTAATGCAACACTGGTTAAACATATTAAGTAGCACCTATGAACAACATCAAAATTGAAATGAGCAAATGTATAAAGCAAGACATGTTTCAGATGCAAATGAACATCAACACTGCTGATCCAATGAGTAAGGTGGATCTTGATAGAGCAATTGGACAATGGATGACATCAGGACCTGTAGGAAAACATTGCTTTATGTGAAATATTTTGTTTTATTTTCAAGTCCCCAGCCCTGGGCCTGTGTCTAAAAGAAAATGTTCTTTGAGCACTGAGGGTCATTCCGAAGGTGACAAAATGCAAGTGCAAAGTAATCCTGATTGCTCCCCTCAAGTATGAAAAATCATGGATCGACAATCTCATGAAGCTATCAGCTGAGATTCCCAAGGGAGACCTGCCTTCTTCACACCTGCTGAGACAACTGTGCATGCAGAGTTTGCATTCCAATCCAGAAATGCTGTACCTACATGTCTGGTTTTTAGTAAATAATTCTGAAAGTTTGTGAAAGGAAATAAAGAGTTCTCCCTGTGGTGCAAGCAAGCAGAGAAACAGCTGTCCTTTAAAAGCCTTGGTACCACAAGTAGCAAACTTCCGATGGCTTTTCAAGAAGTTAGCTCCCATCACTACCAGTGGCTACCATTCCATGATCTCTGACACATTTTGCCATCATGGAAGGGAGGACATATGCCAGGGCTGAGCAAATCTCATAGCCCGAAGTCCCGGACTATTCATTTTTGAAGTCGGCAAGTAAAATTTTCCAAGTCGCTAGTCCGGGACAAGTGCTTTTTAAAAAAGTCGGGCAAGTCCTTAATT
The DNA here is from genome assembly GCA_029931535.1 of Margaritifera margaritifera. Classification (NCBI taxonomy): domain Eukaryota; kingdom Metazoa; phylum Mollusca; class Bivalvia; order Unionida; family Margaritiferidae; genus Margaritifera; species Margaritifera margaritifera. Next base: position 3,471,726 of record JAQPZY010001538.1, read on the forward strand.
TCATGCTTTAATCACTATATCTACCTTTATTTGGCCAATCATGCCCTCCGGGCATACTGAATACTTGATTCTACCCCTCTTCATGTATACATTTACATTCTGTATAACATAAATGTGGTCAGTGATAATTTTCACATATGCGCACATTCTGTTACCGCTTGACTGCATATTGAGCTAAGCAACCAAATTATCGGCAAATCAAAACACAACAAACAAAAGAAAGCCAGTATGATCAATTAGCAGTGTTTTAAGCGACTTTGTTGCATTGTGTTTACTCAAGCCAGATCCTCACGAGCGGCTCACTATGATTTTAATCCAGCGAGTCAGTGTAATTAAATTAATGAAAGGTACTTTACCGACATCAGTGTTGGTTTCCTTTATGAACTGATTAAATGACTGTAATGATTCTTTAATTTTTAATTGATTATACAGATGATTAACTTGCACGTGTGATATTGCGCTTGAAGCGAAACAGTTACTCTAATTAATGAGCTGCCTCTGTTCGTATTTAAAAGAGAAAATGTATGTTATGTTTACTTCAGAAGTAGTAGTCAAGCAAGCTGATAGTTACTCTGTGGATAAAATGAGTTTGCTAACTTATTTTTGCAAGGAAGGTAATAAGGGCGATTCGGAGAAGGAAAATTTTGTGAAAGTGGAGGGATAAATCCTGTCATAATAAGAAGTAAAAGCAAATGAAACAATCACAAGTTGAGTAAGGTACATTATGTACATTGTCAATGGATACATTAAGGTACATACATTACATACAGTAAGATACATTACATACAGTAAGGTACATTATGCACACTGTCGATGGATTGCATATAAATAGCTGTAAGCTTAACATACAGATTGGTTGAGATTCAAATTGGTTTGATTAAACAGCATCATTTTGCTTAATGTGTACAGTGTATACATTTAGAAATGTTGGTAAGCGTTGCAATCTTAACTCCCTCCACCTCTTAACTACATGTATTCTTGTAATGTATTATTATTGGGTTATATATTTGAGGAAGAAACCAAGTTTTGGAGTGAAATATGTTTCATTGATAATACCTGCCCTATCATATTTAAAGATTTGGTGCTAATCCTTGCAGAACTTTACAAATTTTGTAAAAGTCTGCTAGCCTGTCTGGAATTTGGTAAGCTGTCTGGAATTTCAGTACATTGATTGAGCTTTTAAAGAAATCCAGGAGGCCAATCATTAGAGACAAGTGCCTTTTATTTCCAAACACACCTCTAAAAGAAATCTTGTTACTTATATTATTATCACATACTATGTTGAGATTGGTGACGTGCATCAAAATAATCTTTGATAAGCTGAGTTCAGCACATTTCAGAGCCTAATCACAAACTCTCCATGGCTAGGTTAGGACTTGAAAGTTGGAGAATCCCATATACTTATAAATATTACTATTAAAATGTAACTGAAAAGTTAAAATATAAATATTAATTCACTCAATCATGCCTGCATGAGAAAATGTGGGACTGATTTTGACACCAGATGGAAATGATGGACTTTGTCAGAGTATTGTTTGAAATAAAGGATTGGTAGGTGAAAGAAACTGCATGCATTTATATAATAGAAGAATGTGTTACATGTAAATGCTAAATAAAAGTGCTGATATACATGTATGTACCGTGACGAATCGCAGAGTATACAACTTGCAGAACACAAATGAACTGAACACAACCTCCCTCCCTCTCTCAATTTTTTGGACTTGACAATGGGCAAGTATCTTGCAAACTTTAGGTTGCCCAAGCCAAATTTGCGCTTGCCCTTTGGATCAGGCAAGTGGATTTGTAATGTTTTGTCCAAGGGAGACCACTCTTGTATAATTTTCAGATGATCAGGTTCTGGTGACTTTGGTCTTATTGTTTAAATTATTTTTTTATATTTTGGAACTCTTTGAACTTGTACCTTTTTTGGAAAAAAAACTTAAAAGCATTTAAAAGTTTTAAGTACAAAAATTACTTGAGATAGACCTGAAATCTGGCATATTTATTTGTATTACTATATAGAAGACCAGATTAGTTTTTCAGATGTTAAAGCAATTGTTCAGTTTAATAAAAAAAAAAAAAGATGCTTGAACATTTTGAACTTGGACATATTTGTTGTGAAAACCTGGTAAGCATGATTAAGCAAAAATCACTTGAGGTAGATGAATCAGATTGTAGTCTTAATTGTACTGTAGATGACTTGATTAGATTTTCAGGTCATTAGAGCAGATTTTCAATTGTTATTTTACAGATATTAAAACATTTTTTTTTACTTTGACTTTTTGGGGGACGAAAACCTTGTAAGAAAGATTTGGCAAACACCACTTGAAGTAGACAAATGAAATATGGTAGGCTTATTTATATTACAAAAAAAAAAACATTTGGGCTAGGAAAAAGTGCATTCCCATTGAAGTTAGTTTGCAACACTTCTGTGGCAGCAAGAATAATTACCATATACTCGCGTATAAACCATACCAACTGCATATACGCAGATCTGCCGTCGCATAATGCACCGGCAGATCTGGGTCTATGCAGTTTGTAAGGACTACAACATAGAGCTGATCTGCCAGTGCATTATGCGATGGCAGATCATTGTCTACGTTGTTTGCATTTGGACCCGAGATTATACGCGAGTAAATATGGTAAGTAACCAATATATTTAAAGCATAATGTCAGTTTCAGCAATAAGCTCCACCTCTCAATTCATCAAAGACTTTGGGATAAGAAAGAAACCTTAGGCATATACAAACCTAATGTACTGTCGTCACCATCAAAATCTAGTGAGGAGCAGTATACTAGTTCTGACTCTGTGCTGGCCAAAGATTTAAATGTTTGTGAGTAAAAGTTTGTTGAATGACTATTTCATACAAATAGAACATGAATGAAAATTTCATTAGTAGTTTTTTAAACTGTTAGTATATGGTTTAATGAGGTTTTGTTTTTTTGGTTTTAACGGCACATTAAACACGTTATTGGAAATATCATGCAGAAGAAATGGCAGCTAAGTGCCTTTCCCAGGGACATGCCAAGGCAGTCAACCAGGGCTGGCCTGGGCAGATATTGAACAAGCAACCCTTGGATTATGAGTCTGACATTCTACCAACTGACTACCACTGCTCCTGTTAATCAGAGAGAGAGAGAGAGATTATGAATTCTCAACATCATACAGCTTAAAAATTTGTGTTGCAGAGAGAGAAAGAGAGATTTGCACAACTAATTCATAGAATGAAAGCTGTTAATTATCAAGAATAGTACATTAAAATCAAATAAAGTATAAATACAAGAGAGGTATAGAGATGAAGGACTACAGTGATGACTAATATTGTACTTTACTGTGTTTAGAATCGCCAAATGCGCTGCCAATTTGAACATTAACCATCAAAAAGGCCCAAAGTAAATGTTCTTAAATTGGTTTAATTATCAAAATGAATCACATCATAAAAAATATATAACTTTGTTACTTTGTATTTTTTCAGATCATCAACATAAAATACAAAACTTAATTTAACAATATGGATGCAGTTGTTGCACACAATTCTGATGGAACATATTTATTTGATCGAAGTATATTGCTTAATTGTAGAACTGTACATATGTAATAATTTATGTGTGAAAGAATATATACATGATTTTTTCAGGTAACAAAAATAATACAGCCCTCACCTTCAGACACATGATGCATATTTTTCAAATACTGTATTCATTTCATAAACCGATGTTTTGCTTCTGTTTCACATAATTTCCTGCCTTGTTACTGCTGAAAAACTCTCAAAACAAGAAATGAGTAATCTTTATAGACATGAGCTCACATGCATGTGCTTACATATAGATGAAAAAGATTAATCAAAATGGTATTTGCCCCCGATTTAAGCTGAAAACATTTATAAATTTCAGACAAATTTGTGTTCAAAATAACCTATTGTGCTCTGCATAATACATGTACACTGAAATGCTGTTTGCATTAAATTGCATAAAATGGCTCATAAAACATCTGATCAATCGACATGGTGGCAGCAGAGGCATTAGCAATCTGTCGGACAGTAGTGGAGTTTTTTTTCTGGCATCTCAGTGAGACTTGTGACAGTGACTGTTGGTTAGTGTTGGATATTGAAAAGATGCATCTGTGGCATTATGTGGATATGAATTAAACACATACGGCATGTAGGCACTTGAAAAGTTTGTAGTATTTGTAGATAATGACATTGCCATATTTAAATGTTCTTGTTCTGGGGTACAGTTCTGTAATTTCTCCTTCACCAGAACTGCTTGCTGTAGTGTTTGTCCAAACAATGTTCTCTTTTTTTTCTAGCTCTTTTTGGATAGGATTTGCATATGTAGGATTTCTAATATTGATCTTTTTCTCGTAGTTCTAAATTATTTCAAGCCAAATTTTACTGGCATTTTCTAGTGATGCTGGTAACTTTTCATTGTAATACTTTCTTAGTGTTGTGAGGTCTGCATTGACTCTTACCTGTCTTACCTGTCCAGTTGTGGGTAAAAGATATTTTTCAGGATAAGCTGACTTTGGCTACTAAAGTGCAGTATGTCTCTTTTTGGGGTTCTAGCTCCACTTTTAAAGCATTTAGTTCTCCAGAAGTCTTTTATATTTGTTGTGCTAAAAGGCTTAGCCTTTTCTTTGCATCTGGATGAAGATCAATTTCACAACAAATGGTCACTGCATCACAAGCTTCATTTGTGCACTTTATTCTATCATGTCCTGTGCACAGATGGCAATTATGGCATAATCTTTTTGATTTGTCTTTCAATACATCAGAGTTCATTTCTGTTGAAACTTTGTCATACTTGGTACTTAGTTCTCTCAGTGATTTTTTCTTCTCTCACTTTTCCAGATTTTTCATTTGAATATCTATTTCTGCAGGACTTGTGTGCAATCATTGATTATACTCTGGTTGAACTTTTTAGTCAGTCTTTTTAAAAAAAAAAAAAAAAAATCACAATTGTGAGCATGATTGCATTTTCCCATACATCACTTTATAGCTGTTTGAGATTAAGGGATAAAACTTGGTATATGCACCATCACTAGAAGGTGTCTTGTTTACCACTTTAGGGCTCCTATCTTCAAGGTCAATGTCACACCTTAGTATTTTATGCTTTGCATCACACTGTCTCTTCCACTTAATAACTTTAAAACAATTTGAGATTAAGGGATGAAACTTGGTATATTTGTACATCATCACTAGAAGGTGTGTCACATACCATGTTGTAGGTCCTGTCTTCAAGGTCAAGGTCACAGTTTTTTGTGTTTTCCATGACACTTTCCCTTTTGTTCTATAACTTTAAAGCCATTTGATATTAAAGGGTGATACTTGGTATTATACATCATCACTAGAAATTGTGTCACATACCACATTGGGGGTGCTATCTTCAGGGTCAAGGTCTCAGCTCACTTTTTTGTTTCTATCACTTTTTTTTCTGCTCTGTAACTTTAAAGCTGCTTGAGATTAAGGGATGACATTTGGTATAGATGTACATCATCACTAGAAGGGGTGTCATTTATCACATTGGGGGGTCCTGTCTGCAAGGTCAAGGTCGTGACTCAATATTTTTGTGTTCCATTGCACTCTTTAAGTTAAGAACTGTTTGAGATTTAGCAATAAAACTTGTGTATATATGTCACCATTAGCATGTGTCTTGTGCACCAAATTAGGTCAATGGCATTGTGTTATATGTTGAATTGTTCCTTTCCACTATAATTTTACAATCATTTGAGATAAAGGGATGAAACTTGGCATAACAATATATATATCGTCACTATGAGTTATGTCTCATGTTCCACATTGGGAGTCCTATCTTCAGGTTAAGGTCATGGGTCAATAGTTTAGATTCAGTCACTTTTGACCTGCTTTCAAACTTGACAGCTTTTTAAGATAAATGGATTACTTTGGCTTTGGCATTGTTGAGTTTAATGCCATTTATCAGCACATGATAGGCTATATATGGTGGAGAAAGTACTTGCAAAGAACCACCAACCCACAATAAGCTACTGGCAAGCTTTCTCGCATGCCCTTGTTGGTCGAGCCGAGGCTTGAACTCACGTGGACAGGGTGAAATGTGTGAGTGATCTTTAGAGGCGAGCGCCTTAGACCACTCAGCCACCCGGGGTCCCCATAACTGGATGAAGCTTGATATACTTATACAGTTAAGTCTCTCCAGACTGAAATCGCATTAGACCAAGTAAATGTTTTGCTTTTGAGGTGTTTTCATTTTAAGGAGATTTTCAAATTTCACCTAAAATGAGATGCAGTAATTCCCCTTACTGCCTACTTCATGTTTTATTATAATAATAATCTTGTTTCTGTTGACATGTATACTGTGTTTACACTAATTTTGTTTGAACACATTTTTTACTTTTATGTAAATTTACATGATTGGATAAAATGTTACTAGTCAGTACATATAAGAGAACATTTTGTTTCCAAATTTTTATTTTCTTGGTCTATTTTGCCAAAATGTAAAAGGTTGGGGCATGAGCCTTGTTTTAAGTTCATAATCCATTTTATTGAGGATTATTTAGATGTATATTATTGGAAAAAGATGATCCATAGATAAACATGATCTCCTTTGCTTTGCATAGCCATTAGTAGTTACAAACTATAAACTTTGAAAGAATTCACTTTAGCCAGGTGTAAAAGTTACTGATTAGCCTGTTGGTTACATTGGTTGTCATCTGTGCTAGTGGAGTGTAGGTCTTTGTTTTTATATCTCCAATGTCAAGGTTACTGATAAAAAAAAATTGAACACTTTTTTATCCACTTTGCTACTGATGGTCTTTAACATACAGCAATGGAGCCTGGTTACTTTTGATGTCTGCCCAGTAACTTCACAGCTCCAAGTTCATAGTTAGATTTCGTGATTGTGAACTTTTATGAACAAGCCATGGTAGGCAGGGGACAAAAATTCACTGAATTTACTTTAGTCAATGATTTCAGCCTTCTGGTTCTTCAGGGTGACAAATGTTAAGCTTGACCTAAGTTTTGCAAAGCTGGAGCATCTCTGTATATTACTTAAATTGACAGAGAGGAACATTAAAGTTTGGACCTTAAAAATCGGGGACTTCTTATATTACATTCCTAAGCAAATTTCCATTTTATTTATCTTGCTAGACTTTTCCTTTCCTTTTGTCAAGTAACAATGTCACAGAATGGCATTAATTGTTATGGTGGTGGTGGGGAGACATGCATTTGCATGTAAAAACAGATCCCTTATAGTTCTGATCTGATTTTGAACAAAAACTTGTAACACAAGCTTTCATGATCATGATCTCTGACAAGTTAAAGCAAGATCCACCATATTAATGAGGTTATCTTGTATCTCATTGGAGGAGCTTGTTACCAGTCAGGAGGCCATATTTCTAATCTGATTTTAATGAAATTTTGTATATGGACTGATATTGTCAAGATCTTGTATGAGTTTTATAATGAGCAAGATCAGCATATTAATGAGATGATCTTGCATCTGATTGGCTGAGCTTGTTACCACTCTGAAGGCATTTTTCTGGTCTAATAAGCCTATATCATCAAGATTTCAGATATGTTTGATAATGAGCGAGATCCACATATGAATCAGGTGATCCATCTGATTGTCTGAGCTTGTTTCAGCTCTGGAAACTATATTTCTGATCAGATTTTGGTCAGACTAGGAATATGGACTAATCATGATCTCTGACAAGTTTCATAATGAGCAGCATCCACCCATTAATGAGGTGATCTTGCATCAGTTTGGCTGAGCATGTGAACACACTAGTGACTATAATTAGATTTTCTTCAAAGTTTTTAAATCGTTTTATATCATTAATATGTTCCATGAGTTTGATCATATGCAAAACCTACTGATATTTATGAGGCAATCTTGTATCGGAACTGCTTAGCATGTTACTACTCTGCAAACCAAACTGGATTTTGCTCATAATTGGTAAATAAGCCAGGGATTTTTCTGGGCCTGTTTTGGGGTCAGGACGATATTCAGCCCCATTCAAAATGTCAAAAACTGTCCATTTTTCCCAATTTTAGTATAAAAAAGATTCTCAATCAAAACTTTAAAAAATCCATGTCTTTGACTATACTGACTTTGCAACAGAAATTACTATATCAAGAAGAGAAAATTGGCATGAAAGTTGGCTTTTACTTTTATTAGTAATGCATTGTATGGAAACAAAAGGGGGTGGGGAATGGCGTGAAATCAATGCAAGGTAGTGAACTTCCCTTTTTGGGCCTATTTTTAGGTGAAATGGCAATCAAGAGTTAGCTGTTGCACCTGAATTGCCCCATAGTGTGAACACTGGGCTTTTGAATATTTTAATGTTCAAGAATCTTTTCTTTGTCTGTGTGTGTGAATTAGCTGTGTGTAAAGTAACTTCAAAAATTTCTTGAGTGGCTGAGCTTGTTACTTTTCTGGAAGCCATATTTCTCATCCAGTTTTGTTCAAACTTGAAATATAAGCTTATATCATCAAAATCTTGGATGGGTTCAATAATGAGCGAGATCCATGCATATTAATGAGATAATCTTGCATCTGATTGAATGACCTTGTTACCACTCTGGATTGGATCAAACTTGGTATATATGCTTATATCGTCAAGATCTCAGATGGATTCAATGATGAGTGAGTGAGATCCATACCTATTAATTATCTGATTGGCTGGGTTTATTATCACTCTGGAGGCCATATTTCTGATCAGATTTTGATCAAACTTGTTATATATGTTTATGTCACCAAGAGTACAATTTTGATAATGAGTGAGGTGCACACATACTTGTATCATTGACTTGATCTTGCACTAGATTGGCTGTGCTTCTTACCACTTTGAAAGTCATATTTCTGATCCAATTTTGATCAGTCTTGAAATATTGGCTTATATCATCAAGATCTTGGATGAGCTTGATAATGAGTGAGATCCACACATATTAATGATGGAATCTTGCATCAGATTTGCTCAGCTGGTTGCCACTCTGGAAGCCATATTTGTGATCTGATTTTGATAAAACTTGGAATATACATCTATGCTTCTATCATCAGGATCTTGGAGTGTTTCAGTAATGTACGAGATAGATGCATATTAACCTGTAAAGTGCGCTTAGCTGCACAAATTGCACCATTGGTAGAGGTCCTATATCACTTGTCATGGCATATGCTGTTTTTCAGGAAAGAAATTGTTTACACATCTGGGTACTTCAGCTTTATGTGAATGGTTGTGAAACTAAATTTGATTGGTACATGTATTTAGCAAAGAAGGTTTACAAATGCAGGTTAAAACGTGATACCTCGATAAAGTCAGTTATAGCAATGATGACAAATACTTTGAAAGTTTTGAAGCACATGAGATTATTGAGTTGGGAAAGTGTTACTGGAAGTACTAATTAGTAATTTTGAGCCTGAAAATGATGTTAAATACGAGCCCGATGTACATGGCTGACAAAAACAGATGGCATGTCAGTCAACTCTATTCGGCGGTATTAAAAAAATTAAATTTAGAACAGGAAACTACCAAGCCTATAAACTATTTAAGGCTATACTTTGATGAGACTCTTGTTATGCAGATCAGAGAGTAAATGGGGCGGACTTCATTAACAACAGCCGCATGGGAAAATGGAAACATGTCACACCTGACAAAACTCTTTTTTGCATTGGTTATAGCCATGGGTTTGGTGCAAAAATCTGATATAGATTTTTACTGAGCAGCTGAATATGTGATATCAACGACATATTTCAGCTCCCCCCAAAAATAGTAGTTATATATTTTTTAATATTCTTAGCAAGTAACACCTGAACAGTTAATGGACTCGACAGGTGACTTAAGCTTATAAGTGGACATGAGATGCCAGACATCCATTAGAATAAATAACAAGAAAAACTGCAAAGTTTTGTGAACATTTTTTACAGACTTTAGGGAGTGTAAACTTACCTGTGGCATTCCTGTACTGGATGTTTATCAACCGTTAACTATTCTACACCAGTGATTTTCACAACTTGGGTTTAAAGTTGTAACAAACATACATGTACATGTATATGGTTGAGCCACTAAAGAATAGTGTATTTTTTAAAGACATATTTGAACTTTTTCATTAAAAAAGAAAATACAGATGAAATGCAAAGTTAATTTTTAATTGTACCTATATTTGCACCTGTAAGTGCAAATATTATAAAATCATGTATGTGACTTGATGCTTATAATAAAGTTGAGACTTCAACAATCTTTTTTCATATAGGGTTTTTGTATCTATTATGTACAATAATTAAAATACAGACAATTTAAAAGCAGAGTGCAATTTTCATTTCTTTTCTCAAACAATTCAGCACTTGGGCATCTTTTCTACAAAATTATATAGCACATTATGGGTTAGTGAGGTGAACTTGCATTAGATTGACTGGGCTTCTTGCCACTATGGAAGCCATATTTTTGATCTGTTGGATTTATTATCTTCAGCAAATTGGATGACTTTGATTATGAGCAAGAAACTGCATATTAATTACGCCTTCATCTCTAGAAAGAATTTTTATCAGGATATAGTAAAATAAGTACAGTCAACATAATATAAAGTTTTGGAGATAGTTTAGGTAACGTGTTCTTACACTATACTACATAAGCCTGCTTGGTGAAATGGTTACCTATTAAGTGATGTAAGCCAGATGAGTGATATCAAGACACTGAGCCTGTGGCTCTTCATCCCCAGCACTGTTTGTGTGTTGGTCTGGGGCAGTGGTGAAAAAAAAGATATACCCACCAAACACCACACCACCTCCCAAAAACCATTTGATTAGTAATAATTTTTTATGGCATTGACAGAGGCACCTGATGTTCTGTCATCAAATCAAAAATATTCCTCTAAAATAGACAGACATACCATATGTTCTCGCTTACAAGTCAAGTCCAACTGCAAACTGCACAGACCCAGTTCTTTCATCACAAAATGCACTGGCAGATCTGGGTCTTTGTAGTTTGGAGTAATCAGTTGAACAAACAACATAGACCCTGATCTGCCTGTGCATTATGCGACGGCAGATCAAGATCTATGCTGTTTGCATTTTAATTTATAAGTGAGTATAGACAATACCTCCTCCTTAAATTTGAATGGATAAACAGTTTGTGCAATTCACTAGTGTCAACTCAGGCTGCTTTACTTTTTGGACCAGATGTTTTTGTATTAAATTCATACCAGCATTGTAACTGTTAATCATAGACCAGATGATAATGCTGTTAGGCACATGCTGTTTTCTATAGCAGTCTTGTTTTGTTGGTTTTAATGGCAGTTTTAACACATTATTGGCTCTATCATACTGAGGAAATGGCAGCTACATGTAAATGCCTTTCCCAAAGACATACTGAAGTAGCTGACCTGGACTGGCCTGGGTGGGTATCAAACCCATTATCCTTGGATTACAGGTTCAACGCTCTACCAACTGAGCTACCATGGCTCCCCAACAGCAGTCTTGACAAGTTCTCTACACATCCTCCAAATTCTTTCTCCATTCCCTGACATATCAAATTTCTTGTTCAGCGGTGAACCATTGTAGGATTCAAATTTATTTCCATTATTGGTACAGTATTTTTCTCCTAGGGTTTTTCTGTTACTTGACATATCCTGCTCAGTGGTTCAGGCATTGAACCAGAATGGTGTAAAGTTCAGTTCCTACCATCGCATTAGGTAGGATCGGCAACAGTGGTGTGTCCTTGAGCATATGCATTTTACGTGCTTCAGCACAAGATAACCTTCAGAATATTGCAATACCTATGTGTCAAAAAAAACAAAAAATGGGAGCAAGTGAGAGAGTTTGGAGGAGAAGTAACAGTGTTGTCTCCAGGATGCAGATTTGCATGAAAACTGCGCGAAACATAATGCCTCCCCCACCCCCTTTAAATTAGTGAGCATGTGAAAATCACACAGTACATTTGCTGTGAATACTTTCATAAATATTTTTTCATTTTTTTTTTTTTTCATTTCTCCTGTAACCTTGCTGGTCGTAGGGGCGCCACTGATGACTTTGGGACAATCTCTCTCCATTTTGCCCTGTTCTCGACTGCTCTTTGGGACTTTGCAAAGTCCATGTCTGTCCACTCTTTGATATTGTCTTCCCATCTCTTCTTCTGTATGCCTCGTTTTCTCTTTTCTCTCACTGTGCCCTGTAGGATTGTCTTTGACAGGCCAGTTTGAGCATGAGACGTGACCATACCATCTTAGTTTGCGTTCCTTTACAGATCTTCATAAGGTCCAATTGCACCTTGGGTTTTAGTGCGCACCTCAGCATTAGAGACGTGGTCTTAGTATGAGATTTTCAGGATCCTTCGATAACATCTCATCTCTAAGGCATGGATTCTTCTCTCTAATTGTGCTGTTAGGGTCCATGTCTCACATGCATATAGGAATATGGATATGACGAGGGAGCGCATAAGCTTGATCTTGGACCCAAGCGTGATGTTGCTGTCTTTCCAAATAGGCTTCAGCCTAGCCAGAGCAGCTGTTGTCTGCACAATCCTGGAAATAACCTAAAGATTTTAACCTTCATCGGAGGCAATAGGACCTAGGTACTTGAAGCTTGTTACTGTGCCCAGCTTCTGTCCATTCACTCTTATTTCCTTTTGGATGCCACTCGGGTTGTTTGTCATTAGGTTTGTCTTTTCAGCGTTGATCTCCATCCCATATCTTAGTGATGCCTGATTGAGATGGTTCACTAAGGTTTCCATTTCTTCTTCATCTCCTACTAAGCCATCGATATCATCAGCGAAGCGCAGGTTGGTGATTGTTCTGCCTCCGACACTGACACTGCCCTCATGGTCTCCCAAGGCATCGGACATGATCCTTTCCAGGTAGATGTTGAAGAGAGTGGGTGAGAGAAGGCACCCCTGTCTGAATCCGACTGTGGTTCTGAACCAGTCTCCTATGTTGCCATTGACGAGAACTGTACTAGTCGCCTTGTCATACAGGGTTTCTATAGTGCGAATTAGTTTTGCGTTTATGTTGTATATCAACATGGTGGCCCACAAAGCTGCATGCCATACCTTGTCGAAAGCCTTCTTGAAGTCAATGCAGACATGACAGAGGTTCTGTTGATGCTGGAGATATTTTTCACAGAGGATTCTAAGATTGAAGATCTGTTCTGTAGTGCTACGTCCTGCTCTTAAACCTGCCTGTTCTTCTGCAATGATGCGCTCTGCTTGGGGTTTCAGTCTGTTGAGGATGATCTTAAGCATAGCCTTGCTTGGGTGACTGATGAGACTGATTGTTCGGTAGTTCTGGCACAGTTGTAGATTCCCATTTTTAGGAAGAGTCACGATCAGAGACTGGGTCCATGGGGTGGGCCATTCTCCTGTTTGCCAGATTTGGTTGCAGATTGTTGTGAGGACATCTATCATGGAAGTTCCTCCTGTTTCAACAAGTTCTACTCCAGCTGACTTCCCCTTCTTTAGTGCCTTTACTGCAGCCTCTACTTTGTCCCTCAGGATCGGGTGGTCAACCTCTGTTGTGGTCAGTGGTACATTTAGTACAGCTTGGTCTCCAGAAGTCTCCTGGTTGTAAAGCTCGGAACAGTATTCCGTCCATCTGTTAAGAATGTCTTGGTTTTCTGTCAGACTCTTACCAGTCTTGTCCTGAATCATATTAGATCTCCCCTGTTTCTCTGTTGTCAGGTCTTTCACCAACTGGTATGCCCTTTTACTGTCATTCTGGTTCAGGCTTTTCTCGACTTCCTTGCATTGGTCCTCTAACCAGCTTTCTTTTGCTTTCTTTAATATTAACTTTCATTAATCTTTCATTAATATTAACATAGCTAAATCTTATCATGTAAGCAGTTCACTTCTACAGCATATCAATCCCCATAATCAAGCACTTACTGAGTTTTTGTACTTGAGCAATGAGACAGTGATTGATTTCTAGTTATTAAAAGCATTTTACCTACTCGACTTGGCGAGGTTCTACAATGGCAGACATGCAGTTTTCGGTATTCAGTAGTAATTCTGTCAGATGCAGTTCTAACGCATACAACATGGTGCCGTTGTCATAACACAATCACTGCCACTGTACTGATAATGAAGATGCTAAGTTTGAACTTTATTCATCAAATTATATCAAAGAATGTTTGGTGAAACTAAAAGGGGTCTATTCATAGATACTGTTCTCATATAGAAACGGCCCCCCCCCCCCCCCTCCACAATTGAAATTCACCACCCCACCCCATACAAAAAGGCTGGGGTGTGTGTGAAGCGCCACCTCCTCTTTTGTGTGAAAATCCTGGAGAATTCACAGCTGTAGTGAGGGAGAAGTCAATTAGATTGAGTTCTCATTTGCATATACATGTGTGTGTGTATATATATATATATATATATATATATATATATATATATATATATATATATATATATATATATATATATATATATATATATATATATATATATATACATAGACACAGACACACACAGACACAGACACACACAGACACACAGACACACACACACACACACACATATATATATATATGCATCTTAACACAAAAATTGGTGATGGTGCAGTTACAAACAAGTTTCCCAGTGTTTTGAGGATATCAAGTTTGGGGGGTGGGGGAAAATAAGCTTACAAGAAACAAAACAAACATGTAGCACAAAAGTAGAGAGAAACATAACTTTCTACATGATTGAATGATAGGAAATCTATGATAATCCAGGTAGAGTTGTTTTAATGAAACGTATGATGCAAAGAAAAAATTGGCTGAATTGTCATAAAATTTTATTTTTGTTTTTTAAAAATGTGGTTAGATTGATTTACTGTAGTCAACAGGAGGGAATTTTCCACACATTCTAGACAGAATAAATTATCATTCATGATCTAATCACATTAAATAAAAGTAAGTGATAATTAGCACATATTTGTTCTTTCAAGTAAGAATGACATCCTATTGGACAAAAAGTATCTGTTCATGATTCTGCAGCACTCAAACTAGTGGGCGAAACAAGAAATAGAATCACTTTTTGGCTGAGAAGTCGCTTTTACATGCGAGCAATTTCCACTTGGCCCAGATTTGGGGACAATCTCCATTGAAACATGGCTTTTGAGCTGCACCCTTCTACTCCCTGTGGCAAAAGAACATTCCCCAAGATCTTAGTATGAAGAGCATTCATATCTGAACCATATGTTGCACACAGAGACACTGGTATCTGTAAATGGTCCTATTTGAAGGTGTATTATGTATGTAAGTACATCTTGACTCATTATGTAATCATCCACTGCCTTGCATGAGTTGTTTATGGTCCAAATTGACTTGATGAAACACGACTAATTTGAGTAGGTAACTACTAACCTTAATTGGTTTATTCCAAAAGACAATTTGTTGAAATGCCAACAGGAATAGAAAGAGGGAGAAGTCGCTTCAATTTTTTTTTACAGTAGTTGTGTCCTGTACTTATAAAAAATTATTATTTGTAAAAATCATAGCAATAGCTGCCATGTGTAGAAATAGATACAGGTTTTTGAAAAAAAAAAGCAATTAAGAATTTTGCAAAAAAAGTTCGGCAATTTTTCCTTTTTTCTTGTTACTGATGTATTTAGTTCTTTATTCACTTCTTCCTTTGTGTCACCCAGTCTTTTTTTGTGTACATAGTTTTTCCAGAACCTCAGACTTGCCAACTCTCACTGTAAGTCTTACTGAAATGACCCTTAAATTATGGTCTTTAGGAATAATAGCAAAAAAATATGCAAATTGCAGTATGATCTGGATATTGGCTTGTCTGGGTTTGATCCATATACAAGTTTCATGTTAGATTCAGTGGAGTTGGCAGCAGTAAATGGTATGAGAACAATTTACAAAAATCTAAGCATTGGTGGATGCTATGTCTGAAAAACAATATGGTGGAATAGAAAGCAGTAGGAGGAAATGACATCATGGTCTATTTTTAGCACAAGGTTGATTTCAGTATAAACGCCAATGAAAGGAAATGGTGGGGAGAATAGGGCACAACTCCAAAGCCATTTTACATTTGAGGACATCTCCAAAGTAGAAGCCAAAATAGAAGTCATTCAAATGCATATGAAAGGTGACTTCTTTACCCCAAAAGTGATTTTAGTCACTTCTTTGCACGCTAGTTTTAGCTCTGGTGCCATAAAATGCCAAACCAAACCAATGAACATATTCTAACATATATGCCTCGAACTGCGATTTCTTGTTAGAATGCAATCTATATTATAGATTTAAATAATCTCTAATTAATTTCTAATGTTTGTTTTTCAGATCTTTCCAAAAATAGGTTTTCAGAGATACCAAAAGAACTATGTGAATATGTGTATATGGAAAGGCTGAATTGCTACAACAATGTGATAAAATCCATTCCAGAAGTTTTCATTCAGTTACAGGCTCTCACATATGTGAACTTGAGGTAAATATCATATTGAAGGATTTTACAGTGGTAACCCGCTTATGAGGCCACTTCATCTGCACTGAAAATCTGGCCTTATAAAGAGTGGCCTGTATTGAGAGGGACAAAATGTTCAAATATACTGTTTTGGTATTTGGCAAGGTGGCCTCTGACTAGGGGTGGCCTTTTTTAAGAGGGGAAACACTGTATTATCTTACCTGCATAAAAGCACTTGTTGAAAGGATTATTCTACGTTGGCAGTATGACACCAGGTATTGTGTTAACCTCTTATAGCAATACTTTCAATTTTTTTAGGACCTGCTATTGCATTGTGACACTGTTTTGCATGAACCTTGTGACAGATAGTGTTCAGTAGTGTATTGACTTATGTACAGCCTATTAGATACACCTTGGCTGCCCATAAAATTGAAAACTTTTGAAAAGTACAAGAGACATTTTTCAGTTTGAGTTGAAACACAATTATGAACTCTAGTATGTTGACTTTTCAATTTTTAAACTTTAAGTTTAATTATTTTGTTCATTTTTGTACATGCATTGTGATACTGTGGACATGGGCAAAGGATTAAATGTCCACTATGAATAGTGGATGTCCACTAAGTATGATGGATATCCACTAAGTATGATGGATATCCACACAATCTATTGGGACTCCATCATTGATTTTATTGCACACCTTGCTGATTTTATTGCTTTCGTCCCAGGAGTCGACACACTAAACAAACAGATGGAAGACTCCCCTAGACTGTAAACCCAACCACAACTGGTGTCAAATTCATATCTTTACCTGTACGAACTACAGTAGTAACATTGCTTGTGGTATTTATCAATGAACTAGCTAGGCATACACATAGATGAATATGTGTAACAGAGAAAGAAATACCATCACTAACCCATGCCCCATGACTGAGCATACATCAGAAAAATTGCCTAATATGTACATCCCTATTTATCAACTACATATACCTGCAATTATACACATCTGCAGAAATTTTGCATACTGTTCTGCATCAGGCAGTACTTTCGATGTTTTTTCTCAATAAATGATATTTCATAAATGTTTTTGTTGTACTGGTTGTTAATATGTCATAGTTTCCTTACAATCTCCAAGACCTGTTTTAAAGAAATTATTGAAAGCAATATACAGATAAAAATGTAAAAGCTCAATCTTATCATAGACACACAAGACCTTCATGTAAAATGTCACTTATTGCATTCGTCGCTTAGATAAGATCTGAAATAAGTATCAAGTAAACCATGTATTTCAGTTTATGAACTGAATAAATGTCAGCCCCTTTATATTTTGAGAACGGAGATAAACTTAAGATAAAAAACCTACGACAAATAGTATTTCAGCCAGGGCATGCCCTTGTGGGATTTCCGCAAAATAGACACCAAGTCCTGCAAAGAAAGAGATTTAATGTGGCAAAGGTGGCACAAAAAATTAACAATGCATGTCTTTTTACCTTTAAAATGTGAATCAGATGCGCCAACCAATCATTAAATGTCCAAATTGCTTAATTATTGTTTTTATTAAAATGAACAAAATCCATCAAGCAATCTTTTTCGATTCCACTGGTCGCTATGATCAGACTCCCTGTTTTCCCCCAGTCTTCTAATCCCAAATATGGCAAAACTTGGGATTGTGTGGATGTAGTTGTATACTCGGTATATCTAAGTATATTTCTTGGTTGAGAGGTTAAGTGTAATATCTGCATGCAACCAGCTTGCAGTAGTCTTGATGAATTCAATTCAAGTAACGTATTGAGGCAACTTCCACTCCTGTTTTATTAACTTTTTTAGCTATAAGAAAAATGTTTAGTCTCTGCGCTTCTTGTAAGCATGTGCTTCCAGTCACATGATACGTAGCATCATTATCATTTCTAAATTCTGTGAAGTTTCGCTCAGTGGTAGATATGGAACGATCAATCAGTGATTTCTTTACCGCAGTATCACGCTCAAATCAAAACAATTACCACAGGTATGATGACTCACATAAAGAGCTGGTAAACCCACAAAAAAACAGAGACAGAAGTCAAACAGAAAGTGAAACTTCTGAAAAGAGTTGAATTCCACAATGGCAGGGGGTGGGGTGAGGGAAAGAACCCTCAAGAAATCTCTTGAAAACTGAAACTTCGCAAAGACTGATGGCTGTAATTTTGGAGGGGCATATAATTGTAGACTTTGACTTTTCCTGCGCTGTTAGAGAATGGTTGGAGGCATCAGAAAGGAAAATTCTACGTTAAAGATGGTTATTTATGTGGGTTTTCATGCAAATAACATGTAAAATATACTATGTAAAAGATATTTCATTTTATTATGTGGTTGGCCCATTATGATTACACTATTGGCCGACTTTATCAAATGGAGGGTGCCAATTGGCCCCATTTTTGTTATACCTGTCTGAAACACTGCAAATAGAAATTACAAATAAATGCTGAACTATTTATAGCATATATGTATGATCAAGTACATGTATATTGCACATAATGACATGCATGTCATAATTCTTTCTAAAGTTTATTCAGTAAGAATAATGTAGCATCATATATTAAAATAATAAAACAAGATACATGAGGTATGCAAGAAAATGTTCTTATGTAGCTTTATCTGTAGACTTAGAAAATGACTGATTGTTAGAGAGAATGACAGTTTTTAAATGCATGGAATTTGTCTGCATTGTATTGAAGGCTGTGCTGAATCCGTGGATGTTTGTGTCATCAACAAAGTGATTTTCATGAAAAAAGTTACTTTGCCATTTTTCGTGAATCTATCATCAAGCACCAGATGAGGAGTGACATTCTTACTTTGAAGTTAGCTGCTACTTGTGTTAGCTTCCTACCTTTTAGACAACAGTAGTCTGTCAGGAAGTTCATGTACTCACAGTTCCTTACAACCATTGAAAAGTTTCAAGCTTCGATATTTTTTGTTTTTATTTTATATTTTAACAAAATAAACATTAACTTCTTAATGAAAATGTTTCTTGTTGTCACAAAACCAAATATTATAAAACTAATAAGATAATAGTTTTGTGAAAAATGAATTTGGACTTGTAATACATGTGCTGATGTCAGGTTTTGTTTTGAGAATGTTAAAGGGAGAGAACTTATTGCTTTCATATTTTGTTGTTTGAAAGTGCTTTAAACGATAAATAATATACAACTGCACCTGCAGTAAAAGTAAATTATAGTTCTAGAGTAGTTGTCAGCAAATTTTAATTCTTATTTCATTTCATTCAAAGAAAAATTGTATAGATACAGCCACAAGTGATGTCAACATTTCAGTGGAAGTTGTTATGTCTGCCTCGACAACAACAATTTCACAGCTTGTAAGGAGTGAAAAATTTTAACTGTAAAGATTATCATGTAATAGGGCCTTTTACCATTGAAACATAGCAGCAGCTTGAAAATAATCCATTTTCAAATCCATTCATGAAATGCATTGGAGTTTTGTTCTATTCTTTGTTATCATTCATCATGTTGTTTGCATTATTCTGCATTTCATTTGCATTCATTCTCCATTCCATTTGCATTCATTTTCATTCACTCTGTATTCTGTTTTCATTTCACTGGTAAAATTACCCATTTCAGGGTTTGTAGTCGTGGATACGAAAAATCAGTTAGAAAATCGCAGCAAAATAATTATGTAATAGTTGACATCCACTACATCATGTGTAACTTACTTGTTGGCTCAACAACAGTACACAGTGCAGAATGCTCTTTTAAGTTCTACACAATACCGTTTAATATTCATAGACTTGCCCACTTAAACGCATTCACATAAATGTATTGCAAGAGATGAAAGATAAATTTCTGAGACTATTTAGGTGCTTCACAAAATATAAAAAGTTTAATGATAGTAATTTTAATAAGAGTGCGAGAGAGTATTAGCTGCTTTCATTCTGTTATTAAAATAAAAAATGCAAGAAATGCTGTGATTTATTTTTCATTCCCCCAGTCACTATTAAATTGTTTGCTGTACCCTTAAGTGCTAAATAATGACATAAGTTGTGCCGCCGATAGAGGTCTTGTCATGACTTAAGTCATTTTACAGTAAAGGGGGCGCTCTACAGATAATACATGCTTCTGAGTGAGTGACAGGTGTAAGATGAAGTATTTTGCATTTGCAACATGCACAATGGAGAGAATGTTGGCATACCTCTATGTTACTTTCATGTACTGTGGCTGAAATTTCTTTACATATATTGTACTTGTGGAAACTGGACATGATCTAAGCACACAGCGGACAAAATGGCCGCTCCAAAGTACTCGAAAAATCAGCCTGAATTAGTCAAAAGTGCACTATTTTCAGCAGTTATTAAAATAGGGAAACAAATTTTGCCAGAGCAGACAATACCAGCCTCTGAAAGTACTATGAATGAATTAAAAAATATCCAAAAAGTAAAAAAAGTTATCGGCTCTTTTTTTGTTATTTACCTTTGAAGTACAGGAAGTGAAAATGACCAAGTGGAGCTAGCAGTTTTTTGAGAGGTGCACATCTTAAGTAAGACCAAGCTGTATACTCTATAACCCAAATTTCACCCATCAATCATACACCAAAATAAAGGGAATTCAAAGTTCTTTTAACAATATCTAAGATATACAAGGTCTTTTTTAAATAGCCAGGACAGCCAGTGAGGAAAACCTGGGTAATTCTTTTTCTTTAAAAATCTAACCCTATGCAAAGTACGAAACTGGAGAGCGCCACCAAAGCAACTGTTTACACATCCTGGTACATTGGTTTGACATGAATGGTTGTTAAACTAAATTTGATTGGTACATTGGGCCCTGGAACAAACATTTTGTCATAGTTTTCACCTTGTATTCGTCAAAGAAGTTTTATAAATGCATGTTTATGATAGGCATCACCTAGAAATGGCTGACTTCCAACATGGTTCATCTCGAGATGATGATTTGATTCGGCAAAAATTCGCTGATAATAGCGACGATGACATTGATATTGAAAGTTTTGAAGTATATGCCAGTGAGTGATTTTGAGCCTGAAAATGATGTTGAATACAGTCTGATGTACATGCTGGATGGACAAAAACTGACGGCATGACGGTCAACCCCCTGTTCAGAGGTATTTCAAAATTAAATGTATAAATGGAGAATATCAAACCTATAAACCATTTAAGGCTATTTTTTTTTACTAGGATTTCTTGCATCTGATTATAGATCAAATAAATCTTTATGTACTGCAGAGAATAAATGGGGCAGACTTGATTAACAACTGCAGCATGAGAAGATGGAAGCCTGTCACACCTGATGAATTGAAACTCGTTTTTGCATTGGTTATGGCTGTGGGTTTGTTGCATAAATCTGATTTAGATTTTTACTGGACAGCTGAGTATGTGATATCAACCCCATACTTCAGCCAAAAAAAATGAGTTGGGATATATTTCCTAATATTCTAAGCAAGTAACAGGTAATGAATTTGACAGATGACTGTCTTTATGAGCTCATAAGTAGACCTTAGATGACAGACATATACTAGAATAAATAACAAGAAAACTACAAAGCTTTGTGAACATTTATTACAGACTTTAGAGGGTGTAAACTTACTTGTGGAGTTCCTTGACTGGATGCTCATTAACTGCTACCTATTCTACACCTGTGATTTTCACAAATTGGATATAAAGTTGTAACAGACATACATATATACTGTTGAGACATAAAAGAATGGAGTATTTTTTTAAAGACATATTTGAACTTTTTCATTAAAAAAGATACAAAAATACAGATGAAATACAAAGGTAATTGATATATTTACCTGTATTTGCACCTGTAAGTGCAGATATGATAAAGTCACATGTGACTTGATGCTTATATTAAAGTTCTGACATCAATAATTATTTTTGATATAGGGTTTGTGTATCTGTTATGTACAGTAATTAAAATGCAGGCAATTTAAAAGCAGAGTGCAATTTCCATTTCTTGTCTGAAACAATTCAGCATTAAGGAATCTTGTGCTATAAAACTATACAGCACTTTAAGGGTTAACATGTTCCCACACAATGAAATATACACAGTGCTATCCAAAATACAATCTCTACTAGTCCAGCCTCTGTTTAGTACTTGCGACTCAAATATACATGTCCATGCGACACATTTTCTCAGGAAATGGAGATGTGTTTACTTTTACTGTAGACCTACTGTTTTTACGCAGACTGTACAAAGCAAGCGATGCTGCATTCTGTAACCAACAACTTAAATAATATACCTAGGATTGCTGGTTTGGTCATCTGACGAGTTTAATATTACCAAATGGACGGGTGAAAGGGATCAAAAAGTGTAATCACTTAAATATTTTCGTTAGGAGATAAACTTGCATGTATTATTTTCAGTTAATGCAGATACAATTTATTTGGTACAGTACATTCTTTCAATCCACATAACAAATACTGCAAAACAGTACTCTAATGTCAAGCGAATATTGTTTATCAGTTTTGTTAATAATTTGTTACATTTTGACCCAGTGATCCTTTTTAAGAAGTTGATGTAAATACAAATAAAACATTTTGTTGCCAAAGAACACGCACCCAAAAGAGTATTTATACAGGGTTAGCAATTAGGCCAGCCATTAGAAATTACTGATATTATGTCCATAATTGCCCCAATGGTACTGAATCTTTGGGAACCAAAACTAAGCTTAAAGTCACATGAACAATAATAATCAAAGGTCAACTGCCTGAAGATCTACATGTACACAGCATAGAAAAAAAAAAAGAGTGGGGCCAATTAGTATGTGCAGATGTGTTAATTTTTTTCTTCTTCATATTGCAAGTAGCAGTTAATTTCTGGATATCCGTCATATCATCATGATCTTTTGCAATTCAACCGAAATGCCTACTATTATGCAAACTTAGTTGTGAATTGGCTATCTGTGGTAGATATGATTGTACTTACTGTGAATTGGCTATCTGTGGTAGATATGATTGTATTTACTGTGAAATGGGTATCTGTGGTAGATATGATTGTACTTGCTGTGAATTGGCTATCTGTGGTAGATATGATTGTACTTACTGTGAAATGGCTATCTGTGGT
The DNA here is from genome assembly GCA_029931535.1 of Margaritifera margaritifera. NCBI lineage: Eukaryota > Metazoa > Mollusca > Bivalvia > Unionida > Margaritiferidae > Margaritifera > Margaritifera margaritifera. Next base: position 3,495,150 of record JAQPZY010001538.1, read on the forward strand.
AGATATGATTGTACTTACTGTGAAATGGCTATCTGTGGTAGATATGATTGTACTTACTGTGAAATGGCTATCTGTGGTAGATATGATTGTATTTACTGTGAATTGGCTATCTGTGGTAGATATGATTGTACTTACTGTGAAATGGCTATCTGTGGTAGATATGATTGTACTTACTGTGAAATGGCTATCTGTGGTAGATATGATTGTACTTACTGTGAAATGGCTATCTGTGGTAGATATGATTGTACTTACTGTGAAATGGCTATCTGTGGTAGATATGATTGTATTTACTGTGAAATGGGTATCTGTGGTAGATATGATTGTACTTACTGTGAAATGGCTATCTGTGGTAGATATGATTGTACTTACTGTGAAATGGCTATCTGTGGTAGATATGATTGTACTTACTGTGAAATGGCTATCTGTGGTAGATATGATTGTACTTACTGTGAAATGGGTATCTGTGGTAGATATGATTGTACTTACTGTGAAATGGCTATCTGTGGTAGATATGATTGTACTTACTGTGAAATGGGTATCTGTGGTAGATATGATTGTACTTACTGTGAAATGGCTATCTGTGGTAGATATGATTGTACTTACTGTGAAATGGGTATCTGTGGTAGATATGATTGTACTTACTGTGAAATGGCTATCTGTGGTAGATATGATTGTACTTACTGTGAAATGGGTATCTGTGGTAGATATGATTGTACTTACTGTGAAATGGCTATCTGTGGTAGATATGATTGTATTTACTGTATAATAAATAGCCTCCAGTTTTGTACATCCATTTAGTTTTAGCTTTATCTAAGTGGAATTTCTTTTTGTTCATAATTTTTTCCTCTTTGTTAGACTTGCACTGTATTACGCATAAGCTGAACACATCATATCTATCAATATTGCCTTGTATATCGCCCAAAATTGCTAAGCCACATCTTTGCCAAGGCTATAAAATCTTTCTCTAATTGCATTGCTTGTTATTAGTACATAGTTTCATATTTTTAACGGCTTTAACCTGGAAGAGGTTTTTGGCTTTAAAGGTTGTAAATCCCAATTATTTCCTGTTTATTTTGAGTCGTTCGTATTAATTCTAAGGTTGTTGTGAATATTGTCACTGTATTCACTTTGATTATTGCAGTAATGCTCACTCATTTGACTTTTATGTCTGTTAAATTTCTGAAGCTTTAAGTTTGTACATGTTACATGTAATTATTACCAGATTCGACAATAGATAATAAGAAAATGAAAAAGCACACTAATAGCAGGTTAATAAGGGAATTGAATTATATAAATTCTTATTAAATACAAAGTGAATTGCAATGCACCAATTTACTTATTTACTTATTCTGAATAAAGAGCAGAATCAAAATGTTATTTCTAAATTTTGTCAGTAGACAAATGCCAAAATGAAGATAATTGCAGCACATTTAAAAAATGCATACTCTCTAATTATCGATTCCTGTTTCCAAGTTAGTGATAAAAACTATTGGTAATGTCAATTGAAAGTTATGGTGCATAAACTCTCTCTCTCTCTCTCTCATTTTTGCATATAATAAACACATTTTATTACAAAGAAAAATGCATTTTTTTTTCAAAAGAAAGCCTGTAGTGTTATATAGCTTTCGTAAAGATGTCATAGCTTTGTGCTGCTTTCAATTGAGTTGAAAGATTAATGGGGACAATACAATTTTTATATGTTTTTTTATAGATGCTGCTAGAAACCAATTTTACGCGAAAATATCACAACTTAACCCTTAAAGTTCTGTAAAGTTTTGTAGCACAAGATGATTCAGTGCTGAATTTTTTGAGAAAAGAAATGAAAATTGCTTTTAAATTGCCTGTATTTTAATTACTATACATAATAGATACACAAACCCTATATCAAAAATAATTATTGATGTCTGAACTTTATTACAAGCATCAAGTCACATAACTTTATCATATTTGCACTTACAGGTACAAATACAGGTAAATATATCAATTACCTTTGTATTTCATCTGTATTGTATCTTTTTTAATGAAAACGTTCAAATATGTGTACAAATTACTCCATTCTTTTGTGGCTCAACCATATATATGTACATGTATGTCTGTAACAACTTTATATCCAAGTTGTGAAAATCACAGGTGTAGAATATTTAACAGTTAATGAGCATCCAGTCAAGGAACATCGGTGCTAAAACATAACATCGAAGCTCAACACCTTTCTGACTGGCCATTGTTAACAACGTAGTGGCTGACTTCAAAGTAAAAATGTCACTCCTTGGCTGGTGCTTGAGGATAGATTCATGAAAAAGTGATGAAGAAAGTAACCTTTTTCATAAAAATCACTTTGTTCATGGCATGAACAGCCATTGGTGGAGAGCAGCCATCAATACCGTGCATTTAAAAATTAGCATACTCTCTAATAATCATTTTTCAGTCTACGGATAAAGGTATTTCTATACTGCTTTCAGTAATTTCTTTAAAGGAGGTTTTGTAAATATCATGGACATTAAAGGCAAACTTTGACAAATTAATAACCAGTACACGAAGCACTTTTATGAAATATCATTTATTGAGAAAAAACATTGAAGTTACCGCTTGTTACAGAACAGTATGTAAATTTCTACATCTGTATATGCTAACAGGTACATGTAATCAATCAACCGAGATGTACGTTGTAGCCAGGCAATTTTTCTGATGTATGCTCTGTCATGGATACGGATGGGAAGATATCCAAGAAATTTAAAACCTCGTATTTTTTTCTGCGTTACACGCGTTGTTATGATAAATACCATAAGAAATGTTACCACTGTATAGTTTGTACAGGTAAAGGTATGAAATTGACACCTGCCATGATCAGGATTACTGCGTCGGGGTTTCTCCAATATGTTTGTTTAGTGTGTCAACTCGTGGAGCGAATACAATAGAATCAGCGAGGGGAGACATAAACCCACTATGGCTGCAATACAATCTGTGATGGACTCCCACTGGATTGAGTGGATTTCCACAAGACTTGGAGAAAATCAACCAGACTGAGTACTCGATAGTGGGCACTTAATCCCTTGCCCCTCTGTCCACATCCACCAGATTGAGTGAGCAATCTGTAATCCACAGTGAGTGAACTGTATGAATCGATGAATCGTTGGAATTCTCACCTGTGTGATACAAGATGCTCTTAAACACCACATAAAAGGATTATATCGTTAGTGATACACCTAGCAAGGTCCATGCTAGACTCTAATCATTTGGGTGAAGTGACTTTTCTCACCAGCTAGAATAGTGCGAAGTTGTGGAAAATGGGGACAAGTGAGTGCATAGTGGTCAAAATTTTTAATGATTTAAAATGGGGTTTTAAACTCTTTGAGCCAAGTTAAATATAAAGACAAAATAATTGTCATTAAACTTTATGAAAATATTCAATTTTTCCTTTGTCTGATGCAGTTACTGTCGAAAACAGGTGGCAGATATCGAGGTACAAGTCTCGTTTCCTGATTCTACATGATGAATGTGAAGTAAACTTGTTTTCCTTTACTAGCAAGAAACCTATAAACTTGCATAGAGTAATAATTAATAATTGATTTGTTAACAAATGAATGGAATTTAATTTCAGATTTCATGTGTGAATTTTGGTAGGAATCTCATAGATTGAAATGTAATTGCAGACATAAATAATCGTCAAATGGACACAAAAGTTGATAAGAAGTGCGAAAAAATGTTGAACTTCTCTACATTAGAACAGAAAAAAATGAGTTGATGTTGTACTCAGAATATGAAAGCATTCAATGTCAAAAAGAAATAAAGGAAAGTGAAGCTGTCAGTTCCAGACAAGGCCAAGTCCGTTGCACTTTTCCTGCTTATTTGGACAAAATGACAGGTTGGGGTGACTATTTCATCTGAATCCCCCCCCCCCCAGCATGGACCCTGCAACTAGTTTTTGATTACATTAGACAACAAATGCATATGTCATAAAGGATGGACATATACTTTTTTTCTTGTTTCAGCCGGAACCAGCTTAGTGTCCTCCCTTCCTTTATTTCCCAACTCCAGGCCCTTGAGGTGCTGATAGCTGGTAACAATAAGCTTGTCTCTCTGCCTGAGGAAATAGGAATCCTTGACAAACTTATGGAACTGGTAACTTTAAACCTTAATACTGTGATCAATCTCAAGTTTATAAATCAGATGGAGAGAGGGAGATTGCTCTGTAGTGGGCACTCTTGCCGTATTTGATAATTCGGTACACAAGCAGGGAGAGAGAGAGAAAGCGAGAGATAAGGTTAGGGGGCTCTGTAATAAATTATAAATTTGGTAGGTTTCTCAGCGGGATTTTCCCTTCGAGAACAACCTTAGAGTACATTAAACTGTATTATGTATATGACATTTTGCATAAGAAGAAAGGTATGGAAGTCCGTCGGGTTTTTGCACATTTCTTGAAAATCTGGGACTCCTATTATTTCAGAGAGAAATCTTTAAAAGAATCAGTCATTTAAGATTGTTGTAGGAGTTGGGGCTGGAAGAATCTTTTCCAAAGCTTCGGCCAAGCACCCAGTTGTGATTGAATCTCCATGAGAATCTTTTAACGCATATTAAATTAAATTGTTACTGTCATTGCTCATAACTGACAACCAATTAGCAAATATTACAAGTGGGAAATATAAGCTATTTGATTTGTTCATCCATCCAGATATCAATTTTTAGAAACTCTTAACATGGCTCTATCACAAGTTTGCATGAAGAGATTATTTAAAAACTTTAAATGTAATCTCAAATCAATACTTGAAAGATCTCTTGTTACATGGACTGAACCCAAAAAAGAGATCATGAATATGTGGACTAACAGTTTTCTTGGTTACATTTTTAATATGAATCAGCCCCCAAAAGTCACCTCATACTATGATATCTGCAGTTGCAACTGTCAGCAAGAGGAATTCAGTGACTTGTAAATGTTTATATTCATTTTGTCTCTGTTGGTCATAGACCAGAAGAGCTTGTGGGATGGTCTTTCGTCTATCGTCTTGCTGTCCGTTAGCACAATTTTGTTATCACTACTCCTCCTAAACTACTTGGAGGATTGTCATGAAGCTGTACACACATATTCATCCCATGGTCCATTTGGTCCTAAATGAAAATGGTGATGTTCAGACATTCAATATGGTCACACCAGCAGCCATCTTGAAAATCTTGTTATTGCTACTCCTCCCGAATGGATGGTCTTTGTTATCACTACTCCACCTAAACTACTTAGAGGATTGCCATAAAACTTTACACACACTTCCATCCCATTGTCCTAAATTAAATTGGTGCCGATCTGATGTTCCTTATGTCCGCCACTGCAGCTATCTTAAAAATCATATTGCAATTCCTTCTGAATGGATGTTCATATCAACATTGGGTTTTCACGAAATACTTCTTGTGATGTCTAGTTGGTCCTAAATGAAAACAGTATGGATCTGATGTCCAATATGGCTGCCACAGTAGCCATCTTGAAAATCTTGTTCTCGCTACTTCTCCTGAATGGATGGTCATATCAACATGGGGTTTTTCACTAAAAGACTTCTTATGATGCCTAGTAGTTTCTAAATAAAAATAGTGCTAATCTGATATCCAATATGGCCACCAAGGCAGCCATCTTAAAAATCTTATCACAACTCCACATGAACAGAAAGGAGCCGTGGTGGCTCAGTGGTTAGTGTGCTGGACTCGCAACTGAAAGGGTGCGGGTTCAAATCCTATCATCGGACTAGTCTGGGTCAGCTACCATGGTATGTCCTTGGGCAAGGCACTTTACTCCAATTGCCTTGGCACTAGATAACCTAGTTGTGTTGCTGTGCCGTAAAGCACCAAACAAAACCAAACCTGAACAGAAAGTCATATGGGGTTTTCACTAGTAGACTTCTTATGATGTCCAGTTGGTCTTAAATGAAAATGGTGCTGATCTGACATTGAATATGGCTGACACACAGCAGCCATCTTGAAAATCTTGTTATCACTACTCCTCCTGAATGCATGGTTGTCTCAACATTAGGTTTTCACTAAAAGACTTCTTATGATGTCTTGTTGGTCTAAAATGAAAATGGTGCTGATCTGACATCCTAAATGGCCACAACAGCAGCCATCTTAAAAATCTTGTTATCACTACTCCTCCTCAGTGGAAAGTCATATCTTGAAAATATTGTTATCTCTACTCCTCCCAAATGGATGGCTGTATCAACATGGGATTTTCACCAGTAGACTTCTTATGATACCTAGTTGGACCTAAATTAAAATAATGCCAGTCATCTTTCCAATATGGCTGCCACGACAAAATGTCTTAAAAATCTTGTTGTCACTACTCCCCCTGAATGGATGATCATTATGACTTGGGATTTTAACCAAAAGACTTCAAATGATGTCTACTTTGTCCTAAATGAAAATGGTGCCAGTCTGACATCCAAAATATGCCCACAACACAAAAGCAGCTAATTTGAAAATCTTGTTATCGCTGAAGAATATCAGAGATGGTTTCAACACTCGACAGTTAAAAGGAAGAAATGGTCTTATCTTGAATTCCTGGAAATTCTCTTTGCTCAGTAGAGCATCAGTCCCTTTAAAGGATTCTTATTAATAGAGTTAATATTTTGACTCTTTTATTTTTGTTTTGGTAGTAAATGGAGAGACAAATATTTGACTATTCCAGTGACAGTGGTAGCGTCCACTGCATTGACAATGTTAAGGTGCCATGTTAAAATAACACTAAAGTTTAGAAAGAAATATAATAAATACAAGGTGGACAGCTTAACATAAAAAAATGGTAAATATTCTATAAAAAAATTGAATAAGAACTTCTCGATATTTCAGTTTAAAAAAAATTCAGGGGAAAAATCTTTGGTGAGTCTCGTTAATATTCACGAGTTTTAATGATGTCATAAAAGAGATAACAGATCTTTAAACATTTGTAATGTTCTCTGGAATACAGATTAAAGGTAATTTTCATGTAATTTTTCAGTAGAAAGATGTAGAAGATGATGGTACACGTTTGTATAGTTGGGTAAATTTAGCTGTACTGAAAATTGAAATTTAAATGCTTTATATACAATTTTAATTCTTCTGTTCTTGGCAATATATTTGACAGACCTTATTCATATGTCACTAGATATGTTTGAAATGCTATGCTAAATAAGAATATATTGAAATTGGAGATTTTTCTCATTTCTCCAGAAACCTCAAATTTAATCTTCCGTTTTGTCAGCAGTATAAATAATATTTGCTCCTTATTTACAGCGGCATTTGTTATAATATGAATGTTAATTTAAATGTATTTTATTGAAAATAAAAGAAATAGAAAGAGGATTTAAGTGTTGTTAAAGAAAATGTAAATTATTTTAAATTAGAATTCCTCGTCTGTAATGTCATCAGAATTATGAAAAAGATAACAAGTTTGTGATGAGTTAACTCCCCTGATAAATATGTAAATGCTCAAAACTCTAAAGCTATGCAACAGATTTTGTTCAAATTTTCATCATTGTTTATTTTAAGATGTCCTCTTTATTTTTATTGTGTTTATTTCTAAACTTCTGTGTCACTTTAAAAAAATTTTGAAAATTGCATATCTAGTACATCAGTGACTGTATTCAATGCTAGCTTTGATAGAATATTAAAGTTTGTACCTTGATAATGCTAGCTTTTCTTGTTTTGCTTGTGTAAGTAAAGACAAGACACAAAGTTCCACAGAAAATGCTTTTAAGTTCTGTATATTGTTTTGATCATAGAATTAATTTCACAGATTTCTATTTAAAAAGTCATAATTTATAGACTATCCCTATGAAATTAGATAATATTGTAAACAGCAAATTGAGTCATATTTGAATATGATATGGCAATGAAGATTATGGTTTTCTGAGGTGAAGTTAATATTGAAAAATGGAGAATACATTTTATGTCATGTTTGTATTAAACATATTTCATGGCCACATGTAGTAACATTATGTACAAGACAAATGATTTGAAAAAAGTCTTGAAATATACTAGTTAATTTCCATTCATTGTGCAGATTGTAAACTGCAGTCCATTTGTTTTGAGTTTATTTTACTTTTGTATTTTTTATTACATAGGATGTCAGCTGCAATGAGATTTCCCAGTTGCCAGTAACAATAGGAGACCTTAAGTCTCTAAAATCACTGAATGTCAGAAGAAACATGCTAGTAGAACTCCCTGTAGGTAAGTTTATTGTAGTGACTCCCTGTAGGTAAGTTTATTGTAGTGAATGTCGGTTGCAAGATAATTATAAATTACACAGTGACTTGCATGCTGCAATAAAAAATACACTGTGTTGGGAAGTCTAGAGAAAATGAAAGTAAAATGGATTGGTTGAAAGATTATGGTGAAACATATTCAATTTTGAATCCATTCAAGTTGTAAATGTGTCAGTTCATTTAAATGTGTTCCAGTCACTTCTATTGTTCTGTTCTGTACCTCTAGTGAGCCCAAGGAACATTTGTCTTACTAAACTGCATGTTCCCCAAAATTATACAATTTCCCAGACCTTGACACATAACTTCAGACATCCCCCAGACCATACAACCTAGGTACACATGAACAAAACTAATAATTAGAGAAAAAATGACATCCTCTTGTTCGTCAGTGCAAGTTGTTTCAAATTATGTCCAGATTACTGTTTGAAAATGCTTGAAACTTTTTCCTTACAAAGACAGTGTCTTTGAAAAGATATTACATGTTTTTGTTTCTGCACAATAATTTCAGTTTTAGACCATCCATGTTTACAAAACTTTGTGGATGGCTTGCACTTTGAATAAGGAAGAAGCCTATTGATTTAGGGATCAGAAGGTCAAAGGTTAAGGTCACTGACTGCAATAAGAAAATGGTTTTAGCATAACAATGATATGGCAGGTATATAATGTACCAACTATGGTACTCTTGTCTATGTACTGGACTCAAGTTTTGTGAGAAGTGTGGCCCTTGACTTTCACTTTTAAAAAAATCCTACAGAGAACTTTGCCGCTGGATAAAAGTTACAGACAAAATGAAGAAAAGGAAATAAAACCACAAAGCAAAACCATAAAAATTTTTTTACTTCTTTCATAAAAAAAGTTTTAAACAAAAAATTATCTATGTTCTTTTCTTTGTTTCAGAAATTAGTAAATTGAATCTAAGGAAGTTGGATTTTTCTTGCAATAGGATATCAAGGATTCCAACTGTTTTTCGGAAAATTGAAACATTAGAAGAAATTATCCTGGACCATAATCCATTAACCTTGCCACCAGCACATGTAAGTTTGACTTTATTGAACAAGTTTGATAGAAAAATAATCCAATCAATTGGATGTTATCCAGTTTGCTGGGCCATTTGGTAACATGCAGGAACCTAACAGTAATCGCCTTTCCATTGGTTCATCTGTCCATCCATTCACATTTCTTACAAGCAACATAGCTCTGCAACTCTTACATGTCACTGGATGCCATTCAGCATATTCTGATGCAGTTTGGTGTGAACATTCACTCGTGTCCTAGATGCATCTTTTATTTGTTTTGTACCCTTGACTTCATCTTTGATACAGTTATAGCTCTTGAAAATTAACTTTATATCTTCTTACAGGATGTTGCTTGTAACCAGCATATCTATGCAACTCTTTCACATAATTGCATACCATTTGCTATGTTAATTGCATGTTAAATGTAGAAGTGCCTTTTAAAGGTTTTGTCTTTTCAGGACCAATTTTGAGAGTTATTGACCTTTTTCTATCAATATTATATCACCACTGCAACAGAGTATATTTGGATGAGTTTGGTATGTACATTGTCCAAAGACCTAAATGTGCCTTTTTATGGGTTTTGTCTTTACAACTCCATTTGTATACACCCACCATAAGGCACAGCATATTGTGTTATGATGTCTGTCCATCAGTATGTCTGTTACGAATTTCATATCTGAACAGTGACTCAAGTTGTTCATCATGTCTGGTTAACAAACTTTGTGGGTGGCTTGCACTTGGGGCAATGAAGAACCCAGTAGATTTTGAGGTTAAGGGTCAAATGTTGGTCACCGAAAGAAGGAAAATGGTTTCCATACAATAACATATGTTCTCCACCATCTATAGTTACCTAACTTTGTGGATGGTTTTCACTTTAGGTAAAGTAGAACCCTCTTGATTTCGGAATCTAAGGGTTAAAGGTCAAGGTTAATGTCTGAAAGAAAAATTATTTCCGCACAATAACATGAGTCCTACATCACATTTCGGGACCAATCTTTGTGGACTGCTTGCATTTGGGGTAAGGTAGAAGCTTATTGATTTTGAGGATAAAAGGTTAAAGATCAAGGTTAGTGTGACTGAAAGAAGCAAAATGGTTTCTGAACAATAACATTAGTTCAACATCACAGACCTGGACCAATCTTTGTGGATGGCTTACACTTAGGGTCAGGAAGAAGCCTATTGATTTTTGGGTCTACTGGTCAAAGATCAAGGTCACTAAAATATGAATTTGCTGTTTATGGTACTCTTGTTGGATAGAGTCAAAGTCCTTGACAATTAACTTAATATTTTCACATTTGGGATGTTGCTTGTAATTGGCATGGCTCAAGAACCATTGAGCATATTCTGATGCATAGACTTCCGTGTGCCTTATATGGGTTAAATCTTGTTTGAAGAGTTATGGCCCCCTAATTGCTTGTTTTCCTGACTGTGGTTTCTGCAAGATAACTTCACCAAAATGTTTTGAATTTCAACCAGATTTGGCATGTGGCTACAGATTGATGATGCCTTGAATAAGTTTGATTTCCCCGTGTTCCACAACATTATTTACAAGAGTTATGACCCCAGGATAACTCTACTAAGCTTTTTTGGATTTCAGCCAAATTTGGCATGCAACTTTAAATTGATGAAATCTTGAATTAGTATTGTTTTAGGTGTTTCACACGTTTTTATTTAAAATAGTTATGACCCTTGATTGCTCATCCTCCAAACTTGGCTTTACTCATAATTTTACTAGGGAATATTGCATTTCAGGCAAAGTTATTATGCATCTTAATATTGTTGAGACCTTCAATGAGTTGGATTTCTGGCATTCCACATTATATTTTAGAAGAGATATGGCCCCTGAATGTCCATCTAGTCAAAACTTTGGTTTGCCAACAGAAATTCTTCTGTTTAAAGCTCTGCTAAGTAAATTGTGGAAAGTGAGGCCTTTTGTGATGTACCTATTGCTACTAGCTCTAGCTGTATTAAGCTTCATTGTAATGCAGTAAAGTAGTACTGTGAATCGCTTTTAATTCGCAGTACCAGTTTTTGCTGTTTCATGGGTATGCTAGATCATGATGTTATAGTCGCAATGAATAGGAACCAAACCAACATTCTCCTGCCGTATTCAGTGATATGTGCTACTAATATTGTTAAGAAATTGAAGGAGGTAAATTTCAGCATTCCACATTATCTTTTAGAAGAATTATGTCCCCTGAATGTCCATCTCCAAAATTTGGTTTTCCAACAGAAGTTCTTGTGTTCAAAGCCCTGCTGGGCAAATTGGGGAAAGTTAGGCCCTTTGTGATCACCCGTCACTACTAGCTCTAGTTGTATATTAAGCTTTATCATAATGCAGGAAAGTAGTAGTACAGTGAATCATTTTAGATTCATGATACCAAGTTTTGTGATTTAGTGGCTAGACAGTAATGTTATGGTTTTAATGAAATATGAACCAAGCCAACATCCCCCTGCCGCTGTGTTCAATAATATGGTCCCCCATATGCAATGCACTGGTAAGGCATCACCTGTTTCTCGTAATACCAAGGATGTGGATATGAATGATGAGGATCATTAAAATTGATTAATTAGGATTTAATTCACATGCAGCCTTTCATGGACATGAAAGTTATGTACCAATGTAATGACTCTCAGATGCTATTGTAATAAATGCAGATTTACTCATGATTTGTATCTTTATTTACTTCACAAGATACATATTTTATTTCATAATAATGAATACTCATTAAAAACTTGATGCAATCCAGTGAAATATGAAACAGTTGAGAAACATGAAAGCATTAGAGTTGAAGAAAATAAGAAAATAAAATGTCTTTGTTTTAGAGCCTAATCCCTAATTGTCTAGTCTTTGTACCCCTCCATTGGGCTTCCAGGGAAGGGTCAGAGTTCATATATACAAAATAACAATGACATTTTCAAATATTTTCTGACTAAACTTGATATATGCAGTCACAGCAGGAAGACATCATTTATTCAACAGATTTTGTGTTATGACTGCAGGGTTACTGTTGGAGGTTTGGGTGGAGATGGGGGGGGGGGTGAGAGAACAGAATATGCAAATCATCTCAAAATTGTAAATTTTGAGACAAGAACCTTCAAAGAACTTTTCATACTGCATAAAATATTCAAAACTTGAGCCCAATGGTGAACAGTACAGGAGGGGAAAATATCAGTTTTTAATGTAAGAACATGTCACCCTTGTTGCTGGGGTTCTTGTCTTTCATTTTAAACTATAGTATTCGCTTACCCTCCCATTTGTACCCCCCTACACATTTTAAAATAAAAAGCATCAAGGATATAACAAAATGCACAAAACATAGTCATTTCATTCACTAATTTATAATTTCTAACCTGATTGTCACCAAGGGGTCTCTAACAGTCATCTTGTTTGTGTTTCAAACCAAATAGGAGTTTCTTAACTAACATGGCCGCCATATTTGCATGGGCGAGTCTATTTTTTCAGACAACAGGAGTGATTTTGTTAATCATCTGGAATAATTGCTGAATGATTCCAAAAATTTCTGTAACTTTGGGCATTACATCCTTTTGAACCCATGTATATAAAAGTTACACAGCTTGCCCTTCTTATTTTGTTAAATTTTTTTGAGAAATATTAAAACTGGACATGGCAAATATTGGATGCAGATGACTGTTTACATTCTATGTATCACTGAAAATGGACTTTTCCAGGAAATGGAAAAGGACAAACAAGCAGGTTAGTTGTTTACCCTGAAAACTTCTGTTTGGTGTGTGGGGTTCCCCTGGGGGGGGGGGGGGTACAAACAAATGGGAGGGTAGGCAAATACTACAGCAAAGGCACTTCAGTTGTGCAAGTTATAGTGACTGTTGCCAAAAGCAGTTCTTACTGTTGTCTCAGTTATAGCTTGTCTTTTGCCAACTTGTAATCAAGGAGAATTTATTGGCTATATCTCCTGGTTCAATCAGTGAACTGGACTTTATCACATACATGTATGCTTGCTGATGAATGTAAAAGATTTATTTTCATTTTGGCTGATAACTTAACAAGTTGAGGTTTATAAGAAACATTTGTCATAAAACAAAAAAATATAAATATGTATTGTATTGAATAGCCTCCTTTGATTTCAGGTATGTACCAAAGGTCGCCAACACATATTGAAATATCTTCATGATGAAGCCATTAGGGAGGACAAAAAGAGGGGAATCCTCAATGAGGTCGAGATGAAAAGATACAGAAAATCTCTTCCTCCTCAACAATCTATGTAAGTACTTGTCAGATCTTTTTCTTTGTTTTTTTTAACTAAAGCAGTTGCTATAACAATTGAAATGGTTTTGGCTTTTTAATCAATACTTAAATGTAAAATTTAAAAAAAATAGCACATTTATTCAAATCCTTGTAATGTTAGGTTCTTTTTGTAAGCAACATTTGTTTTATTAGCTCTACTGGTCATTGACCAGAAGAGCTTATGGGATGGTCTCTTTGTTCGTCATCCGTTCATCGTCGGTTATCCGTCCTCCGTCATCCATCCGTCTGTTAGCACAAGTTTGTTATTGCTCCTCCTCCTAAACTACTTGGAGGATTGCCATGAAACTTTACATGCATATTCATCCCATGATCTAGTTGGTCCTAGATGTAAATGGTGCTGTTCGCACATGAAATATGGCCGATACAGTGGCCTCTTGAAAATCTTGTTATTGCTACTCCTCCTGAATGGATGGTCATATCAACATGTGGTTTTGACCAAAAGACTTCTTATGATGTTTAGTTGGTCCTAAAGGAAAATGGTGCTGATTTGACATCCAATATGGCCACCACAGCAGCCATCTTGAAAATCTTATTGTTACTCTTCCTGAATTGATGGTCATATCAACATGGGGTTTTAACTAAAAGACTTCTTATGATGTCTACTTGCACCTAAATGAAAATTGTGCAGATTTGATCTCCAAAATGGCCACCATGGCAACCATTTTGAAAATCCTGTTATCGCTACTCCTCCTGAATGGATGATCATATCAACATGGGGTTTTCACTAAAAGACTTCTTATGATGTTTACTTGTGCCTAAATGAAAATGGTGTGGATCTGATGTCCAAAATAGCCACCACAGCAACCATTTTGAAAATCTTGTTGTTTGTACTTCTCCTGAATGGATGGTCATATCAACATGAGGTTTTCACTAAAAGACTTCCTATGATGTCTGCTTGGTCCTAAATGAAAATGGTGCCAATCTGACGTTCAATATGGCTGCCACAGTAGCCGTCTAGAAAATCTTTTTATCGCTACTCCTGGTCGGAAAGTCATATTGAGATGGGGTTTTCACCAACAGACTTCTTTTGATGTTTACTTGGTCCTAAATGAAAATGGTGCTGATCTGTGATCTAATATGGCTGCCACAGTGGTCAGCTTGAAAATCTTCTTATTACTATTTCTCCTGAATGAATGGTCATATCGTCATGGGGTTTTCACTAAAAGACTTCTTATAATATCTTGTTTATCTTAAATTAAAATGATACTGATCTGATATCCAGTATGTGGCCATCTTGAAAATCTTGTTTTAGCTACTCCCCGTAAAGGGAAAGTCATTTTGACATAGGGTTTTCATTAGAAGAGTTCTTATGGTGTCTTCTTGAAAATGACTAACCCTCAATGTGGCCACCGTGGTGGCTATCTTGAAAATAATGTTATCTCTACTCCCAAAATTTGTATAATGGTTTTGGTTAAAGGTTTTTTATTTGCTTATATGTTCTAAACCCCTTGATGTATTGTCTTCATACTCTGCTTGAATCATTATGAAACTAAGGCAATTTATTCTGCAACATGCTTGCTCAACCTTTTGACCTTGGGGTCAAGGTGACTCTTTTTACAGCAATGCTTTGAACATGGGCTTGACAGGCAGGCTCTGGTCTTTCGTGTTTGTTTTTTTTAAAAAGTTTAATTATAATATGATTCTTTTGTATTAACCTCCATTGTTTTAATGGTAAAGTACATTATATACTCCTAGATTGTTTGACCTTCTTCCAGTTTTGGGCCATTTCAGCAATCTTTTTATATTTTCTAAGTATTAAGTTGGCCAAATATGAAAATAAATTGGAAGTCTTGTTTGCATTTGTTTCAGTTTGTCAGACGAGTTTAGAAATCTTGTGGATTCCCCAGAGAACAAATGGAAACGGCACACAGTTCTTAGTAGTGATTCTGGTTACAGCACAACAGACAGCATAGAAAAGTGTGGCTGGTCATCAGAGGTACACATTCTTTTCTTACATTGCAGTCATTTTTAGCACAAAACAGAGCTTGAAGCAATCAGGGTATTTCTTTCCCCACATTATTAGATAGTGAGATAAATGTATCACTTTAATGGTATAGACGCCATCATTATCAACATTACAATTTTCTTTATAGATTTTGTGTTGAAGTTTTGTAAGCCATGTGGGGGACTGGTTTGTTTAGTTGCTTTTCATAGGCGATACATAGCACTCCGCTGTCTTTGTTTTCTTGGAGTGTTTCCAGCAATAACAAGTTTAGAATGCATCACGCAGAACTTGTACAATCAGGATTCCTCATTTAAGTTACACAAGCTGCATGATTGTTGTTCATTAGAATATAGAGGAGCTTCAGCTACACCCTTGACTTCCTATCACATACGTCTTGTTTATAATTCTGAAAAGAAAATCCCAATCTTTATCATCTAGAACCGAAAAGAAAGAATTATTGAATGAGAAAAGTAGGCGTAATTAAACATTGAAGTAGGTAAAATTGTTAATCGCTGTTTCAATTATGGAAACTTTGAAGGAATATCCCAGTTGTGGAAAATATTCAGGAAAGTGTAACGAGCATATACAACAATGAAAAATCCTAAGATTTAAAGGTTGTCTTGAAAACGGATTTAATTTTTTAAAAGTTGGCTTTATCCTTAAGAGTCTTTGTATTTGTTGAAAAACTGCTTGAATCTTGCCCCAGATTCCTTGCATTTATCTTAAGGAATGCAAAACATTAAAACTGAATGAAATATAGAGACCTTTTTAAATTCTGAAATTTTTGTTATTCATGTATTCTCCAAATATAATAAATAAATAGGATAAATTGGGTGGATCAAATGATACATGACATGGGTAGTTACCAGATGGAGTAAAGCCACCTTGGTTGTAGTGGCATGCTAATTATTTATGTGTTCTTTTTTTACAGTTCTACCTATTTATGCAGTGAGAAACAAAGTAAAATATGGAGAAAGTTTAATTTCCATAAGAAAAAAAATACTCCTTGAAAAGTCTTTGAAAAAACTCTCTGGGGCTGTATGAACCATGTACTATCAGTTCCTGAATTTAAACTTTTGTTACTATCGTTCCTGAATTTAAACTTTTGTTGACTATCCTTAAAAATGAAATTTTGAATGTATTCTTTCATTATTATTTTCTACATAGACATTGAATCAATCATTTTAGTGGGGAGATAATTAATTGCTTTATATATGGTAACTTAGAAACAGAACACTGTCTAAAAGTTTAATTGAGGGTCCTCCTATACATGGGGGAATTTCCATTGCATATTGACGTCCTGAAGGAGTTGTCATTTTAATGTCCCACCACATAATGTTATCTTGGTCTGTCCATGACACCTTGGGTAAGTGTTGTATTTAGGTCAGTTTCAGGGACAGTGGTGGGGCATTCATGCTCTTTGAAAACTTTCTTGTTTTATGAATTGTTTGTGAAAAAATTATGAAACACTCCATTTGCATCATAGGTGAAAAGAAAAAAAAGGTACAGTAAAAACCTGAATTGAAAGACAACAATCTTTTGGAGACCAGCTATCATGAAAGACAGATTTCTAATGTGCAGACAAATCTTTTTATACATGTATACATTTTTTTATGTCTTTAGTTTGAATATTGTATTGTTATATGGATGTGTTGTTTAATTTAGGTACATGGTAACAGTTGTGTGTGTGTGTGTGTGTGTGTGTGTGCATGTGTGTATGTGTGTATATTTGGGAACACAGTAGGAAGAAACCTGTCTGTCTAGATTGATGCATGTCTAGCTTGCTATCTTTGTCATGCTGTGCATGAACTTTTAAAGATCTTAATAACTGAAGCCTGATTCAGAGTTTGAAGTACTAAATTACATAACAATAATTTAGTACTGGTACAAAACTCCTTCTGGATAAATTGATAATAGTAGTTGTTGAATACTTCATGTTTTGATATAAAATTTTATTAAGTGTTGATATTTACTGTGGGGAATAAGATTTACATAAAGTTATCAAATTTCTGCACTTAATTTATTTTACATTGATACCAATTCATATTTTTGTATAGAACTATAAAACAACAAAATTCATGCATAAATCTGTATACCTCATTGCCAGCATTTTACTGCTCTTTGATAATTTGGAATGTTCCTTACTACATATTATTAGGAAATGGGACAGTATTAATGTGAAATTAAAGATTTTACCATCGGTAATTCTTTTTCAAACTTTACCTTTATTTGGCACCATATAGCCACTATTGTACTGAAGTGCCATAAAACACCAATACATACATACATACATATATATATATATATATACATTTTTCTTTTTTTTTAATTTGTTAACTTCAAAGAAAAATATATAAGCCTAATTGGAATTTTGTACAGAATGGGTTTGGTTTTGCTCTTCATGCATGAATCTAGTTCAGACATTGATTGTGTATTTTTCTATTCCTCGTTATGTAATTATGCATTGATGTATGTTACCTTAGTTGAGTCTGAAGTCTTTATGGTCATATCAATTTCTGTTTGTGTGTGAATTCATAATTTGCCAAAAAAGTCTTCTTGCATCTTGTTTCCATTGTTTGTCATCTTTTCTATTCTCCACATCATCCCATTTCATCATTAGCATCAGTAGAAGCAAATCTTTTTTTTTAAATTATAAAAATTTTAAAATTTTCCTTTTCTTTTTTCTACGTCTGCCATGAGGTGGAATGTATCATGTTATGATGTTTGTCCATCTCTCCACTGTCTTGTTTATGCACAATAACTCTAGTTCTCCACAATCTACTGTGACCAAACCTTGCAAGTAGCATGCATTTGGGGCAAGGAAGAAACCTATCAATTTTGGGATCAAAAGGTCAAGGTCACAGGGACTGGAAGAAGGAAAACTGTTTCCACACAATAACATAACTTTTGCACCATATACCATGATCAAATTTTGTAAAGGGCTTGCATTTGAGATAAGACACCTATTGATTTTGGGGTCAAAAAGCCAAAGGTTAAAGTCACTGTGACTATAAGAAGATAAATGGTTTCTGCACACTATCCCCAGTTCTTTATCATCTACTGTGACCAAACTTTGTGGATTGCTTGTATTAGAAACCAAGACCTATTTATTTTGCGGTTAGAAGGTCAGAGCTCAAAATCACGTGGATTGAAAGAAGGAAAAACAATTTCCACAAAAATACTTAAGTTCAGTAACACGTGTCTTGACTAAACTTTGTAGATGGCTTGAATATGAGAGAAGACACTTGTTGATTTGGGGGTTAAAAGGTCAAAGGTCAAATTCCTATGTTTGGTTGAAAGGTCAAAGGTCAAGGTCTTATGTCACAAGTATGACCAAACTTTGTGGTTGGCTTGCATTTCAGAGAAGTAAGACACCTGTTGATTTGGGGGTTAAAAGATCAAAGATCAGGGTCAGAGAGATTCCATGAAGGAAAATGGTTTCCACAAAATAACTCTAGTCCTGTGTAACAAAACATGACCAAATTTTGTGGATGGCTTGCATTTGAGGCAAGAAATGCACGAATAGATTTGGGGTTTAATATGTCATATGTCAAGGTCACCATGACTGAAAGAAGAAAAATGGTTTCTGCAAATTAACTGGAGCTTTGCATCTTTTACCTTGACCAGATTTTATGGATGCCTTGCATTTAAGATGGGGAAGATGTCTATTGATTTCAGATTCAAAAGGTATGCAATCAACAAAAGAATGTTTTACATAAAAGAAGTATAATAATACTATTTACCACATGGCAGGCGTTTAATGTACCTTTTACAGTATTCTTGTTTTGTCTGCAAAATTCTTCTGTTTCTTTCATGGGTTTAGAATTAATCAAAAGGTAAAAGAGAGAAATATAGAAAAACTGCAGTTTCCTGTAAGAGGTAGGAATTGAAATTTTTTTCATATTGGCTCTTTTTTTGTATAACCCATTCATTGAGCCACAAAACTAAACTCAAATCTGAAAATACTTTAGTTGCCATTAACTACACCCACCCCCCTACCCACCCAAGACACTGTCTTTGGTCTTTCTAGTTATAAATATACATTTATATTGCTATAGAATGAATAACACTTTCATACAAATCTTCCCCCCCCCAAAAAAAAAAAAAAATTTTTTTTTTTTTTTTTTTAATCTGCTATCCACTTGTTCCTTGCAGCCTAAATTGGTTCAATATCTGATATATCACAAGTTGAACAGAAGTTTTTGCTGTGTTCATTTTCTTTGAACATGTCTTTAGACAAGTAGGATCAAATTTCCTGATGCAGAGGATTGCTTTATTGGACTCGGCCATCAAAGTGATCAAATACATATAGGGTTTTGATTTGCCCGTCCATTCATCATCTCGAATCTTTTATGTCTAATTGTACCTTTAACTTACAATGGGTCGACTTAAAACTTAATGAACATTATTATTATGACCCATAGATGCACATATCATCCAGCCATGTCAGCACTTTTAGTTTTTACAAAATTATGCTCCATGTTCAGTTGTTTGTCCTGCAAATGACAAAACTTAAGGGCCCAACTACTTTCAAAGTTTGTGAGAAATTTACTTGAAACACAGATAATGTGTCTTTATCATAGACAAGTTTGCATATTGTTGAGTCAGTAAGATCTGATGAGTTTTGCCAAAGTTGTGCCCCTTCAATACTTTGTTACAAATCTACTCTTCTAGCTTTTGATGGGTTGACTTTAAACTTGGTAGATTTTTGTTTTCAGAACTAACGAAGTTTTCTTGAGGCAAGTTTCATTTCAGCAAAGTACTATTGAGATGTGAATTTTTGTCATTTGAATACATTGTTGAGAAAGATACCTTCCATAATGGAAAGCTGTGTTTTCTTCTAGTAGCCATAAAACCCATATGTCATCATCACTACATCATCGCCAACTGGAAGCCAAGTGACCTTAAATGGAGTTAAACTTACAAACACTTGCAGCTTACCTCTGAAACAGTTGTAGCTTTTAACATCCAGTTAAGGCCAAATAAGAAAATCATGACTAATCATAATGTATGAAAATATCATGACTAACAAAAAAGCCAGTCCTTCCTAGTTTGACAAGCTGTATTAAAAACAGGCCACATCCAGAACCTACAGAGGTACTCATATACAAGACTCTAATGAAAATATTGGACAAGAAATTGGTGACCATCAAGACAAAAATAGACATGTATTTATTATTTCTTACTGTAACTACTACAGCATGCCCTCTCTCCCTACCCAATCTTACAGGTAAATGGAGAAATTTCTGTAGAGAACAACACCCAAGCTTTCAAAACTGTAGAGGTTATCGGGGACCAGAGGCCACTTCCAGATATAGACTTGCATCGCAGAATAGCACATGAGAGGTCACCAATGGCACCAGCACCCACGCCAAGCGAGCAGAGTTCAGCATCATTATTGCCACGTCACATTACTCCCGGACAAGCGTCGGCATATATTAGTGGCCACTATGTATCAGTATCTAGTCCCAACACAAGCCAACTCAGTCCTGTCACCACTACACCATTCTACCCTAATAATCCTCAGGGCCCTGTCACTCCTCCCACACTGCAGGGCCCTGGACCAGGCATGCTTAGTTATGGGGAAAAGCTCGAAGATGAGTTTACTAGGGTTTGTAGACATAAATCACTTTTAGTAACATCTATTACATAACACTTACCTTCATTTTGTGTTTTGAAGTTATGTAATACAAATCATTTGTCACACTGTGGCATAACACTTTGTAGACTACATACCAAATTTTCTATGTGTTTTTGGATGGCAAAGAAATGATTATTTTTTCTGTCCTAAAATGTACACAAATATTTCATTCAGTGTCTGAAAACAGAAAAAAAAAATCCAAACTGAAGTAACCAAACCCACACATAATGATATTTTGCCATCCCATAAATCACAAAGCAAAGTAATTACGCTTTATGTGTTTTATGTATTTCATTAATGAATAAAAACCAACATTACTTGACTAGTTTCACATAGTTTCTTTCTGTCCACAAGAAAATGGAAGCATATTTAAACACGGCTTCATATATGAAGCAAAAGATTCTGCCATGTTTTAGTCTTTAACCATCATCTACTGCCCATGAAAGTCGGCATAAATTTAACTCATATTGGTTGCAGAATTTGTCATAAAATAAAAGTAAACTGAAAATAGATACGATAGGAAGAATCTTGATTGTAATTTTCTATATTGTTAAAGCAGTAGTGTATTTCAGTAGCTGGTAGGAGAGTAGGTCAGTTCTAAATATCATAACAAAAAAAATTAATCGATCCATTTTCTATGGTCTGGTACTAGAATATAAAAATATATAAAAACATGTAAAACACATGAAATAAGGATCTCTTGTGTGCTGGTTTAAAAAAAAAAAATTTTGAAAATACATTATTATCCACTTAAACTAATTCCCAGATGTGCGACCGGTAAATGACGGGGTGCAGGTTTTAGTATTATTCACATTGGAAGTGTTACACAGAATTTTCAAGATAAAGACCATAACTTCAACAGTTTTCTCATTTAATAAAGGGTGACATATTTTTCAAATGTTTTTATGAATTATATTTTTTTCTCTATAGGTAATATAGTTTGAAATAAATACCATATATATTCACAAGTCAAATCCAACTGCAAACTGCACAGATCCAGATCTGCCATTGCATAATGTGCAGGCAGATCAGGGTCTATGCACTTTGTTAGGAGTCATTAGTAAAACAAACAACATAGACCCTGATCTGGTGCATTATGCGACGGCAGATCAGGGTTTATGTTGTTTGCAGTTGGACTCTACTTATACGCGAGTATATAAGTTAAGTGTTCTTATGTAGACATTATTACTTTATTTCAGATTAAGGTGTGCATCAACTTTGATTAGCTGGGGTTTTGTACTAGCCCTGTATTCTTGTAGCTTTTTGAGCAGGAAACTCAAGCTAAAGCCAGAGGCACTAAAATCAGATAGAAAACTTGGATCATATTTAAATATTGGAAAATTTCGTACATTATTAGAGGAACCAAGGTTAAGACAATCCTGAAAGTTGGTTAAGACAATCCTGAAAATTTTGTGACTTTTAACTTCATTATAATCCGAGTTTCAGAATGTCAGTATTTATGGACATAGAGATTGAGTCTTGACATTTTACTTCCAGTTTTGGAACTAATTGTCTTTTTAAAAACATTTGATGCGGGATTTTGTGAACACCGCAAAACACAAAACTTAGTTAAGAGACAAGAGTCTTAATCGTAAAGATGTTAATCGTGCCTTCTGAACACATCAAATGGCTTGGTAATCAAGACTAGTTCAGGGTGCATTTAATCATATGACTATTTAAACAAGTGTTCTCACAGTGAAAAAGTACTATCATTTCAATGATGTATGTAATATCTAGAACTTGAATCAGTAGCATAGTAGCATATCATACAACATGAACTGTGCTTATAGCTGGAGCAGGAATGTTGGAAACTTTGGACAAAATGCTTAAAATTGTTTTGCATAATTTGAAGACCTTTAAAAAAATTTTTTTATTTAGTTGAATTGTCCGTGTAAAATATGCAAATATGCAGCTTATATAGAGCTCTGGTCTTGTGCTAAAAAAGTTCCAAGAATACCAATAGTGAAGTGATATGAAGTTTACTGGTTTGTTCAAGTTGTGGTCCTTAATGTACCCCTGCTGTGTGCATTCTCCCTGCATTTGTTTTATAGTATGGTAAATTGCAAAAAAAAGTATTGAAAACAAAGAGAATGTGATTATTTGCACAACTAAAGCTATGATTTGGAGATATCTGGAAATAAATAGCATATGGAAATTAGTAGGTTTCTTGACGCTTTAAAGCAAGTTTTTCAAGAGCTAAACCCAATTATATTCGCTTTCCTGTAGCACTTAGTGATATCATTCATAGCTTTTTCTCTAGAATAATTGTATCTATTTGGCTGTTTCAAACCTTTTTTTATGAATCTATAAACAGCTACCTTATAATCTTAGAATTTTGAAAAAGCTGTTAATATAATCTGATCAGGCATCTGTTAGCTATGATTGACTTGTTGGATGATAATTTGTAGCATAGTTTGCTTATACTTTTATTTTATTATGCAGACATAATCTTTGTCCTTGTCTTTTCTGTGCTCGTTTTACTAACTTGTAGTTTAGAAGCTTGCTGACATGTATATTCTGATGGAAATAGTATTATTTGGTACTTGTGTGTTGTGCAATATGTGTATTCATTTTATATATATATATAGCCATAAGGAAGAGCATATTAAGCTGTGATGTTGTCCACCTGTCCGTCTGTTACAATTTCATTTCCACACAATAACTCAAGTTGTCCACCATCTTCAGTTACCAAACTTTGTGGATAACTTGCACTTGTGGTTAGGAAGAAAACTTTTAATTTCGGAATCAAAAGGTCAAAGATCAAGATTGCTGTGACTGAAAAAAGAAAAATGTGTTTTCACACAATAACTTAAGTTCTAGGCCGATATGTTCTCTGATCACATTAACGTTAGGAAATAAACTCTGCTACCTCTTGAATCCAGCCCTTCTGGAAAGACTAAAAATTTATTTTTGTCTTTCCTGTTTGTATACCATATAGACAGAAGGAAGAAACTTGCCATTTACAGCCATAATGAAAAGGTGATTATAGACAAAATGAGTGAAGGCTGAATCCTGCTCAGTAGAAGCAATTTCAACTGAAGTCTAATTTCAGGTGGCAGCAGGCCCCTCAGTTTTGGAGCCAGTATAACAAAGTTGATAGATTTTTGGCAAGCTTGGATCAGCCTTTTTTCTGCTATACAAATGAGTGATCCACAGGGATTTGGAGCAGCAACAATTTTTAACTGCTCTGCTCCAACCATTTAAATAATTAATTGTATAATAATTATTTGAAAGAAAGGGATAACACTGATATGTGCAAAATGAATCATTTTTATTTGAAGAGTTTACTTAGAACTGAACATTACAGGGTCACATCCATGTGATGTCCTCACATCATCACCACTCTTACCACTAGAAATCATACAAAATCTAAAATATCAGGTCTGAATTGGAAATAAGCGATACTAGAACTAGGCAAATAAAAAAAATAAATTATTATATTAAAATTTACCAAACTGAATCAGTTGCGCATTATTTGATCGATTGCTAGTCAGTACAAAAGTTGGAGCGCCAAACAGGCAATATTTTCCTAGCACCAGCTACAGGCAAAAACCTCCTGCTCCACACTTCAAAGCCCTGGTGATCCAAGTTGTTTCAGAGGGGCTTTGGATTTCATTTATCCAGCCCCTTCACTTTTTGTCTTTCTTTGATCCAGAGAAAGTGGAAGTTTTACAGAGGGAGATCTGCTCTTCACACGGTGGGCTTCGGAGATAGTTCACAAGTCAAACATTTGTGGGGATGTATTCCAGGCTTTTTCTAGTACCCAAAGTCAATGGGACGCTCAGACTGGTTATAGACCAGCTGAACAATTATATAGCTGTGCCAAAGTTCAAAATGGAGATGTCTGTCTTTTGGGGTTCCAAGGAACTATATATCAGTTTTGTGCCCTCTCATTCAGTGTCAGCATCAGTCTATGGACATTTATGAAGAACATCAACCGCATAGTCACTTATTCAGGTCAGCCTTCTCAACAGTGACAGCAGCATGCTTAGACAACAGCCTTTAAAAACACATGGTAAGTTCAGCTTTAGTAAAGGGCAGGAATCTTTCCCTTCTATCTTAGCTGGGCTTTATAGTGAATTGGGAGGCCAGATCTCGCCTCCTTCCAGCACTTCATCCATCTGGGTGTGGAATTCTTGACCAACCTCAACCTCGTTTGTCCTTGCACTTTGCATGGATTATTCAGCTTGCAGAGTGGATTCTGCAAGAGAGTTTTTGCAACTCCTTGGTATGTTCAATGTGGCAGTGGTCTTGATCATTCTTGGCTGCCTTTTTTTCATGTGCTATTGCAGATGTCCTTACTGGCTTAGTGGCACCCCTTTTCCTGTAGACTCGATCATTGAGTTATGATCTTTATTGAGATAGGGAGTTCCTGCATCAATAGTAAACAAACAATGACTTATGGCAGGAATTCCTCTGAAAAAGTCCCAGTCTACATGAATGCAAGCTCATACAGTTGGGGAACCCACCTGTTGCTTGGCTTCACCACAGTCAGCGGCACCTGGGGGCTGGAGGAGAGAGCTCTTCATATTAACTTTCTGGAAATGAAGGCTATAATAAAGATCTTTCATATCTGGAAAGATTGTTTTTGTGGAAGAGTAATTATCATAATGTCACACAACTCTTTGGTGGTGACCTACCTCCTTAAATGGGGGGACCAAATGACCTGACCTATGTGTCCTGGTCTGAGACTTTCTGTGCTGGTGCTTCTAGCACAAGATCAAGGTCCAGGTCAGGCACATTCCCGGCAGGCTTATTGGGACAGATTTTGAAACTGTCTTACCTCCCAAATGTTCTGGTATGAAGGATAACACAGAAAATTAGGGGTGTTGTGGTGGCAGACCTACATATGGGACAAATCTTGGGTGAATGATCTACTCGATCTAGCGATAGATATTTCCAGGAAAATCTCGGTGTTTCCCAGTGTGCTTAAGCAACTTTGTTGCTGGTTTTCCATCCCTGCCCTGACAGGCTTTTCCAACATGTTTGGATTTTCTCACGAGAGTCTTGTGCAAAAAAGAATTTGGCCCTTTGGTCATGACGAGGTACTCATGAGCTAAAAGGCCTTCCACTTTGAAGGCATATGGGAGAAAGTGATGCATCTTTAGGGATTGATGCAAGGGCATTGGCATATGCCCCTTGCAGGATTTGAACTCTCAGCTTGTTAACTTTTTTCTCTGGTTCTCAGAGGATAAAAAGTTAGTACCTGTTATAATCAGGTCTACCACTACATGATCTCTGACACATTCATCATAGGATGGGAGAGGAGATACAAGTTGTAACAAGGACCTATCAGGCTTGGTTGACAATTTTGATGTGATTTGGCCCCAGTCACACACCCTGTTCCCCAAGTGGAACCTTTCATAAGTTATGACATGGATCAACTCAGATAAGTTTGAGCCCCTGGACAGAATCTTGCTGAAGTTGTTATCTCACAAAACATGTTTTGATTGCCTTAGATTGGGCCTGCAGGGTGAGAGAGTTGCATGCCCCATTACATGGACCCAACTATCCCCAATTGAAATTGATGGTTTCCGTGGTTCTAATGACACAACTGGGCCTCATATCCAGGAATAGGTTGCAATATGCATGCAATCAGAAGGTGGTCATTTGCTTGCTCTGAATCAATAGATTGAGAGAGAGATGATAAAATATCTGGTCTGTGCTCTCAGGCACTAGCTGAAATGCATGGAAAACAAGCATTGTGAGCCAAAAATGCCTCTTTTGGTAAAGGACGGGAAACATGACATAACCCCTCAAGCTTTGGCATCTTGGCTGAAGTGGGTGATACATTCAGTGTATTATTACAGGACTAGATATGCCTCATGAAAATTACAGCTCATGAGCAAATTCTATGAGCCTCTCATTTGAATGCAACGTTTCAGTCCTAGGTATCATTGAAGCCATTGCCTGGCATGCACAGTCAACCTTCTTGAAATTTTATCTCCAAGACCTAGGATCACAGACATTGAACCTGGTGGATCGAGTGGCTTCAGCCCTGACAACCACCAAACCCAAGTTGATGACAACACAACCTCGTCATGGGTTTAGGTTTATAGCTTTTGCTGGATTCTCATGGATTTTTCTTAGTAAGAAGACGTCAATAATTTTTCATTATTGTTATACATATATTTATGTCACATCACATGATTATTGGTTATGCTTCCTTGTTAGGGGAGCAGTTTAGCCTTATAGGGACTCCAATCATATCTCCTTCGAAGGTTAACCATGTCTACCATGATTGGATATGGTTAGATCCTCAAGCATTTCCTCCTCATATTACATGTTTTCCTAACATTAATATGATTGAATAACGTATTCGATGGAGAAAGTAAATATTTTAGCAAATGATGTTTATCTGAGGATATTTATATGATCATATTACTATCAAGCCCTCCCACACCTTCATGCAAATGCGAGCATCCATCTTGATGTATCACTCAGCTTAAACTGGTAAACATCCAGTATATGGTATGCCACCTAGTGGTGGGAATGGAGGTAATTGGTGAAAGTTTCTTCCCTTTGTCTATATGATATATAGATGGGAAAGACTAAAATTTTATTCTTCTGGGAGGGCAGAGTTTTAGAGGTAGCACAGTTTATTTCCTAACATTAATATGATTAGGTAAGTTGTCTTGGAGAAATATAATTCACTAAAAAATGTACTTTCTCCACCATCAACAGTTGCCAAACTTTGTGTAAGGCTTGCATTTGGGGTAAGGAACAACTGTATTGATTTTGGGGTCAAAAGGTCAAAGGTCAAGATCACTGTGACTGAAAGCAGAACAATGGTTTCTGCATAATAATTAGAGTTCTCCATCATCAACAGTTACCATACTTTGTTCATGGCTTCTACTTAGAGTAAGGAAGAAGTTTATCAATTTCAGGGTTAAAAAGTCAAAGTTCAGGGTCACGGTGACAAAGAATGAAAATGGTTTCTGCACAATGACATTAGTTCTACATACAGACCTGAATTAAACATTGTGGATGACTTTTACTTGGGCTGAGGCAGAAGGCTATCTGTTTTGGGGTCAAAATATTGAAGGTTAAGATCACTGCGATGGGAAGAAGAAAAATGGTTCTGCACCAAGATTTCAGTTATCAACCATGTACCTTCACCATAGTTTGTGGATATCTTACCCATTGGGTAAGAATGAAACCTATTCATGATGAGTTATAAGTTCAAAGTCACTGTGATTGAAAGAAGAGAAATGGTTTTTGCATGATAACTTTAATTCTAGACCACATACTTTGAGGTATAGGAGAGGCATATCGATTTTAAGGTTAAAAGGTCAAAGGTTGAGGTCATTGAAGCTAAAAAACAAATGGATTTTGCAGAATAACTTTTGTTGTAGAGTAAGTACCTTGACTAAACTTTGTGTATGGCATGCAGTTATGATTATAAAGAAGTTTATAAATTCTGGGCTCTAAAGGTCAGAAGTTACTGTCATGGTACAACCAATAAGAAAATAATGGTTTCTGCACATTGAGTTTACTTAGCCTTGACCAAAGGTTGAGGTCATTAAGACTCATTAGTTGGTGATCTCCAGAGTCAGCTATACCCTATTAGTGCCTACAGGGAGGACTATTAACCACGGGGCAGGCATATAATGTGCCAGATCATGATACTTTTGTTATTCAGTGGGCCTAATTGGATAAACTTGGATCTCTTCATTTCTGCTTGTTCACAAACGCATGTATTTGTGCATGTGCAAGATGCCATGATGAAATGCAGTGCTCTCCTTTGATGAGATCATCTTTCTCTGCCATGATGAGGTGTGTCTCTTGTGCATTGATCACAGTGGTAAAATTGCACTAATTTTTAAGACATGTTGTCTGGGAGACATGTAATGCAGGAGATTAAATGTATATGGTTTTAAACCATTTATTTTGGTAATATGTGTGATCCAGCAATAATGAGGTTTATGTTTTTTTTAATTATGTAGTTGTTAATGAGTGCATAGATGCCACTTAAAAATTTGACATGCAGGGTATTCAGGTCTTTATACTTTTATGTGCCAACGAGATAGAGAGGGTTATCAAAGTAACAGACGATGTTGCAAAACCCTTCTAATTAGGGCCCTGCATTGGGGCTGCACCTTTTTTGCCTGTTTATCTGTGTGTATATTCACACTTCTAGTAACCACCAAAGCTCTGCATCCCTTGCACATAAGTTGATGCCATTTGGTAGAACAATTGCCTGTGACATGTAGATTTTTGTTTTAAAGGTTGAGTTTTTTCAGGTCAAATTTGGACAGAATTATGGCCTTTGTCAGTAATTTAGATCTCCTTACAGCAGATCCTTCTAATCAGCATAGCTTAAGAACCATTTAACATGTAAAGGTACAATTTGGTGTGTACATTATGTCACAGATCTAGATATGCCATTTGTGCATTTTGACTTGTTAACTCCATTTTTGGTTCAACTGGCCACAAGGCTAAGTCAGCTTATTGTGTGTATGTCCCTATGTCCATTTTGCATCCATTAGCAATTGCTATTTTAAACTTCTATGCAAATACCACTGGATCAGTTCTGACCACATTTGGCAGAGAGCATCCTGGCATGAAGGGCTTTCACATTTGTACATCAAATATGGATGGTGTTACTAAAAATAGAAAAAATGAAATGACTGCTTCTCAAAAACCATGAAAGCATCATGGCAGGAACACCTTTAAATTTTTTGCACATTCAACTGATTTGCCTTCAAATATGGCTACCTTTGTTAAAAAAAACAAAAAAACAAGAACAAAAGAAAATCTTGTGTCCATCAACACTATTTTCAGCTTCTTAAAACCTATTAGTCTAATTTCAACCAAATGTGGCACAGCATCATGGCATAAAGGCCATTTAATTTTGTACAAATTATGCCAGTCTGGTATCAGATATGGTTGCCTTTACTAACAAATCAAAAATCTTTAAATGACTTCTCCAAAACTGCTGGATAGAATTATATCATATTTGACCAAAAGCATCCTGGCCTGAATACCTTTTAAATCTTTACATATGATGTTCATCTGCCATCAAATATTGCTGCTGTTAATAAAAATAATAAAACAACTTCTAAATGACTTTTGCAAAATTGCTGAATAGAATTTGACCAAACGTAAGCATCATGGCATGAAAACCTTTCATATTTATACAAATGATGCTAATCTACCATCAAATATTGCCACCATTACTGAAAACAGAAAACCAATTAAATAACTTCTCTGCCAAACTGCCAAATAGAATTGTACCAAACTTGATAAGTATCCTGGCATGAAGACCTTTCAGATTTGTACAAATGAAGCTGATACATCATAAAATATGGACACTGTTACTAAAAATAGATACCACTGTTACTAAAAATAGATCAACTTTATGATGATTTCTTCTCAAAAACACATTGACAGAATTTGACAAAATTTGTGGACAGAAAGCATAATGCCATAGAGGACTTTCAACTTTTTAGCTGATGCTGATCCGTTACTAAATATGGCCACCATTACTATTTGATGGAAAGCATTCTAGCATGAAGACCTTGAAAATTATCCAAATTATGCCAATCTGACATCAAATATATCTGTTGTTGCTCAAAATACCAAAGTCATTAAATGACCTCTCCGAAACTGTTGAATAGAATTTGACCAAAATTTCCAGTTTATACAAATGATGCTGATCCACCATCAACCTATAAATGCCTTCTCAAAAAAATGTTCAACATAATTTCCCCAAATCTGGCAGAAAGCATACTGGCAGAGAGGGCTTTCAAATTTGTACAGTAGATGGCGATCTGCCATGAAACAGGATCACCATTACTAAAATATATAAACCTTTAACTGCCCTGTTCACAGAAATTGTTCAGTTTGACAGAAAGCATCATGGCATATAGTGGTGTCAGTTTTATACAGATAGTTCCAATGAGTTCTCAGATGTGACCACTGTTGCTAAAAATAGAAAAACATTTAAATGACTTCTGATGAGAAACTGCTCAGCAGAAATTGATCAAATTTGATAGAAAGCACTCTGGTAATAAGGGATTTAAAAATATGTTGCAGATTTGCCATCAAATATGGCTGCTTTTACTAAAAATGGAACATTCTTTAAATGACTTTTTCGCAAAAACCACTTTGACCAAATTTTACAGAAAACATTCTGACATGAAGTGGTTTAAAGTCTGAACACATTAAGCCAATCTGCCATCAGTTGAGCCTGATTTTACTAAAAATATAAAAACTTTTAACAACTTCTTTATAAAAACCTCTTAACAGACTGATCAAATTTGACAGAAAGTGGCCTAGCTTGAACGCCTTTCAGATTTATACAAATGATACTGCTCCACCATCAAATATGGCTGCCATTACTTAAGTAGGAAAACATTTACACCACTTTATCACTAACAACCGCTTAATAGAATTTACCAACATTGACAAAGTGTCTGGCATAGGACCTTTCAATATTGGACAAATGATGCTGATGTGCCATCAAATATGGATGAAGATACAAAAAGTAGAAAAACCTTGAATGATTTTTTTCATAACATATGCAGTCAACAGCATTGGAAGAAACTTCAACAGAAAGCATCATACTGACTTGGATTTCTTGGCTAACTGCTCTAGCATTTGGCTATTTGTCAGGTGACTGATCTCAGACTCACTTGGTCCTCATGTTAAAAGAGTTTTGGCCCTTGACAATTCACTTTGCACTTCACATGGCATGTGTTGTTGCTTGTAACTAGAGAAGCATTCAACATATTCTAATGCAGTTTATTGTGAACATTGTCTCGTATACCTTTAATGGTTTTTGTCTTGTCAGCTGTATTTTTTGATAGAATAAATTATGACCCTTAACATTTAACTTCATACCTTCACTTAATAACCAGCAAAGCTCAAGAACCATTTAGCATATTCTTATGTAATTTGGTAAGAACATTGTCTCTTAGACCTAGAAGTGCCTTTTTGTAGGTTTTGTTTCATGAACTGCATTTTTTAAATAAAGTTATAGCCCTTGACATCATATCTTCACATTGGATGTTGCTTGTAACCAGCATTGCTCAAGAACCATTCAGCATGTTCTTATGAAATTTGATATGAACATTGCCTCATTCACTTACATCTGCCTTTTATGGGTTAGTCTCATCTACTTCATTTTTTTAGCTCCACTGGTCATAGACCATGAGAGTTTATGGGATGGTCTGTTGTCCATCATCCGTCTGTCCATTAGGAAAAGTTTGTTATCGCTACTCCTAAACTACTTGGAGGATTGCCATGAAACTTACACATACATTCATCCCTTAGTCTAGTTGGTCATAAATACAAATGGTGCCACTTGGACATATATTATAGCTGCCACAGTGGTCATCTTGAAAATCTTGTTGTTACTACTATTCATGAACAGATGGTCACGTTAACATGAGGACTTCATTAAAAGACTTCTTATGATGTCTAGTTGGTTATAATGAAAATGGTGCTGATCTGACTTCCAATGTGGCTACCACAATGGCCATTTTGAAAATCAGATTATAACTACTCCTCCTAGATGGCTGGTCATATCAACATAGTTCTTTCACCAGAAGACTTCATATGATGTCTACTTGGTCCTGAATGGAAATGGTGCCAATCTGACATCCAATATGGCCACCATGGCAGCAATATTGTTATCGTTACTCTTCCAAAATGAGAAGTCATATACATGGGGTTTTCACTTAAAAGCTTCTTATGATGTCTTGTTGCTTCTAAATGAAAATGGTGCCGATCTGACATCCACTATGTCCACCACAGTAGCTAATATGAAAATCGTGTTATCTTCAAAGAATATGAGAGATGGTTTTAACACTCAATAGTTACAATAAGAAATGGCCTTGTCTTGAATTCCTGGAAATTCTTTTTGGTCAGTAGAGCTTCAATCCCCTCAAGGGACTCTTGTTATAGTTATGCTCATTGTGGAACATACTCTTGATTTCACACATGTAAACTTGGAATGTTGCTTTCCATCAGCATAGCTTGAAAATCAACCTGTTCTGATGTCGCTTGGTAAGAACATTGTCTCATGGACTTAGATATTCTTTTAATTGGGTTTCATCTCTTGTACACCATTTTTGGACACAGTTATGTCCCATGACAACTTCAACTCCTTCATGGCACATTGTTTGTAATCAGCATAACTTATGAACTATTCAACATATTCTGATGCAAATTGATGTGATAATTTTTTCATGTGTCTTGTCTACTCCTTTTTGGACAGAGTTATGGCCCTTGTCAACCCTCTTCATATCGTCTTTACATTTGGATGTTGCTATATTGATGAGATCTTGAAGGAGTTGGATTTCCATTATTCCACATTATTTAGAGGACTCATCGTCCCTGAATACCCAACTCCTAATTTTGGTGTTCTAACACAAATTTCTCTCTTTATAGCCCTTTGGATCAAATTGTAGCGAGTAGGGCTTTTTGCAATGCATCAGTTGCTAATAGCTCTAGTTGAATCTGTCATTTTTTAGCTGTACGTGTTGAAAGATAGAAGAGCTTATGCATCTGTCGTCCATAAGCAGTTGTTGTTATCACTACTCTATCTAAACTACTTAGAGAAAAGTCCTGAAACTTGGCATGCAGTTTTGTCCTGAGGTCTAGTTGATCCTAAAAGAAAATAGTGTTCCTCTGACAGCTAGTACGGCTGCTATGGTTGCCACTTTTAAAATCTTGTTATTGCTTCTCCTCCTGAACATATGGTCATATCAACATAGTTTTTTCACTAAAAGACTTCATATGATGTGTTGATGGTATGAAATATAAATGATGCCAGTGTGATCTCCAACATGGCTGCCATAGTGACCATCTTGAAAATCTTATAGCTACTCCTTGCACTTGCAACATGCCCATGGTGTTGCAGGTGGCAGGTACATTACCATTTCTAATGATTAAATGTATTTAATAATAATTAGATATTGTTGCATTGCACAGAACTAATTTAAGAAAACTAAAATTGTTTACTTTTGATTATATAATGCATGTGCATAAATTGAGTGATTGAAAGTTTTCTTCCTTGGAAAGTTCATAAATTGAGCTTCCATTTTTGATGCAAAACATTTTTTAGAAAAAGAAACGTTTCTGTATGTTTTATGTGCTTCTTTTCTGGCTGTTTTCTTTCATTGCACTATTTAATTGTCTTCAATGTTTTGATATCAACATATATACTTTTAGGAACTGCAAAGGCAAAAACAGGAATATGAACGCAAAAAGAAAGCCGCAGAGCAACTGCGACTTCAGCAAGAGGAAGAAATAGAACGGGATGAACGTCGGCGAGCAGCATTGCGTGTTCAGGAGGAACAGAGGGCATTGTTAGAGAGGCAGCGGGAGGAGTTGAGGATGCAGGAGGAGATCTCCCTGCGACAGAGGGAGGCTGAGGCACAGAGACAGGATGAGCTGCGGAGATTGGAAGCATTGAGGGTGATTGAGGAGGCACGAGAACAGAAAAACAAGTTGGTATCTTAGCCTGATTTTGCATTTAATCCAGGTTTATGAGGGTTAAATTTTGAGAATGGGTGATTTGTTTTTGTTAAAATGGAACATCTTTCCAAGTGTGTCGGAGAAAATGTACTCTTTTCACTGGAAAGAAGGGGAGGTATTTGACTGATCACTCCATTCACCACACTAAATCCATCACTGCATCTGTACTTTGGATTGACAGTTGGGGACGGGGTGTACCAGTTTTTGCTGAGTTTTAGCTCTACTGGTTATAGACCATAATAGCTTATGGGATGGCCTGTTGTCTGTCGTCCCATGGTCTAGTGGGTCCTCATTGAAAATGGTGCTGATCTGACATGCAATATCGCCACCACAGCAGCCTTCTTGAAAATCTTGTTATTGCTACTCCTGAATGGAAAGTCATATCGACATGAGGTTTTCAAGATGAGACTTCCTATGATGTCTAAATGAAACTTGTGCCGATCTGACATCAGTATGGCCACCATGACTGCCATCTTGAAAATCTTATTGCTCAGTGGTTAGCATGCCAGACTCCTGACTAAAAGGGTGCAGGTTCGAATCCTACCATTGGACCAGTCGGGGTCAGCTACTGTGGTGTGTCCTTGGGCAAGGCACTTTACTTCAATTGCCTCAGCACTAAATAACCTACTTGTGTTGCTGTGCCGTAAAGCACCAAAACCAAACCAAACCAAACCAAACCAATCTTGAAAATCTCATCTCTACACTTCCTTGATGGAAAGTCATATCGACATTAGGTTTTCTGATGATGTTTAGTTGGTAATAAATGAAACTGGTGCGAATCTGACATCTAGTATGGCCGACAATGGCAGCCATCTTGAAAATCTTATTATTGATACTCCTCCTAAATGGAAAATCAAATTGACATGGGGTTTCAACCAGAAGACTAATTATGATATCTTGTTTGTCCTGAATGAAAATAGTGCCGATCTGACCTCAAAATATGGCCTCATAAGTCATCTTGAAAATCTTCTTGTAGCTACTCCTCCTAAATGGAGGTTCATATTGACATGAGGTTTTCACAAGAAGACTTCTTATGGGGTCTGGTTGGTCCAGAATGAAAATTACGCTGATCTGATATCCAGTATGAGCACCATGGTGGCCATCTTGAATATCTTGTTATCGCTACTCCACCAGAATTGATGGTCATGTCAGCATAGGTTTTTAACCAAAAGAACCTTGTGATATCTAGTTGGTCCTCAATGAAAATGGTTGCCCCACTGACATCCAATATGGCTGCCATAATGAACATGTTGAAAATCTTGTCACTATTTACCCTGAATGGATGGTCATACTGGCATTTGGTTTTCACCAAAGTCTTCTAATGGTTTCTAGTTTGACCTGATTGAAAATAGTGCCGGTCTAACATCCAATATGGCAGCCACAATGGCCAATTTTAAAACCATATCACTCCAGAATATCAGAGACAGTTTCAGCACTCAGCAGTTGAAAAGATTAAATGGTCTTATCTTTAATTCCTGGAAATAGAGTATCAGTCTTCGGGGAACTCGTGTTGTTGGGTTGTTGATCTTGCTTTGTATGCACTCTCAGAGTCTGTGTTGGATGATAGTAATAAATGAACTGATTCTGCATACAAAAGTTTCAAAAGTTGTGATTAATTCAGATGAAGAAAGTTGTAAAATATGGAATGTTTATTTACTAAAATTGTAAAAAAATCTGATTTTTCTGAAGAGATGAATCTTTAACTTGAGCATACAGTGAAGTTAAGGAGCTTTGTTAATACAGAGTAAGGCCACTAGGTTGTAAAATTCTTTTAGCACAAACTCAGACTCAAAATCAGTAACTTGAAATTCATTGCTATAGTCCCAGCATTTCTTTAAAATTCGACAGGGAAAGAAAAGTGTACATTACTTTAGCACCCACCCACCACACCATTTATTTGCTTAGCTGTGGAAAAATTTCCACATCAAATATTTGTTACTTTCCAATTTTGAAAAACTTGCCTTTTTGATATTTTTAAAATAAATTTTTCAGTTTTGCATTTATTTTGTTGATTCCAAAATAGTTAAATTCTAAAACATCATTGATCAGTTGTCAAAAATCCCAGAAATAAATTAAAGGCACAATTCTCCACTTGCATAAGAGAGTTGTATATGGTCCAAAATTTGCATCCGAGTCCACTCATGTTCTCAGGCTTGTGACCTTCAGGCCAGGCCTGGACTTCACCAACATAAGTTTAGCCTGAAATTAACCTCAAGTCTAAAATTCAGTAATCTTAAGTCTAAAATTCTTATTGGCTTAAAATGAACTAATGAAATGTCTTAAGTCTAGATAAGGCTTCTGGAAACCTTTATATATGTCAGACACATCAGATAGTAATGATATTTTGACTGATGGCAAAGTACTCCTGTTAGACCGTCATAGTTATGAATGTAAATCTTTATTTAATATCATAACTTTACAGTTGAAAATATTTCCAATTCCTTATTTGAGAAAACAAGCAGGCATCAGCAAATCTTTGTATAACAGATGTTAACTGCCTCACGGGTTGGTTATAATTGCTCCCTAATCCAGGCTTTGCGCTTCCACCAACAAAGCACACTGCCATGTCCAAATGATCTCCTTCAGTATTGCTATGCATACTGTCAAGCATGAAACAGAATCTCCACTTTACATTGTTGGCATTGCCATAACAATAAATACAATTGCGGCTTTGTTTAAAATAATAGTGATGTCATAGTAAAATAGAAGAGTCAAAATCAATCAAACAAACAAAGCACCTATCCAGATTTTGTAAATTGGTTGTTCATAGTAAAAACAGCCCGTCAAATAAGTTTGCTGGCATAAATCATGCTGATTAAGTTTTTAGTAATAAAATCAAAGGAAATACACAGCACTATAATATTACCGCAAGTTATCTTATATCTTAAATATACTATATATACTCGTGTATAAGACAGGCCCAACTGCAGATAACATAGGCCCTGATCTGCTGTCACCTAATGCACTGGCAGATCAGGGTCATTGTTGTTTGTTCTACTGATTACTCCTAACATTATGCAATGGCAGATCTTGGTCTGTGCAGTTTGCAGTTGGACTTGACTTGTAAGTATGTATATAGGGTATGCAACAAGCATTAACTATGATGAATAAGAGAAAGATGATTGGGATACAAATTGCAACAAGCATTAACCATGATGAATAAGAGAAAGATGATTGGGATACAAATTTTGATCTGAAGAAGACAGCAAGTTTTAATACAAAATGGTTGGATCAGTTCTTGTGGCTGAGATAAGACAAAGCATTGTGCTATTTTGCGAGTTATGTCAAAAGCACAAGCAGAAGAAGAATTTTGTCTGTCCAGGTGTTTCAGATTTTTTAAAGGCAGCCTATGTCAGCTATGCAGGATGTAATGAATTTTCTGGAGAGAAAATGGTTCACATGGTTGCAGTGATACCAACTTCCATCTTTTCAAGATGAAAATAAAGATGCTGTAATTATGTAGTTGTTTACGGATGTAGCACCCCTCCTCCTGCCACCAAAAACAGTCAGACAGCATATAGAAAATAATCCAGACCTTTGGTATTTACTTAATCTTGAGACTTTAATGAAATTGGGGACAGTTTTTTTTCATGCTATCTTTATGCCAAAAATTTGTGCATGTTATTTTTTAATTTATGAGGAATGCTTACAGTTCTGGTATGTTTTATTTGCTGTGCATGTTGTTGGACATACTAACAAGGCATGCCTTTATGTAACAAATTTTTTATTTTCAGTTTCTGTTATGATAACTATGGTAACTACAGTAACTGTAACAATTCCTCTACTACCTCCCTTTGGCCGGCCATCATACCCCAACATGGCATGCAAGTGCAGGAGGAATACAGCAGCCCATATCAGGAGGTTGGCATGACACCTGCCAATCAACCTTATGTCTCCGACCCATCTTATGCCATGCATTATGACTATAGGTAGGCTATGTCAGCATGTAGACATGTACATTGGGTTACAATTCTAAGCAGTGTTCTTGTTCTTTTCTCTAGTTTTAATTTTTGTTTTGGCTGTTTTAGTAGCTTTTGAGATATTTTTATCTCCACCTTTTTAGTGGGGGGGGGGGGATACTGTGATACACTCCATCTGTTTTACTAGCTTTCCACCCATTCAGTCCACTGTCCATAACTCTGTCTCCTCCTGAACCACTGGTTGGACATTCACCAGACTTGGTACATAGCATATTTACTATATATTTACAGATGGCAAGAAAGACATTTTTAACTCGACTGCTCATAGATCAGAAGAGCTGATGGGATTGACTTTTGTCTGTTGTCTATTCGATATCTGTCTGTCCGTTAACCCAAGTTTGTTATCACTACCCTTCCTAAACTGAAACCATACCTGCCAACCATTATGCTTTTGGCATCATCATTCCACTTTTGTTTATGTCTTAACGGTCACCTGTATATGGGTTATGCTTTTTTGGTACAAATTTAAAAAAAAAAATAAAGCAATGAAAAGTTGTGTTTTGTTATTTTTATTATCATCTCTTTAATCCCACACATAATATAAATCTGAGAATATTCTTAAAAAGAAGACTGCTGCATAAGAATAGGATAAGGGTATATTTATCATAGACCTCCATGTACTTTCCTTATTTTCTGTTTATAGCAGCTGTATATGACACATTTCCAAGAAATCAGATGGGTTTCTTAAGTTTGAAAACTTATCTCACAGATTCGTTATATTAATAGACAGAATTTTTTAGCAGACCAGTCTATACTTAAAAAAATGGCGGCAGATGTTAAGTGAAACAGGCTTTATCGATGTGACTCTCAGATGTTATATGACTGAAAAATGTTAGAGAAGAGGGATCTTTTTAAACTTTAAAACATGTCAGATCAGAAAAAAGACAAATCAATAGTGCTTTACAAATTTAGAAGGAAGAACATGGGAGGGGTAATATAGCAATCAGGTTGATCACATGGTAATGATCATTGCAGAATTTGTGGAGTTGACTTTACGATCACTCAGTGAAAGTTAGACATGTAGACTAGTTAAAGTGAGTGTTGTGTATACATAATTTGTCATTATCTTTTGTGTTTGTATTCTGGCACTAATCCACATGGATTTTGCCCATTTGTGACAAGAAATTTAACCAGCTGCAGATCCAGGTTAGTAGCAAAACTAAATACATTTTTCATACAGTTTATTGTAATTATGGCATGTAATATATAGATTACACTTTTTATGCTCAGATTACGCTTTTTTTGCCACTTATGTTACACTTAAACCTCTGTAGGGGTTGGCAGGTATGTGAAACTTTACACATGCATTTACCCCAAGATCTAGATGGTCCTAAATAAAAACGATGCTGCTCATACATCCAATAACACCATCACAGTGGCCATCTTGAAAATCTTGTCACTACTACTCCTGAAAGGTCATATTAAAATGGGGTTTCTAAAGGACTTCTTATGATATCTAGTTGGTCCTAAATGAAAATGGTGGTGATCTGACATCCAGTATGGCCATGAAAATACTTTCATTTGTCCTTGTGAATGGAAAGTCATATTGACATGGGGTTTTCACCGGAAAACTTGTGATGTCTAGTTGGTCCTAAATGAAAATGGTTCTGCTTGGACATGCAATATGGCTGCCACAGTGGGCATCTTGAAAATTGTTATTGCTACTCCTCCTGAATGGGTGGTCATATCAACATGAGGTTTTCTCCAGAATTGTGATGTCTAGTTGGTCCTAAATGAAAATGGTGATGATGTGACTTCCAATATGGCTGCCATGGCAGCCATCATGAAAATCTTGTTATTGCCACTCCTCCTGAATGGAAAGTCATATTGACATGGGATTTTTACCAGAAGACTTCTTATAATGTCTAGTTGGACCTCAATGAAAATGGTTCCTCCTGGACATTTTCTACATGTTTAAAATCTTGTTATCGCTACTCCACCTGAATGGATAGTCATATCAACATGGGGTTTTCACTAAAAGACTTACCTGGTCCTGAATGAAAATTATGCTGATCTGACATCCAATGTGACCACCATGGTGGCCATCTTGAAATTCTTATTGCTACTCCTCAAGAATTGATGTTTTTTTCAACATGAAGTTCCCACCAGAAGACTTCTTATGATATGTAGTTGGTACTAATTGCAAAAGGTGCCAATCGTATATTAAATATGGCTGCCATGGCAGCCATGTTGAAAATCTTGTTATTGCTACTTCTGAATGGATGGTCATATTGGCATGGGGTTTTCACCAAACGTCTTCTAATGATATCTAGTTTGTCCTCAGTGAAAATGGTGCTGATCTTACAGTTGATATGGCTGCTACAGCAGCTAATTTGAAAATCTACTCACTCGTGAATATCAGAGGTGGTGTCGACACTCTGCGATTAAAAAAGAAGAAATGGTATTACCTGAATTCCTAGAAATTCTTCTCAAATAGTAAAGCATCAGTCCTTTCAAGGGACTAGTGTTTCATTTTTTCATTGTTTGTATGGTAGGAAGTTGACAATTGACCTCTTTTGCATTATGATTGTGTGCCACCATCACAAGCCACAGGCGAAAATCTGCAGTGCTGTTTTCACCTGTGGCTGCCTGTGATACATTTTTCTTGTTTCAAATGGATATGCATAAATCTGTTTGACCAATCATTGCGAGCCCGTGTAAAATTTCTTAGGAATGTTGACTGAACATGACCTTTCATGCTTTTTTATTGATTCAAAGTTTCTCTTCCACAGACAGTCACATGTGACCTGATTGATAAAAAGTGCTGTTTCATTGATATATAAGTGCTTGCTTCATTGTGTTCTTGGTGACGTTAGTTTTGTTTATGTATATTCATGAAAAATTAGGAAATTATGTTGCAGGTAGCCATAGGTTAAAAAGGGTAGCTGATTTCTCCTATGGCTTGTGACGATGACTGTGATCTGATTTTCAGACTGTTTGTAATAAACCAAGAACCTGGGAACAGCCAGTCATTCTATACTAGCCTCATAAAGCATTATGATAGGCAGTTAAAAACTACCCCGATTTGTGTATTTTGGGTTCATAGAACCCATTAAACAACTCAATATTGTGAGAAAACATCAGAATGAAAAATGTAATACTTCTATATTTGTGCTCTTGATAAAATTTATTTTTAGAAAACATATTCTAACTTTTTGGCCTCAGACGCAGCAATAGATCCCTTTGAGCTCTGGGACAATAATATAAATAATGGAATTTAGCTTGCAACCACTCAGTCAAGGTCTGGTAAAAAAAGGAGACGTGGGTATGGGAAAGGGGTCGGTGTAATATTTAATAAAAAGTGGGGATT
Organism: Margaritifera margaritifera; assembly: GCA_029931535.1. Classification (NCBI taxonomy): domain Eukaryota; kingdom Metazoa; phylum Mollusca; class Bivalvia; order Unionida; family Margaritiferidae; genus Margaritifera; species Margaritifera margaritifera. The sequence continues at coordinate 3,537,031 of JAQPZY010001538.1, forward strand.
TGCTATTTTGAGTCATGCAAGTAGCTCTAATTATCACTTTTCAGAAGCAATTTAATCAAAATTTGAAATATTTTTTAAGTTTTCAAAAGTCATGCATTATGAAGGGGTTACACTAGATTTGACATTTTGGGCAGAGTGACTTTTCCCTCCTGTCTAAATAGGTCAAAGGGATGAGAAAACAGAAGTGACTTTTAGGTCACATTTTCTAATTCATCAACAACTGGTGTTTTACTTGCTCTTTGAAGTTAAATAGTATGTAAATACATGAAATACTTTTCATATTTATGAAAAAACTTAATATCTTCAATGAGATATACTGCAGCATAGCTGTGTTAAAAGCATTAGATGGTAGCCTTGCAAATAGGTAACTGTTCCTGAAAATAGGTGACTAATGCCCATCTAAGGCAAATCATTATATCCCACAATGTTTTTAGGTGAAATATTGGATACATTTATTAACTTCTTTGTAGGTTATGGTTTCAAACCTTCTATCATGATACAGTATTTGGTTTTGGGTCAAAATAAAGTTTGGGATTTCATACATTTCCTACAGTTTCACTTCTGTAAGGTTGGCAGTAAAATCACAACTTGTTGCATATTTGAGTGCACCAGAGGCTACTAAATTAGCAGACAGGCTTGTTTTAAAGCATGTTTCTACTGTTTTACGCTTATTAACATGAGGTGTGTTACAAAAACATCACAAGATTCAGTATTTTTGGCAGAGTGTCAGTGAGTTCAATTGGGGAAATAGACTGGTGGGTGGGTAGGCACCGATTCCTGGCAAGGCAATGTTAACTTCTCTTTACTGGTGTATTGAAGCAAAATTTCATTGACAAAGGCTACTATTTTACCTGAATTGCCCCCAAACTTGATACCTGGTTATGGAGCATTTTGCGGACAATACATTTTGTCATTATGAACATTTGTTAGCATGCTTTCATATAGTACCCATATGCTTTCTTGACAATCCTCGTTGAACATTATAATGCATCTAGAAGTCACTTTAGAATGTTTTTATCACTTGTTTGTGTTGTTAATGGGTTTTTTTTTTCCAGGATGGTGTTTAATTTTGAACAGCATCTCTTAAAGTACTTCTAATAAATTTAGGTTACAATTTTAGGAAGTAGAGTATGTTTCTTGAAAATAACACAAAATATATAAAGATGGAGATTCATTCTCACAATAATAAATGGAGCTGAAGAACTGCAGTAGTTCTCTCATGATAAACCAGGGGGCTGGTATAAAATTTTTTTATAATAGTAGGGGATGGACTTGTTATCAGACAAAGATATCCTTTGTAAATATTTGAGGAAATTTTCAAAATAAGCGGAGAGGTGGGGGGGCTTATCATTAGATAAATATGGTATACGGTATACAGTATCTCGTGAACTTGTACTAAATTCTTTACAATAGCATATATATTGAGAAATTTCTGTGCTATTGAATATTTCATTTGCAAGTTTTTTTTAGCTGTACTGGTCATTGACCAAAAGAGCTTGTGGGATGACCTGTTCTTTGTTGTCCATTGTCTTTTGTCTGTCGTCCAGCTATCCATCCATTAGCACAAGTTTGTTATTGCTACTCCTCCTAAACTACTTGGAGGATTGCCATGAAACTTTACACACTCATTAATCCCAAGGTCTCGTTGGTCCTAAATGAAAATGGTGTTGCTTGCCAGCTTGAAAATATTATTGCTACTCCTCCTAGATGGAGTGTCGTACCAACATCAGGTTTTCACTTGACTTTTTATGATGTCTAATTGGTCCTAAATTTAAATGGTGCCAATCTGGTATCCAATATGACCACCATGGCAACCATCTCAAAATTCTTGCTTTTGCATCTCCTCCTGAACAGAATGTTATATTGACATGGGCTTTTCACCAGAAGACTTCTTGTGATGCCCGGTTGTTCCTAAATGAAAATGGTGCCTATCTGATCCAATATGACCACAACAACAGCCATCTTGAAAAGTTTGTTACCGCTACTCCTCCTCAGTGGATGTTCATATCAACATGTCATTTTTACTAAAAGACTTCTTATGCTGTCTATTTGGTCCTATAAGAAAATGGTGCCGATGTGACATGCGGTATGAATGCTATGGCCATATCAACATGGGGTTTCACCAGAAGACTTTTGTCTAGTTTGTCCTAAAAGAAAATGGTGCTGCTCGGATATTCAGTATGATCACCACAGTGACCATTTTGAAAATCTTGTTATTGCTACTTCTCCTGAATGGATGGTATGTGGTTTTTACTAACAGACTTCTTATGATATCTGGTTGGCCCTGAATGAAAATGGTGCCAATCTGACATCCAATATGGCCACCAGCAGGACATCTTGAAAATCTTATTATAGTTTCTCTCATAGCCGGAATGTAATATAGGCATTGGGTTTTCACCAGAAGACTAATTATGATACCTAGTTGAAAATGAAAATGGTGCCAACCTGACTGCAAATTTGGCCACCATCTTGAAAATCTCGTTATCACTACTACTCCAAAATGGAAAATCATATCAACATGAGGTTTTCACCAGACATCTTAATGTGCCAAGTTGGTCCTGAATGAAAATGATGGTGATTTGACATCCAAAATGGCCACCATGGTGGCCATCTTGAAAATCCTGTTATTGGTACTCCTCCAGAATTGATGATCATATCAACATAGGGTGTTCACCAAAAGACTTCTTATGATATCTAGATAGTCCTAAATGCAAAGTGTGCCAGTCTTGTATCAAATATAGCTGGCACGATGGCCATCTTGACAATCTTGTTATTTCTACACCTCCTGAATAGATGGTCATCTTGGCATCGTGTTTTCACAAAAAGTCTTTTAATGATGTCTAGTCTTTCTGAAATGAAAATGTTACCAATCTTACAGCCAACATGGTCACCTCAGCAGCTAATTTGAAAATCTTATCACTCAAGAATATCAGAGATGGTTTCAACACTCAGCAGTTAAAAAGAAGAAATGGTATTATCTTGAATTCCTAGAAATTCTTTTTGGACAGTAGAGCATCAGTCCCTTTGAGGGATTCTTGTTTTATGTCCCAACCATATCTGTGTGGGATGTATATAACATTACCCATATTAGTCCATCCCATCCCATCTCATCTGTGGCAAATTTTGTTTCTGCTCAATAACTTTTGAAGGAGGTAGCCATGTTAGCGTGTCAGACTCATTATCCAAGGGTTGCAGGCTTTGATACCCACCAGGCCAGCCCAAGTTGGCTGCCTTGGTGTGTCCTTGGGAAAGGTACCTAGCTCCCATTTTCTCAGCATGATGTTATCAAAATAGAGTTGAAAGTGCCATTAAAAATCAACCAAAACAACAGCCATAGCTTTTTGAAGGACTTCATGGATTGAATCCAAATTTGGTAAGAGCTTTACATTAAAAAGATCTTGGTCAAGTTCGATTTTTACCATTTTCCAACAAAATCTAATGGAATTAATGCATTTGTGTGACTTTGAATTTTGTGTATAAAATGTATCATATTATGGGGACATCTGTGTTGTACAGACACAGTTGTATCGTATTATGGGGACATCTGTGTTGTACAGACACAGTTCTAGTTTAAAAGTCTTTAAGTTTTGTTTTTGCCTCCCATATGCTTTGCAAGTGTAATTAGGAATCACTTATCATGCCATGGCAACAGTCATGGTGGCATTGAAGTTAACAAAATGAAGATGTTGTATTAATGAGTTTTTGTAACTCATATTCAGGGAGAATACAATGAAGTATAGCTGAAAATGGTTGAGTAGGTATATCCTTCCAGTTTTTCTGAGAGAAGAAAAAATACTTCACAAAATTAAGATGATAATTACAAATCTTGACAGCATTAGAGTTGTTATTTTTAGAAGGTAAAAGAATGTCAATTATCAGTTACAAGTATGACTTATAGCAGATGAAGGTTTTTGTAATCGAAATTCCAGTACAAATCATCTCCATCTTTACAAGTAATTGTGGGTAATTTTCTGCATGGTATTGTTGTATGACTGATATTAGGTTCTCATTTGCAAAAATACCCATTGATCTTGGGGGTGAACTTGTGCCAGGTATAAAATTGTACCAGTTTTACCCACAATACCTTGCAAAAAATTACGAGCAGAAATGACTCATTTGTACAGATATTTCCATCTGCTTCAAAAAATATCTGTAATTGAAATCAGACATTCATTTACCTGCTGAAAATAGTTTGTAGTTATAATTTTTAATTTGGCAAAGTATTTTTTCAGAAATTGGGAAGGGTATGTGTTGAAATAGAATTTACTGTGGTTTACAGTTGAGGCATGGCGTGTCATTTGAATTCAAGTTGTAATTTTATAAACTTAATTTAAGGCACCATTAGACTTTAACAATTCAAGATCAGGTGGCTGAAGTTCTAAAAATAAAACAACACAAAAATATTTCACTTAAATTGGATTATTTTGTTATTGGTAGAATATGATGCCAAAAGCTTATAGTTTACGCCAGACATATACACTACAGACCTTTGAGTGAATTTCATCACATGAATTTTGTTCATTAGAAGCCATCATTATGTAGGTTATGTTAATCAAAGAATATATTCCTTCTCACATAAAATGTTTGTTTTTCTTGTTTTTTTAATCCCGATTCTTTAGTTTTGTATATGTATTGTGTGTGAATAATCTTTGTCATTATGGCCTTTACTTCATTTTCAGAAAACCTGGGTTAAATACTTCAGGCAGTTTTAAAGAGGAACGTAAAACCAGTAGTATTAGTCATTACCGTAGGACAGTCTCGGATTCAGCTCATAGATTGCAGCAGGCTAATGGTCCTGCCAACCCACAGATACCTGCACCCACAGTGATCACAAAGTAATTACATTTCATGTTGGTACTAATCTTATTGCAAAATACTAATTGTCATGGATTAAAATATAGGAGATTTTTCCTAATACTTAAATGTAGAGGAGATAATATGTAACACTGAAAGGGAAGGGGCATCAGTGCAAGTTTATAGTATAATTAATCATCTCTTTGTACAAGAGTAATAGTAACAGTACATTAAAATAGCCTTTTTTTCCAACAAACAACTAAAACATTTATATACCATTCTTGTATTAGCCCTTTCCAGTTTAAAACTTTTTTGTCTAAATAGAATCTTGCATTTGTGACTTGTAGACAAAATTTCTGTAAGGGTTAACTACAATGCAGATGCTATGTTATATACATGTAGTACAGCATAACGACAACATACACAGTTCATGTGATTATGTTATTGTCAACCAGTAAATACCATTTCTCTTGGAGCATGGAACTTGTATGAATTCAGTCAGACTAAATTTGCAAAAATTTAGCTCATTTTGTTAGCAGGATCATTCGTAAAATATGCCCATGTCCAGTGAGCAGATTGCAAACATTTTATTGCATGAAATCAATTTCTCAGATGTTATCTCTCAAACAAACAAAAAAACCAACTTGTGATCACGTAGTTCCCTAAACAAAGCAGTTAAGATCTCTGACAAGCAAGTTTTGCAAGGTCTTGACATCTCAGTTTTATTCATGGCAGTTTTCCCCACGATAAACTCATTTTGGATGTATTCAGTTTTCCCCATGATAACCTCATTTTGGATGTATTCAGTTTTCCGAATGATATCCTAATTTTGGATGTATTCAGTTTTCCCCATGATAACATCATTTTGGATGTATTAAGTTTTCCCCATGATAACATCATTTTGGATGTATTAAGTTTTCCCCATGATAACATCATTTTGGATGTATTCAGTTTTCCCCATGATAACATCATTTTGGATGTATTCAGTTTTCCCAATGATAACATCATTTTGGATGTATTCAGTTTTCCCAATGATAACATCATTTTGGATGTATTCAGTTTTCCCCATGATAACATCATTTTGGATGTATTCAGTTTTCCCCATGATAACATCATTTTGGATGTATTAAGTTTAGTCTTCTGAGCTATAGGTGCATTATAAATAACTGTATTCCATGATTAAATTCCTGAACCAGTCTGTGTGCTGTTTTATATATTTGGTTGAATCCTCACCATATTTGGACTTGTAGTGTTGAGATTGTTTTATGTATTTTTGAAAGAAAATGTAGCTTTCAAATTTTCAGAGGTGGGATAATTTGAATAGACATACATCATTCAGCAATACATTCTGTTGTCGCAACATTCTTTACATTATGAAACAACGTTGATATTAGAGGTCAATCCAATCAGCAGTTGTATAATTATAATCTGGGTCACAGTCTTAGTTAGAGATTTTCTTTTGATGACTGGGACTTATTGGATTTTAATGAGTTCATTTTGTTAATACTTTTTATTGATTCAGACTGAATAAGCAACATGAAATCTGCCACAGTTTGTGAACGTGCCCAGAGTTTACCGAAATTAAAGTAATTATATCATTTAAAGCTGGACACTGGGTGTCTTTGGATAGGGGGTTTACATATTGATCACCAGTGGCAGTACCTGTATAGAAACAGACATAGTTATACAAACAAAAAGAAACATAAGCACCAGAACTCGAACCAGAATTCTGTATTTGAAAAAAAAACCCACTGAAACATTACCATGAAAGTGTTCTTTATTGGCAAGCAATGATATAAATACAATGTTGTTTACCTAGCCCACTTCCGACCAACATTGAAATTGCAGGCACATCATTACACAATCCTGACAATAAATATGTTACTTTTCTGGAAAAGATATTTGGGAAAAATGATGATCTTCATTAGCACATAAATTATCTGGACAGAGAGAAAAGTAATAATTTTTTATGTCAAGATATTTACATTACTGATGATTGCATGCATAAATGTAGGTATACATCTACTGACTTTGCACAAATATAAGAATTTACAGTAAATGTTTTGTATTTGCAGTGGTCCATATGGAGAGAACACAAATGGATTTTCACCTGCAACAACTCCAGTTACCTCAGTAGGCCCGAGTCCAAATACATCATTTGACTCACAAAACTCAACACCACCTCACTCTGCTCAAAATGCCCAACCCAACAGAGCTCCAACAACTGACTCACGACCTACAACCCCACAAAGTTCAGGATTAGTGGGCACAAGACGAACAAAGGTGTCAGATAAATTGTCATCGTCCTCATCAACAGGTTCAGCACGGTCGACAGGTACAGCTGACAGGCATGGGAGAGCCGCATCAGGGACCACGACAACAAGAACCAGTGGTTTACAAGCTCCACGGAAAAATCATTTAACTTCAGTAAGAATTTTCTCAGTAAATTTTTTTTCTTCATTTGAGGGTAAAAATTAATCACTTTAAGCCATTACATTTCCATCAAACTTTGAAAATTACAATACAAGTCTTGATTTTCTAGGCTGTTTTATTCTGTATCTTGTTTTAACATTTTATAACAAGTTCAGCTACATAATCCATTTTCTAGCTCACCTATGCGAAGTAGAGGAGAGCTATTGTACTACCCATGGTGTTGGCATCATATGAACATATTGAAGTATCTAAAAGGTCTATGTGCCCTACATTTTGCTGGTAGGTTAAGGTTTCACTTTTAGATCACGACCACAGGTTTTTTGTATGCCGTTTTCATACTTTCCTATCTAGAATCATTCAACTGGTCTATCTAGAATCATTCAGTTTGGTTAGAGGATGCATCTTGAAGAGTATTATTCCCTCATTTCATTAGTAGGTTATTATGACCCATATTTATGCTTCACTGACTTTAGTTAAATGTTGTGTTTGACGTTCATTTCTCAGACACCATTCTTGCTAGAATTGTGAAATTGATGATGATATGAATCTCTATTAGTAGCACATACTTACAATTAAAAAGGTCATTGTGACCACCATTTAATCTTTTACTGGCTTTGGTTAAGTGTTTGCATTTAGCTCATGACCACTTGGTATGATGTATGCATACTACTGTCCTACCTAGAATCAAGAAACTTCGTGAGGTGATGTATCTTCGTAAGTACTACACACTTAATGGAAAAAGAGGTATCTATGAGCTATATTTCATACTTCAGTGACTTTGTTGAAATGTTGTATTTAAAGTTCATTTAATGGGTGTTATTTATGTTCCAGTCATGAAACTTGAAAATTGGATGCATCTCTCTTAGTCCTATACCCTTACAACCAGAGAAGATCACTGTGATGTACATTTTATGCTTTACTTACATAGGTTAAATATTTGTGTTTGTATCATGATCACATAGATTCTTCATGCTAACTACATCATAGCCTATTCAGAAGGCCCTTTGTGACCAGTACATTTGGAAGTAGGAAGGAATATGTTTATTCAGTGGTAAATTTGCCATGTTAGTGACTACAAATTGTATACTGTGATAGGTTACCTTCAGATGGTTAAACATGTTAGTGAGTATAGGAATTAGATTAATGGACTATATGCTGCATGATTTTCATGCGAGGTCTCAGCTATAGTGGCTAATCAAGGTCATTGATGATGCGTGAACTATGCTTGTAATGCCGGCTGTCACTCCAAGGTTACTTGAAGTCTGTGACTTTTACCCAGTAAAATCTGGCTTCTAGAATTGACAGTAGATTCTGAACAGATTTTAAGAACATTTATTTTAAGAAAAATTAAAAAAAGACAAACAAAATTAATCTCTCTGGTTTTTTATCAACTCGTCATATTACCTCTACTTCAATATCATAGAAAAGAATTCTTTTAAAATTGTTTTATGTCTTTTATGCCCAGGCACAATATGTCTGTATGTATATAATTTAATGGCACAATAGAAAAGGGGCCAAGCTTTTGTTGTCAATATCACTTTAATATGAATTTATTCTCTGCATGATTATTAATGTTTACAGTGGTTACTGCAGACAGCTAAATCGTTCGTAGAGGTGAGCTATGTAATCATTGATTACACTCTGGTTAAAAATATTATTTTACAATTCAGATAACTTTCTTCACATATGGTTGATGAAACATGCTCAACTTCGTATCACACTTCTTTTTAACATTCACTGAACATGCATTTCATTTTTTATGATACCTTTGTTCACACTGTACACTAAAATTCTTTAGACTATACACTATATTTAAATTTAGCAATATAAATTCATTTGCACAAATTTGATTTGTGAAGCATTTCATGCATGTACGTAATTTCCCCCACTTCTCATGCATTCATTTCTACTTTTCAGGTTGTTGAATCTACCCACATGCTCATTTGCATGATATTCTTTCCTGACTTGATGAATGTTTCTTTGTTTTTTTAACAATAGCTATTTTGGCTTTGAGGAAGGGGGGATTTCAGTCTCTCCATGCTTTTGGCATAGTGCCCATATTCTTTTACGAAATATAGTTTGTTTCTAATAATGGTAATAACCTTTATGGTCTTTGTAAAATTATTAAAAAAGTATAGTTCCACTGGCCTTTCATGGCATTGTATAAGTAAAGGGAGGCAACTAATATTTAGGTAAATGATTAACTTTGATAGTAGTTATCTCCTCTGGATATAGGTCAACAGATGGTAATACTTGAAACTTTAGTAGAAATTGCATTAACAAGGAAATTGCAATAATTCCTGAAGTGTTTCAAATGGTAATATAAATTCTCTAGTGACATATAAAGCAAAGAATATTTAGAAAAATATAAAGATTATTTATAGCAGTATGTTTACCATAAAAAAGACCATGAATAGCGATATTACTGTTATGTTCTTCCATGTAAATTAAGATCATTTCTACTTCAAGTCATCAGTATTCTCAATACTTTGATTAACATCTATCACAAATTCCTCTAGATGCTATGAATGCATTTTTCCTCATTTCAGGTGTAATGATGAACATTTCATTCAGCACAACTCTTTCAGTTTTAATTTGTTGCTATGGCTTTACAGTTTTCTTAGATAAAAAATGAGACATTTTTCATCAGCAGTTCTTGTGAAGCATACTTGATAATAAATAGTTTAAGAGCTCATTGATCAGAGATTAAAAGAAGCCTTTTGACTAATAAGCTTATAGTGAAAGATAATTCAAGTACAAATCAAAATTTTGGCACATAAATTTTTGTCTGAATATAGTAATGTGCATTTAATGATTATCTCTGATATAAAAATTTATTATTATTATTATATATTAATCGTTTTAAATAATAATATTGATTATGGTAGGAATCTACATCCAGAAATTGTTAATGTTGAAATAAAATGAATATTGGATCACAGTTACTAAGTACTTTAAAATGAAGAAAGTGGGGTCTCCAAATACAACTGGTTAATTGGATTCAGAATGGGTATTCATTAGTATCTAGCTAGTTAATCAATGATTGATATTTCATTGTTGTAAGGCAAGAACAATAATTGACCTTTATGGATGTAATTTACATTCAGCTGGTTTCACAAAATGCACCAAACCATCGTACATTGCACACCATGATCCTTTTAAATGAAATTACATGAGCTTGGCTAAAGCTAATCTTAACATTAAGATTTTCTGAATATTTTTTATTCTGATGTATATTATGAAAAGGTATAGGAAAGACATGGAATGAAAAGGTATAGGAAAGACATGGACAGTCAGTCTCCATTTTCGCTCCTGTATTGTAGAATCAAACAAAGTTCTCAACTGTACAAAAGTTTCACTCAAATTTTTCTGAAATGGATCCAACTACTGCATTTCTCCTTCTAGTTTGTTATGTGCATTAGACCACCAAATTTTACTGTAAAATGCCACTGCTAATGTGACAAGTCTTCAGTGAAAGAGACATGTAAGGAATAATCGTTACAAGAAAGAAATGGTATGGAAGGATTGATAGATTGGTGTTCAGTGCCACATTAGCACATGAAAACAGTTGGACCAAAGTGGAGTGGATCTCAGCAGAATTTGAATCCACAACATACTGAATGAGAGCTTGGCACACTAATCACTGAGCTGCCATGGCTCATCTCTGATGGGAAAGATTCATTCGTCTGAAGAATCAGGACATGATAATATATTGTTGTGATTTTCTTTCAGGATGTGTAACACATGAATTTAAGTATTTCTAAGACAGATTTCTAATTTTCTAGATGGTGACCGTGCCTCTGCCACTGGAAATGAGATGCACATAACTTCGAATCTGTTAACACAGATGGAGCTGACAGAATCTTTTGTCCAATAACCCTGGATAAATTAATAATTTTTCTTGGCAACTAAAATTTTCTGCTACTTGTGGAGAATTTAATATGAAATGTTATTTAAGGAAATATTTATAGAATTGTGTTGTTTCATGAAAATAATTTTCAGATTTTTGGTAGAAAAAATCTGAAATGGGACATAAATTTTTGTTCTGACAAATCTGTCAGTTTTGTTGTCTCACCTACAAAGTGTGGGCATGACCTAGGGATCACTTTTCTGATGGCATTGTCATTGTTGTCATTTACATATGTTTCATCATTCAAGTTTTTGCATTTAGCTCACTGGGTCTGACACTGTTTTATGCAGTGAAGAATCTTGATGGATATATTCATCCTGGAGGGTACTACTCACCATGGGCATAAGTAGGTTACAGAGACATGTTTTTCATGATACAGTGATAATGTATAGTTTTTAGCTCACCCTGGCCAAATGTGAGTATGTGAGAAAGCCTGCCAGTAGCTCATGGGTTGGTGGTTCTTCCCAGGGTCTTCCCAGTTCTTCCTCCACCAAAGATACTGGCAAATTGTATGTCCTATCACCTGTTGAACACCACAAACCCAAAACCAAACTTTCATTTATTTGGATGTACCTAAATTTGTGTGCAGTTGTGGTACCATATAGCCACTGTTGTGCTGAGGTGCTGTAAAATGCTATTACATAATATAAATACCTAGTAAACAACTTGTTGGTACTAAATAAAAATGGTGCTACTCGGACATTCAATGTGGCCGCTACAGTACCCATCTTGAAAGTCTTGTTATGGCTACTCCTGGATGGATGGACATATGGACATGGGGTTGTCACCAAAAGACTGATGTCTGTTTGGTCCTAAATGACAGTGGTATCATTCTGACATCTAGTATGGCCACCATGGCAGCCATCTTGAAAATCTTGTTACTCTTCATGAATGGAAAGTCATATCGCTTCTTGTTGGTTTTTGTTAGTTCTACTGGTCATAGACCAAAAGAACTTAAGGAATGGTCTTTCGTCTCTGTTGGCTGTCCATCCTTCAGCACTAGTTTGTTATCGCTACTCCTAAACTATGTGGAGGATTGCCATAAAACTCCTCACACACATTCATCCCAAGGTCTAGTTGGTTTTAAATTAAAATGGTGTCACTCAGACATCCAGTATTGTTGCCACAGCAGCCACCTTGAAAATATTTTTATCGCTACTATGTCTGAATGGATGGTAATATCAACATGGAGTTTTCACTGAAAGACTTCTTATGATGTACAGTTGGTCCAAAATGAAAATGGTGCTCATGTAACATCCATTATGGCCACCCCAGCAGACATCTTGAAAATCTTGTTATTGCTGCTACTCCTGAACAGAAAGTCATATTGGCATGACGTTTCCAGAAAACTTTTTAAGATGTCTAGTTGGTGCCATTCTGATGTCTAGCATAGTCGCCTCCTGGATAGTCATATCAACATGGGGTTTCCACTAAAAGACTTCTTATGATGTGTAGTTGGTCCTAAATGAATTGTCCCACTTACACTTCCAGTATGGCTGTCATAGCGGTCATCTTGAGAATCTTGTTATCATTACTCCACATGAATGGTTGGTTGTATCAATATGTGGCTTTTCTAAAAGGCTTTTTATGATTTCAAGTTGATCATAAATGAAAATGGTGCCTATTTGATCTTCAATATGGCTGCCAAAATGACCATCTGGAAATCTTGTTATGGCTTCTTCTTGAAGATGGTGGGTCATATCGACATTGTGCTTCCACGAGAAGACTTCTTATGATGTCAAGTTGGTCCTAATTAGAAAATGGTGCACATCTAATATCCAATATGGCCAGCCATCTTGAAAATCTTGTTATTTTTATTAATCCAAAATGGAAAGACATATCAATGTGGGATTTTCACCAGAAGACTTCTTATAATGTCTTGTTGGTCCTGAATTAAAATGGTGCTGATCTGACTTCCAAAATGACCACCATGGTGGCCATCTTGCCACTCTTCTTAAGCGGAAGGTCGTTTTGACAAGGGGTTTTCATTAGAAGAGTTATGGTGTCTAGTTGGTCCTAAATGAAAATGATGCAAACTTGCCCTCAGATGGCCACCAGGGTGGCTATCTTGAAAATAGTCTCTTCTCCCCCCCCCATGGATGGCTGTATCGATGGCTATGGGGTTTCCACCGATAGACTTATGATACCTAGTTGGTCCTAAATGAAAATGGTGCCAATCATACATCCAGTATAGTTGTCACAATGGCTGTGTTGAAAATCTTGCTGTCCGTACTCCCCCTGAATGGATGGTTTTATAGACATTGGGTTTTCACCAAAAGACTTCTAATGAAGTCTACTTGGCTCAGGATGAAAATGGTACCAATCTGATATCCAATATGTCCATCACAGCAGCTAATTTTAAAATCTTGTTAATCCTGCAGAATATCAGAGATAGTTTCAACACTCTGCACTTAAAAAGAAGAAATGGTTTTATCTTGAATTCCTGAGAATTCTTTTTGCCCGGTAGAGTGACAGTGCCTTCAAGTAACTCCTATTTACTAGAAGATGTCTTAAGATGTCTAGTTGGGCTTCAATGAAAATGATGCTGATCTGACATATGGTATGGCCCCATTGGTGGTCAGCATGAAAATCTTTTTATCAGATAGTCAGATTGACATGAGGTGTTCATTAAAAGACTTTTTATGATTTCTGGTTGGTCCAGAATGAAAATGGTGTTCCATGGACATCCAATATGGCCCCAGTGGTGGCTATCTTGAAAATCTTGTTATGGCTACTTCTCCTGAGCAGATGGTCATATTGTCATAGGTTTTCACCAAACGACTTCCCATGATGTCTAATTGGTTCGAAATAAAAATGGTGCTGATCAAATGGTTACCATATTGAAAATCTTTTTATTACTGCTAATCTTGAATGGATGGTCATATCAACATGGAGTTTTCTCTAAAACTCTGGTCCTAAATGAATATGATACCAATGTCACTTCCCAAAATTTGAAAAAGTTATTCCAGTATTAAAATGAAGCTGATCTAACCCCCAAAATGGCTGCATTGATTACCGTCATGTAAATCTTTGTATGGCTACTTCTCCAGAACAGATTGTCTTATTGACATGTAGTTTTTCTGAAAACACTATTATAGCAATATGTAGTTGGTTCTAAATGAAAATCATGCTCATGTGACCACTAATATGGTATCATAGTGGCCATCTAGAAAATCTTGTTATTACTACTCCGCTTGCATGAATGAAGGCATCACGTGGGGTTTTCACTAAAACACTAGAACAATATGTGGCTGCTTATCTTACCTCCAACATGGTATCATCTCGAAAATCATATTATCACTACTCCTTTTACATGAATAGTGGCATTTACATGTTTTTTTTCTCACAAAAACACCTCATGCATTATTTAATTGGTTCTGAGTAAAAATGGTTCCCATCTTTCCACCAACATCTTCACACTTTTGCAAAAGACTTTTGAAAACCAAACCTAACTGACCTTGGAGTCAACACAAATGTCATTGCTTGGACTTTTGTACTTCATTGAGTTCATGGACAGAGTGACTTGTAAGATATACAAGTGAATTTTGACATGACTTTGTATTTAGTTGCATTCCGATGAACAAGTTGATAGTCAGCACTCTGACATTGATTTTATGGTAATAGGTTGTGACTTGGGCTTTTAGCTGTACTGGCTTGTGAGCATGATAACACAAACAAGTATGAATGTTTTTTGTTTTTTTTTGTAATCAAATCCAGTTTGTGGATGTATCCAATGAATACCTTGAATGATACCATTAAAATTTTTATAGATTTATCCAAACATAGAACATTGGTAAATCTTGATGTTGTTTGAGACAAGTTTAATTAATTTCTATCCAAGATATCAGTTTCAGGGTCAGTGACCATGACAAAGAACTTTGCCCTGCACTTATGGCTATCTTGTAAACATTTTAACTCGGAAATATAAGAAAATATTTTTATAAAATTTGGTATGTTGGAGTTTCTTAATAGTATCAGAGATGCTTTCAGTCTCGGCAGTTAAAAAGAAGAAATGGTCTTATCTTGGATTCCTGGAATCATTTTTGGCCATTGGAGCACAAATCCCTTCATTTCATTACTGAGCTACAGTAGCTCAGTTGGTAGAGCATTGGACTAGTAATCCAAGAGTTGTGGTTTTGATATCCCACCCAGGCCAGCCCAGGTGAACTGCCTCAGTGTGGTCTTTGGAAAAGGCACTTGGCTTCCATTTCCTATGGATGTTATAGCCAGCCAATAATGTTTTAAAAGTAAAGTTAAAACCAACAAAATACACCCTTCATTTGATCATGCCATGGTGGAGTAGGTGAGAAATTTGAGGAATTCTTATGTTGATAAATGAATGTATTCAATGACAGTCCTGACATCTGTTCTCTTAGATGTTCTGTTTTTCTGTAGGAAGAGGAGTTTCAGTATCAACATCAAAATATCAAAAACCTACAGCAGACAGAGGCTCAGCGAGTTAGGAGTCGTCTTGAGGAACAGAGACTCAAACAAATACAAAGAGATGCTGTTAATAGCTTTGTAGCTAGTGTAAGTTTTCAAGGGTAGTACTGTATATACTCACTTATAAGTCTGATCCAACAGCAAACAACATAGACCCTGATATGTCATCACATAATGCTCTGGCAGATAAGGGTCTATGTTGGTTGTTCTGCTGATTACTCCTAACAAACTGCATAGACCTAGATCTGCCGGTGCAATATGCGACGGCAGATCTGGGTCTATGCTGTTTGCAGTTGGACTCTACTTGTAAGCGGGCATATACGGTACTTGTAATATCATAACAAGCTAATTATGCTATATATTTATAAATGTACCAGCTTAAAAGTGGCCTTTAGAAAATGATATATTGGCATTTTACATCAGCTTATAGGAGAGTTTATTTCAGGTCTTTTGCACATACACACTAGTTCGTAATATTCATACATTTACCAATAATAGTACATGGCAGCTTGATCTACTCATTTTTTTTCTGTCAGGCCCACTCTGGTGGAATCTGACATAGTGATCACATAGGCATCTGTGTGCATGTCTCTCTGTACAGTACATCTGTCAATATATCTCTCTGTCCACAACCTAGATTAAGGTCATTGTTAAAGTTTTTCCATATTAAGCTAAAGTTTTTTACTTTCTGGCTGAATAAAGGGTTGGGTCGACAAAAAGAGTCTCTTGTGTTAAAATACTGTAAATTCATATTTTTTCATGGGTATCAATTTTGTGGTTTTGCAAAAGATACCATTTTCATTTTGTATTTAATTTGTGGATATATCTCTGGTGGGAAGCTACTCCTATCACCTCTGTGAATGGATCTTTGTTTTGGGGGAGTTTTTAAGGATGATTGCTTTTGTAAAATCAATTACTTACTGCGCAGCTCAAATCCCTGCAGGTTGGGTAATGTAGAATAAGTCCCATGCACCCCTCCTGCATGTCTTCAAAGACGGCCAATGGAGGTAACCTGTTAGCTCTGGGATGGACCCTGTGATGGTGTGAAGACTAGTCATTATAATAATTGTATCATACTGAAACAATTTACTCACCAACATGATCTTTTTGTGTACTTAGTATGAGGAGTCTGTGATCTTCAGCCTGTATAAATTTGGTGACATTTGGAATATTCACTGATTATTTTAGTAAATAATATATTGGCATTTGACATCAGCTCATAGGAGAGTTTATTTCAGGTCTTTTGTACAAGCACAATAGTTTGTATTATTCATACATTTACCAATAATAGTTAGTGACAGAGCATTTATTTCCCATGCTTTTCTATGTAATGACCTTTACTGGAGGATGGATATTCAACTAAAAGTAGTGCAAGAAAATGCAGACCAATCTTTAAATTTTAAAGCGATTATGGATCGCTTGGACCCTTAGTTACCTTGAAACCGGTAATTTTTACCAGATCTGTATTTTGTTTGCATTTTATTTGTGCTTCATTTTGCATTTGAAATGCTTTTGAAATTCATTTCATTTGTGTTAGTTTGAATTCCATTCATTTTGCATTTCATCTGTCATCTCATAATTTTTCATTTATGTTGTCAGAAATGCATTCAGATTTTGTGTTTATCACTTCCATTCACAGTTTCCTTCCTTTTTTATTCTTCTCTTGTTTAGAATGAAATGGAAATGCATTTACTCAAGTCAGGTTTTTGATATTTTTTTAGTAGCAAAGGGAGACAACTATTGTTCTGAGATCTTGTCTTATTAAACATGTTTTAATAAAATAGTAAATGCATAAAATAAAAAAAGACAGCATTGAATATTAAATAATTAGAAATATAGCTTCAACTGCAAGAAAAGTCAAAATTAAATTGAATTTGTTGATGAATTTATTTTTCATTTAGTTTCATTAAGTTACAATTTGTATAATTATTACCACTGGTGATGATGTCATGACAAAAATGGCAGTTGTTTATGTCTGCTTGGACAAGAACAGTGTCATGGCTGGTAAGGGGTGAAAACTTCTCTTCCATAATAAAGAGCCTGATTCTGAGTTAACATGCAAATTTCAACTACAGAAATTTAAACAGCAGCTTGAAAATAATCAGTTTTCAAATCCATTCAATAAATCATTCATCATTTTGCATTTTACATTTGTACCCTTCATTTTGAAAATCCATTCATTTTATTTGCATTAATTCTGCATTTTGTTTGGATTCATTCCATTTACATTAATTCTTCATTAATTCTGCATTCCATTTTTGCTTCACTGGTGAAATTACCCTTTCCTGTGTGTTAGATTATCAGTTTTTCAAAAAGTCAACATTTCACAAGCAATCATCCTTAAATTTTGTGGTTTGTAGCAACCCCAAAATTCATGACAGTACCCAACTAACAAAACAAAAGTGAAGTTTTCAGCCCTGAGATGTGAATTTACAGTATTCTTTTAGTGGTGAGTGGTAATTTACAGAATTTGTTCAGCATTGAGTAGTGAATGTATTCTTTCAGTATTGAGTAGTGAATTTACAGCAGGTATGTGGAATCTATGGCCTGCGGGACAAATAAGGCCCGAGACCTTTTTTTAATCGGGTTACATTGACATCATAGTGTGGCTTCAAAAATAGCTATTTGGCCTGCGCCCTGGAGGAAGTTGCACATACCTGATTTACAGTATTCTTTCAGCACTGAGTAGTAAATTTTCAGGATTCTTTCAGCAGTGTCAATTGAATTTACAGTATTCTTTCAGCAGTGTCTAGTGAATTTATAGTATTCTTTCAGCAGTGTCTAATGAATTTACAGTATTCTTTCAGAACTGTATAGTTCACTGTTGTTATATATATATATATATATATATATATATATATATATATATATATAATCTGTTTGATTCCTATTGTATCTCAGTTCTTCCACATTTTTTTCAAAATTCATGAAGTGCAGCCATTTAAAGAAACAAAATTCATACATCACCTTTTTAAAATTCTTATCACCTATATCTCACTTGTCAAAAAGTTCTCTCTGTAAAGCTGAAGAAGCTCATTTGGTAGAGTATTGGGCTTGTAATTCATGGGTTTGATACTGGCCCAGGCCAGCCCAGGTTGACTGCATCGGTGTGTCCTAGGGAAAGGCACTTAGCTTCCATTTAGCTTCCATTTCCTCAGCATGATACACACTGATATAGCCATTAATGTGTTAAAAGTGTGTTTAAGAAAAAAAAGAAAAAAAAACCTCTGTAAAAGTGGGAGAAGTCTACTTCCTAGAACTGCCAAGTTTGACTGTCATTATGCACACAGCATTGTTTACTGTTATGCACCTGAAACTGTCTTGCATTAAGTATATGCCACTCCACTTCTGAATTGGTCATTCAGTAGATGGGTTGTGTCAAAATACAAAATGGACTCTGGCAACAAAATTTTAATTTGAAAGTATGTTTTCTTCTCCATCATAATCAGTTATCATTGTATTTGCATACTTTGATTTATGCACATATATAAATAGTTCATTTTACTACCTGTGTAAACTTGATTTTATAGTTGTACATTTTAATTATCCCCATCTACATTTGATATACTCCCTTCTTTAAATCTAGCAATGCACTTGAAGCATGTACTGGTGTACCCTACTGACCATGGTACAAAGCAATGGAGCTTGATACAAGGTCAGAATGGACTGTACATATAAGTGGTCTTAACCTACATAGACAGAGTGTACAATTTACTAATATAAATATTGATCACAACAAAACTTTTAAAATAATATTTGAACAAAATCTAAAATTTCTGTGCTAGTTATGTATGTCAGTAGCAATGACTTTGAAACTCTTGATGGTTTGCTTTAAAAAGTGGATTTTGATAAAATTTGAAAAAACTGGGTTTTCATAGAAATCAAGTGGACTATAACAAAAAGCTCATCCCCATACTCAAGTGCTTTCCACTATGCATGACTTATGTGCTTCTGTTTTTATCATGTATGCTACTTGACAGATGATTTATCGTCTAGAAATGTTATGTGCTGTGCTAACATTTGCTTCAACCTTTGTTTGCGTTCTCATTTGCTTGCGCAATTTCCATATTTCACAAATCACCTTTCAGCCGAAAGGGAAGGGAGAGTGCCATTTAGAAACTACATTGTGGGTGTGATAAATAAGGAATTGTGTGACTACAATAATTTTTTCCATAGTTTAAAAAACAGCATTATTAAGTTAACCTTTGCAAATTATGAACCTTAGAAATCTTTAGTTGTGCAAATAGGTTTTGAATTTTTGACATGCTAATGAATTTGACTGCATATTTTGTACATTTTTCATCATTTCTTCAACTACATGAACTAACATTATGAGGAACAGAAGAAGTAAATATAGCTGCAGACCAATTCTCGAATGTCTAGCAAAAATATAGCACTGCAGTTTGAAGTGATTAAACCAGTCTGTACTGTATTTGATAGTCATTAAACCAGTCTGTACTGTATTTGATAGTCATTAAACCAGTCTGTACCATATTTACTTGTGATAACACATATCCAACTGAAAACAACATTGATCCAGGCCCTGTATTCTTGAAACCTTTAAGCACCAACTCGTGCTCAAGAACCTCCTAATAAGATTTGATACTTTAAGTGCATCAACTTTAAGGAGAAGAACCCAAGTTAAGAAGTTTCTGAAAGTGGTTTGATTCTAGCATTATTTTAATTAAAGTCATAGGTTTGCATCTTTTAACTTGAGTTCCTTGCTCAAAAAGTTTCAAAAATACAAGAACTTGGCCTGGAAATCATCAAAACTTCTGAGCTTGAATGCACACTCAAGCTCAAGTATTGTTTTGTTGCATTTCATTACATTACATTGGATTTTCATAAAACAACTGACTATTTAGCAACATTTTTGATCAAAATACATTTTAACTCTCAGATATATAGTATGGTAGTTTGTTTTGTGTTCAATATAAAAAAATTGAGTAAAGTGTGTACACAATTTGAGGAGTTTGGTAATTATGGAGTCAGAGCTGTTGCCACATAAATGTGCTGGCACATTAGGGTCTAGCTAAAAACCAGAAATTAACAAACAGAATAGACACTGATCTGTGGGCACATAATGCGACAGCAGGCTTGATTGGCATGATTGGCAGTTGGGTGCATTCTGTACATGTGTATATATTGCAAATATTTTGTATCTTTTTAAACATGCTACTCTCCTCCTCATTTGTTGCTTCAACATTTAAGCTTGTATTAGCATATCCCAAGTTTTGCGAAAATTATTCTTCTGCTAGCATATGCAGACATGTTGGGTTCTAGAGAGAAAAATCAGTGAGTTTTGCATGGAGTCATTTTAGTAGATGGTCATGTAGAATGAGAAATTTTGTCATAAGCTGTTACATGGATGCACATGTACCGTCTATACTTGCATACAAGTCGGATCCAACTGCAAACTGCATAGACCCAGATCTGCTCTTTGATGATGCAGAGGCAGATCTGGGTCTATGCAGTTTTTTAGGAGTAATCAGAAGAACAAACACACAGACCCTGATCTGCTGGTGTATTATGCTACAGGAGATCTGGGTATGTGTTGTTTGCTGTTGGACCCAACTTGTAAGCGAGTATATACGGTATGTAGTAACTTTAAAAAAATATGTATATATCCAAGTTGTTACTCTTTCCATCCAATATCTTGGTCATATTGTTCCAAACTTGCAGAACTTTGAGTAAAATGGTCACATTTTGTTGTTGGGCTAAAGAAACATGAGAAGTTGAGGATATAATACTTGGATTTATTTTTATAAAGCTTATCTCAGGAGCCATAAATATATAGAGCAGGGGTATCAAACATACAGTCTGCCAGACTCATTATTTATTATTATTTATTATTATATATATCAAATCAGGCCCGCCATAGCAAATGAGTTTGACATGTCTGATATAGACACCCTATAGGTGAGGTTCATTATACGGAAGCAGGGTTGAAAAATCTGTAAAAATCCACTTGCCCAGTCAGGCAAATATTACAAATGTTTACTTGCCCATAACAAACTTTTAAACTACCAGCTATTATAGAAATGTAAAAGATCATGATGTTAACAACTTAATTTGATCGTATGAAATGTTGTTTTCTATAAATTGATTGTGTGAAATGATGTTCTCTGGAATTTATTCTGTGACCCTTCTAATGCAAGTAGGAAGTAATTACATGTTGTGACCAGTCTGCTCTTCCTCGTGTAAGTGCTTATTATTCAAGAGTGAGAGTGAAGGTCTTGTAAGAGCTTGATCAAAACAAATGGAAAATAAACAAAAAGTCTTGACTCTCAAACAATGTCAGCAATATTCTTGACAAAACATCCTTTTCATTAAAGAGAAACATTGGTCAACCCTGATTCAGCACTTGTCAGTAACAGAAGTGATTGGAAAATTTACTTAACTGCTGGAAATTTTCACTCACCATTTGAGTTGGTTTGGTGTTTTGCAGTACAGTAACACAACTATCTAGTGCTGAGGCCATTGGAGTATCAACCTGGGCTCATCCAGTGGTAGGATTTGAACCTGCATCCTTTTGGTCACAAGTCCTGCACACTAACCACTCAGCTACCATGGCTTCTGCCTATTCCATGTCCCCATTTTTTGAGTTGGGACAATGAATTTTCAACACCTGTGAAGTAGATTATAAGCAAGGTTATGTTACAATAGCTATGTTGTATGTAAAATTGTATTATAACTGGTTATGTTTGATGTGAAATCATTGGTCATAATCATTTATCTCGCCAGAAGATTTTTAGGGATAGTGGCTGTCCCAAAAGGAACCCAGGTGATCCACATAAGTGCGCATTAACATCCGCTGATTATGCTCTTGTTAAGTTAATGTAACCTTGCATGTAATTAAAATTTTCAAAATTATGTGTTTATTTCCATTTAGCCAAGTCATGTAAATAATGGAAGACGGATATTGTCAACAAATAGACCTTTTATTTTTCTGCATGATTGTAGTCTCTTACACAAATTAGTGAGAAATCTTGATACTTAATTCTTAGTAATTTAGAACAGAGGAGTGGTATATTATCTGCTTTCTGAATTTTTCATGTCATTAAAATATTATGAAATGACCTCTGCTTCTCAAGTGTTGTAGAATAATTGTAAATGTGTATTCTCTTTTGTTTTGCCTACAAAGGCAATACTATATCATGTATATGACCTGTATCAAAATTTTTGTTGTTGATGATATTTATTATTCCTTCATACAATTGGAGAGAATTTTCCTTGTTTTGATGTAGTCCAATGGCTGCAAGGGAAGGTGCAACTTTGGCCCCAGAATGACTGGTTATTTCCTTAATTAATATCAGTTGCTTTCCTCACAAAAGTATTTTATCAGGAAGTGAAAAAGTACTGTTGACTCTTTCTTAAGGTGATTCTTTGATGAATTTTGTGTTTATGGTGAAATTCGCTCCAAATATCGGAATTTTGAGTTGTTCATTGCAAGGTAGTCGCAAAGCCTACAATTCAGTAATCATGCATGCACTTACATCTTTTGCGAGGGGTGAATTAAGACACATTTATGTTAATTGACACAGAATAACACTGCTGTCAAAACAAAACTGGTGACATTATTCTGCAAGTACATTTATACTAATTGGTATGTGTAATAATCAAGCCAACACATGGTCCAGTGCGCTACACGTCATCAGACTGTTGGGTAATTGT
Organism: Margaritifera margaritifera; assembly: GCA_029931535.1. Taxonomy (NCBI): domain Eukaryota; kingdom Metazoa; phylum Mollusca; class Bivalvia; order Unionida; family Margaritiferidae; genus Margaritifera; species Margaritifera margaritifera. Next base: position 3,560,285 of record JAQPZY010001538.1, read on the forward strand.
GGAAGCATAGCAGTATCGGCTCAAAGCATATTGGTGTCTTTAATAGGATAGTGTCTGCTCATGATCAGGGAGTGGGGACCACTATCCTAAAAGGCCATATGGAGACCACACTGATAAGGAGTACCAGGAGTGTAGGTTTAACGAAAGTGAACAAAATTTATGTTACAGAAATAATAAGGTGCGAGTCCGCAAATGTGAGTGACTTTCATGATTTTTAGCTCACTTTCCTTGCCATAAAGAGAAATGAATTTATGGCATGAACCTTCATTGGCCTCTGTGATGTATGATATCCATCAGTATTTGCTATGTTCATCTTCTAATTAAAAAAAACTATGCCAATTTCAAACAGATTTTGCATAGATCATTTCTGGCATGATGACCTTTCAGGTTTGTGCAATATCGCTGGTCTACTGTCCAATATGGCTACCATTAATAAAAATAGAAAAACCTATAAACAACTTCTCAAAATCTGCTCAACCAAATGTGACTAAATTTTACAGAAAGCATCCTGGTTGCAGGATACTTAATATGTCTGCACAAGTTGATTGCTTTTAGTTAAATTTCCTTGCACAATTGTGGTTATTTCTTGGTCCCTGCTTAGGTTTTTGTCTTGCCAGTGAATGGCAGGACATGGGTATCTCTTTTATGGTGTGGGCAGCATCATAATAAATGTTAAGGTACTGTGTTATAGTTCTTGACAGTCATATATCTTCTGCTGTCAACTGCCATATTTAACTAAAACTTTAGGAAAATATTTGTAAAAAAATTGCAGCTATATAAGCTAGGCATTCCTGTAGTGCATAAGCATAAAGCTGTCATAACACTTGTATTTGTATTATGTATCTGTACTTGTATGCAAAAGCAAACTCTCTCTTTACACACACACACACACACACACACACACACACACACACACACACACACACACTCACAGTAACACACATGAATTCACTGTGATACATTCACATAGACTGTGACACAGGTGCAGACAGATATATTTGTAAGATATTTAAAAGAAGTGAAAGACTTTTTTGTAATTATCATTTGCAATACAAGTTGGAAGTTCCAAAAGTTTGAATAGATAAAGCAAGATTGCTAATTCAAGAAACCTTAAATTATTCATGAAAGGTTCAAGATGTTGCTAGGGGAATGACCTTGAGACATATGCTTCTTGATTGTGCAAAACATCTGCAGGCTGGGCGTTTCGAAACAATTGATCTTCAGATTGAAATAATTATTTTCAGGTAATTTGATATTCTTGGACATTTTATTTTTCATTTCTACTTTGATTAGAGTTGAAAAAGAATTTATAATAATAAGAAATAACAGTAAAGTCAAAAGACTTTGCTAGTGTTGTGACAAGACATGTATACTTGCAATCAGATTAATGGTCTGTTATAATGTTGCAGAGATCTGGAAGCACGAGTAGTGAGGATGACAAAAAGCATCCATCATCTGCGAGGTCTTCAATTTCGCCCGCCTCGTCAACGTCATCTTTACAAAAATCCAGGACAGGTATGTCCAAAACCTCAACCAGCACATCAAAACCCACATCAAAAGTGTCAAAAACAGCAGTGGCAAGTACTACATCAAAATCTGCAGGCTTATCCAAACCTGCTCCATCCTCCGGTCAATCCAAATTGCAGCAGAATCCCAGTATAGCCCGCGGCAGAAGGCCAGCAGCAGGAACAGGTAGGGTGTTTTTGTTCTGTTATTATTCCCTGCTGAGTCTCTGCTTGCTTCTGCTTCTGATGTTCCCTCTACCTTGCTGCATGGCCTGAGATGGGTAAGCTTTCCTTCAGCAGCCGTTTCGGAGCTTTTGAGATGGATTGTTCTTTTTTTTTCCCCGTGGATGAACATTATGCCTCAACATCTGGTAGATACAATAAAACTAATATATATCAAACGTCAAACGTTCACATAGTTGGCATCACTTGAAGAATTTCATCAGTCCTAAAGTGAAGATTTTTATTCATTGTTTATAAACTTAGAATAATAAAAAGCAAAAACAAAAGAATTAGGTCCATGACACGTAAAGTTTTTGAAGTTGTACTGTATTTAACAATCTTGAGAAATTTGAACATTTTGCAGAGATTTAAATAGCTGGCTAAAAATGTTTCATTAGGGCTGGAATTTTTTTTTTTATGTCAAACCAGAACAATCTGAAAATTTTGTTTGTCAAGTGGAATATTTTTCTCATTTGCAAAAAATCATTTACAGACTATGTCAATTATTTTTTTTTTTTTTAAATACCTAATTGCTTAACATCTACACATCTGACAAGTAGAAAATTTGTTTTTCCAGCCCTGGTTATGAGGTTTTGATTATTTTAAAACATTCATCTTCATTAATGGCATTAAAACAAGAGGGCATTTTATTTTTATGGGACATTACAACTTAAAAAACCTACTTTAAACTTGTGGATAAACACAACTCTGATTTAAATTACCTGTCAGACTTGTTTAAATGAAGGTCAGGCTTTGGAGTATAACCATATGTTAACACAGGAAGTTCTTGAGTCAGAAAGAATTTTGAAAGGAAATGTATTAAAAAAAATGAGTAATTTTTACTTGCCAATTTTCTTTAAAATTCCCACATGTAGATGTCAACATAGTAAATAAAGTGGTGTTGTTTGTTTTTTTTTTATACTTGTAACTAAAATTTGGCAAAAGGTTACAGTTTCAAAATGTAGCACCCTAATGGGTAAGTAATTTGAACAATATATTCAGGAAAAGAAATTTTGCTGATCAAAAAAAAATGTTGTGTTGCTTTTTTATTATTGAATTATGGAGGTGTATGGGTATTTGCATATAAAGACACCATGGATAAATTTGTTTTCTTATATTTTATGGTGTATATATTTATTATCACTTGGGATATTTTTGGATTGTTGTATTTTTAAATGGTGTTCATATAGAAGTTAAAGATGTGCTGGAACGAAACATTCTTGATAACTGGCATTGTTACTTAAAGGTTTTTTGTTTGGGGTAATTTTGTTTCACTACAGTCGTGGTTTATTTAGTGGGGATAAGATTAGGTTTGAGCTGTTGGATGCAGGGCTCACTACTCTGATAGCTCTAAAGACAGATTCCTTAATTCATCCCTTCTGTATATCTTCCTAGTTTGCCTTTTATCAAGGAAGATAATTAGGAGTATCTTCTATTATTTACTTCTTATGACCAAACTTCTAGGGAGGATTTTGTTTAGTTCATAACAAATGATCTGCCATCCAGTCAGTATCATTGCTGTTTCCTTATTGATCTATTGAATACTACTGATGTTACTGTTTCAGATCAGTTAATAGAGTTGATCAGGTAGCTTGGTTGGATATTTGCTGATACTGAATACAGGCTTTATATGTATTGCGTATTCAGAACCATAGAAAGCTTTGAAATGGATGCATGACATGTCCAGGTGAAGGGTGTCTGGTTTAAACCTTTCACAATCCATTCTTGTTCCAAACTTTTCACAATCCCACGTAACACTTTATTCAGAATTATAGTTCATACTTCACATTTTCTTTTTGTCACCAATAGAGTTTACTTTCTTTGAATCACACAAACATATTCAAGTGCATGTTTTAGAACTAATTTGATTCAATTTTGACGTGCTGCTATCAACAGGTCAACCATCTTGTAACTAGCCAAGTTCTGTTCTTAATCGCTAAACCAGATCCATCAGTGATATAATCCACTCTTGTATCTTTTTGATTATAGATAAGTTTTTTATAATGTGCATCAGTTACATTGTGCAAAGATGTCTTATGGACCGACAAATCTGAAAGGTTACATCTCTGATCAACTCGGTGATGTGCATATGGTTTGACCAATGGAGCAGACTGTCAGAAAGCATTACCATCTTTGCTCTACTTTTTTGGACACCCCTTAAATGCATCCTAAGTTTTTGGACAGCCGTGGTTTGTAATATAGTTTTTGGCCCTAATTTTAAGACGCAGTAAGATCAGTGACTGATTTCATTAAGAAACAGAAAGGTAATTGATTTAATACAGCACCCATTATTTAAAAAATGAAAACAAACAATGATGGATGCTGTTTATTAAAGACTGTCAATAGTTGCCATTTTAAGATAATCAGCCATAGGTTTACATGAATATTTTCTAGAAAAATATCAGAAAATCAAGCTTTCTTAAATTTTATATATAGTTATTATTTGCAGGTTAACCAGTCAGTAAGCATAATAGAAGTGAATTTCATAATGGTTGTAGTAAGAAGCTCCATTTTGTAATTGTTTTCCTGGAGAACAATGGTCTCTAAAAAGAAATAATAAAGTGAGAAAAAAACCCCATACATAAACTTTTATTCCTAACACCATTAAATAAATGTTGAAGCTGTGTAGCAACAATTGAAGATGGTCATTCTCTTGCATGTCACATTGTAATGCCTGATCTGAATCATAAAATGTCATATAAAGAATATACTGAATATATTTTTCCTATTATCAAATAGATACATTCTAAATCAGTATATACAAAAAATTGCTTTAGTACATTACTAATTTCACATAACATTTTATCTTTATGTACACCTGATATTTGGAATGTTTTGATTCTGTTCAAATCAATCCAGTTAGTATATTGCTTCATTTAGGTAAGTGATGTTAATCTTGCAGTTTATATTTCTTATTGAACTCTTTATTTCGTTAACATTCAGGTAAGAGAGAGTGAGGAAGGGGGAGAGAGAGAGCTTTAGACCACGATGCTAAAACGTTATTAATTTTCACCATGCTGTATACTGACTAACCCATTCAGATATCAGCATGAAGCTTAGATTGTAATAATAAGACACAACAATGATATTTGCACCTCATGTTGACCGTGCATGCCACTTCATCAGTGGTTGTTAGAGCGCAAGTGCTAATTGGCTGATTGTTTAGTCTATATGAAAATAGCAGCACGCAACATAGTGGGCCTTACTTGGAATGATAACTGGGAAATATGAATAAAGGAAGCAATATTTTTCTGATTTTTTTGAATGAAGGCTTCAGGAGTCTTTGACAATCTTTGTTCAACCTGCCAATTATGTTAAAACAGTCTAATCTTATACACAGTGAGATGATAATGCACCGCAGTTCTGACAACTTGAACTTTACCAGCATTGACAAACTGCTGTTTGGATGTTGGTATTTTCTTGTTTGTAAACAATAGCATTTACATACAGCATATCAAAAGCATTGATATATAGACTACAAAGATTGTGATTTCATCGTATCACATTGCAAATGTAATTGTTAATTGGCCGACTCCAGAAACAAAGATAGCGGTTGATCTTTCCCCTACCCCAACCCCAACCCTAAATATTTTGGATAGATTTGTTGCCAATTATTCATTAGTTCCTTAGTTTTGAACATCATAAAAGATTTTATTTTTTTTGGTGTCCAAAAACACAGGGTAAAGATGGTACACAATAACATGATAACCCTAAAAAATAGCCATCAGGTTAACCCTTGTTTCTTAAACTGACTTCCACATCTACACTAGATATTTTATACTCGGAACTTCTTGAAGACAAACATTATTAAGTTTGGAATGTGGAAATTTGCATCCTGCATAAAAAGAACAAAATGCATGGTCCACTTTCAAAACTAATGGTAAATGTCTTTTAATCTTTATTGTCATCTATGTATAGATACTGTCTTTGCTGGAAAGTAGAAAACTTATTTAATTACAAAGTTACATGCATTTGACCTCGGTAGATCTAACCCTATTTTATTTTTGGATATATACATCTGTACATACTCACTTATAAGTCGAGTCCAACTGCAAACAACATAGACCCTGATCTGCCATCACATAATGTGCTGGCAGATCATGGTCTGTGTTGTTTGTCTACTGATAACTGCTAACAAACTGCATAGATACAGATCTGCCAGCACATTATGCGACAGCAGATTTGGGTCTTTGCAGTTTGCAGTTGGACTCTACTTATAAGAGAATATATATGGTAATATTCATTTGGTTAGTCTAAAATCTACATTTACGAGTATTTCATTAGAATTGTAGAATTGTTTTTGCATGAAGATACGAGGGGGTGAATTTTCAAAAACTACCAACAATTCAGCGGGATCATTGCCAGTTATCTCCCTTATGAATCCAGCTACCAACAATAAAACTTGTTTAACTGAACATTGGTAAATCTTCTCAAATCAAGAACTATTAAATTGTTCATGTACTTATGTGCAATATGCCTTTTTTCAGATACATTAAAATATGTTTATGGAAAACCTCTTGGTGCACACCCACCCAACCTACCCATTACTGTTGGTATCAATAGTTCATTGTATTTTTGTTTTAATGTACATGTATACATCATGCTTCATGGGGTTTGTGCAGATTCACTCAGTATTAACTGGTAAATGCCATTGTATCCATGTTCATATTAATCGTGTTTTAGTATAGTTCTTGGTTTTTAAATATTTATTCATCCGCTATTTAGACATTCCAAAATCACACTGAAAACGATTTGTTACTGCAAGATTTGAAGGTCAGGGAGATCGACAGCAGTGACACCAGGGAGAAATGTATATTAAGTTTGTACTATCTTTACCTTTCAACTTGTATCATTTAGTACTTCATGTTTATGTTGTGTTTTTTTAACTCTACTGGTCATCGACCAGAAGAGCTTATGGATGGTCTGTCGTCATCCGTCTGTCCATTAGCACATGTTTGTTATTGCTACTTCTCGTAAACTACTTTGAAAATTGTAATCAAACTTAACACACACATTCATACCATGGTCTAGTTGGTCCAAAATGAAAACGGTGCTGTTTGGACATCCAATATGGCCACCACACTGGCCATCTTGAAAATCTTATCAAAATTCCTCCTGAATGGATGGCCATATATGCATGGAGTTTCACTAAAAGACTTTATGATGTCTAGTTGGTCCTAAATGAAAATGGTGCTGATCTGAGATCTAATATGGCTGCCACAGTGGCCATCTTGAAAATTTAATTGCTACTCCTCCTACATGGATGGTCATATCAACATGGGCTTTTCATTGAAAGACTTATTATGATTTCTAGTTAGTCCTAAATAAAAATGGTGCTGATCTTGAAAATCTTGTTATTGCAACTCCTCCTGAACAGAAAGTCATATTGACATGGGGTTTTCACCAAAAGACTTCTTATGATGTCCAGTTGGTCTTAAATGAACATGTTGCCGATCTGAAATCCAATATAGCCACCACAGCAGCCATCTTGAAAATGCTGTTATTGCTACTCCTTCTGAATGGAGAGTCATATTGACATGGCGATTTCATCAAAGGACTTCTTATGACGTCTAGTTGGTCCCAAATGAAAATAATGCTGATCTGAGGTCTAATATGGCTGCCACAGTGACCAGGTTGAAAATCTTGGTAACACTACTACTCCTGAATGAATGTTCATATCAGCATGGGGTTTCACTAAAAGACTTTTTATAATGTTTTGTTGATCCTAAATTAAAATGGTGCAGATCTGAAGTCCAATATATGGCCATCGTGAAAATCTTGTTTTCATTTTGACATGGGTTTCATCAGAAGAGTTTTTATGTTGTATGGTTGGTCCTTAATGAAAATGACTAACTCTCAATATGGCCACCATGGCCATCTTGTAAATATTGTTATCTCAACTCCTCCCAAATGGATGGCTATATCAACATTGGGTTTTCATCAGTAGACTTCTTATGGTACCTAGTCCTAAATGAAAATGGTGCCAGTCATCATCCAATATGGCTGCAGTGACGGCTGTCATGAAAATCTTCCTGTCACAACTCCCCCTGAATGGGTGATCATGATGACATGGGTTTTTTTTACCAAAAGACTTCTAATGATGTCTACTTTATCCTAAATGAAATGGTGCCAATCTGACATCCACTATATTCACCACAGCAGCTAATTTGAAAATCTTGTTTTCACTGAAGAATATCCAAGATGGTTTCAACACTCAGCAGTTACAAGGAAGAAATGGTCTTATCATGAATTCATGGAAATTCTTTTTGCCCAGAAGAATGTCAGTCCCTTCACGGAACTTTTGTTTGGAGGCTTTATCCTCCTAGATTTGTTTTTGCAATTCATTATATTTTCAGTTTTAGAACTTTACTTTTAATCAGCATGATATTGCCAGCATTGTGCTGACATTCCATTAAACCCTACAACTACTACTGCTACTACATGTACTAGCTGGCAATAATTTATGTTATTTCATTTTAATTTTCATATGCAATAAGTTGTATGAATCCTAATGTTACTGCTTCAAACTGAAACAGATTTAGTTAACCAAAGCTGCAATAAAAACAAGATTGCACACTCTGAAATGCATCTTACATGTATATTCAATAGATACAGATTTGCCAAGATTGTTTCATCATTTCTTTCTTTTTGTTCTCTTTTTAATAAATATTCTAACATACACTGTAAAATACTTCAACTTTCAAAATGCTTTTAAAAACTAACTCTAAACATAATGATTGAATTTAGAGTGACCTTTGAAATTTCATCTTTGTTTCTTAACATCGGAATATTTCTGCTATTTTAAATGGATATAATCTTCATGAAAAATTATTATGAATAGAAATTAGTCATCTTGTCTTCCTAAGCATCATTGTAAACATAGATAAAGAATATTTTCCAGCATGCTAGATTTTGTTAAAAGTATCTTTCCAACCAAAAATAAAAAATAACCTACCTGAATATTGTCTCCCTTTACTGAAAGATAATTTTTCCAGCTTTGAAATTAAGAAAAGTGAAAAGATTAAAGTTAGTATGACCATTCTTTAAAAAAAAGTCACTTTTAGCTTTGTTATGGCATCACATACAAATGATCTTCTTTACATATCAATAAACTCTTCCTGGGGTCTTGGGTCTTGGTAACATGGATCCTTGTATTAAAAACATAACACTCAGTTCAAGGTAATCATGGATCAAATATAAAATTGTTCTCTTCAATTCATCAAATTTACTGTTCCAAAAATAATAATTCTAGTTTATTGGCATAAATGAGAGTGTATTATAAAGAATCTAATGATGCAGTCCAAGTAGAGTTTTACCTGGGGTTAAAAACTGATTCAAAGATTGTTAGGATGGACTTATTCTAATTGATGATCAATTAAAGGAGACAGAAAAAAGAATATATATGTAATGTGTGTGTGTGTATATACACACAAACACACACACACAAAATATTTTTAATTGCCTAATGAGATGAAACTTTGACATATTTGTAGAGAATATCTGAAATCCCACCAAAGAGAGAAAGTGCATGACTGAGTACAATACTGTATATACTTGCTTATAAGTCAAGTCCAACCGAAAACTGCACACACCCAGATCTGCCAGTAGATGTGTGGGTCAATGCAGTTTGTTAGGAGTAATCAGTAGAACAAACAACATAGAATCTGATCTGTATTATGCAACAGCAGATAATGGTATATGTTGTTTGCATTTGGACTTATAAGCAAGTAAACAGTAACAAAGAATTTTAATTATTATACAGAAAGGAAAATCAATTTCATCCTAACAATCTTTTAATCAGTTTTCTCTTATTTTCTGTCTTCTTCAATTGATAATTATTAGATCAAGTCCATCCTAAAAATCTTTTAATCAATTTTTTTAATTTAAAATTTGTTTTTGCAAACACCTAAAACATCCCACATTTCAAACTATGTATAAGAAAAGGAATCACAAAAGGAAAGAAATTCTACAAGTGAATATGATGGAAAAATTAATCTTTTTCAAAAGGCAGTAATTTATAGCTGTTAACATTTACTGAAAACAGTGGATAAAGTTGACAACACAATTCACTGCAATATTGAGAACATAGCCATTTCCCACTGACCTTCAAAGTCTCATGTAACATGGTTCCTGAGAGCATGATTTTTTAATGTCAAAAGGGTCAGTAAAGACTGTTCACAATGAGATTGTTGATTACTAGGAATTTCCTTTATTTGGAGCATAAATGTGTTCGAGTTCAAAATTTTCAGCAATATCACACTGCCTTCATCAGTGTAATGGTGATACGAGGAGACTGATGAAGGCAGTGTGATATTGATGAAAATTTCAAACTCAAACACATTTATGCTCTGAGTAAAGGAAATTCCTAGTAATCATGAATTATCCAGAGCAAGGAAGCAACCTTTTCAGTTGTAATGAGATTGTTGTTTGTAATTATTACATTTAGACTTTACCGGGTACTTTGTTTTTCATTGATAAAATCTTCATTGATAAATGGTTAAGTTTATGTATTTCACTAATTCTCAGAATGTTGCAAATAAATTTATCATGTTCAGCAGCACAGTGATGCTGTAAAATGTCTCCATAAACCTAATGCATAGCATCATTTGGCATTCAAGCTAAGGGAGATAACTTTTGTAACTGATCACATTATTTAAAAGAAGCATATTATTATGTCACTAAGATGTACATCTGGTCCCGTTTGACTAAATTTTCAATATTTTTGCTCCAATTGAGATTTTATATTATTGTGCCTATTATATTTCTGACGGCACTGGGATTTTTGTGGTATGTACATGTAGAAAGGATGAAATATAATTTTAGTTTTAAAATTATGTATCTGGAAGTCCTTCTATTCTTGGAAAACGAGTTCAAGAAATTCTCAATTTTGAAAAAGTCCACACATTATTCTCAGAGATAAAACAAGACTACTTTTGAAAGGATGCAGGACATTTTGATGGCATTCTAATCCTTGATGTTCTCTGTATATTCAGTAAAAAAAACTCGTCATTCTGAACCAAGCAATAAGAAGGATATTTAAAAATCTCATTTTGGGGGAGAAGATCTAAGATGTTAAGTGATGGAAATAGTTTAAAGTATAGTACATATTGAAAAGGATTTCCAAAGTTATGATTTTGGTTTAAATATTGGCTTCATTTTTGTTGCAACATATTCTTGAGTCTTGCCATATACCTGATTTCATTACCAATACATTGTATGCTAATGCTGGTAGCTTGATTGAAATATGCTGATTTGCTGATGCATAATTTATTTGTTTATTTGCATTTATGTCTATCATATAGATTACCATAGAGTAGCTCACTCCATCAGGGAAATAACTGTCCTCATCTCTAACTTGCATTATCTGCAGTGTTGAATGATTTTCTGCGGACAGATACACATTTGCATATATAAAATATTATGTTTTATTTTCTCATTCAGTGCATTAACTTGTAGTATATAATCTATTTCTTTCAAGACTCTGTGTGTTTACATGTGTGTGTGTGTGTGTGCGTGTGTGACATTTAAAACTCAGATTTTCTTCATAGAAGTTCATGCAACTTCATCTGACCATGCCACATTAATGAAGCTTGGCTACAAGATGCATCTTAATTACCACAGAACCCATGCTCCCTAGTAGGTCATTATGACCTATATTTCATACTTAAGTGGCTTCAGTCAGACTTTTTGTGTTAGCTCATATCAGGCTTGTAATTGGGGTATTCCTTTAGACACATTTCAAGTTTGACCAGTGCACATTTCAAGTTTGACCAGTGCAATCATCTGTTCACTGCATTGATAGCTGGAATGTCTTAAGCAAAAATACAAGGTTAAAAATTAGCACACTAATAGCTAAATAGAAAGAAAAAAAAATTAGCACTTGTACCTGTATTCACACAGTGTTGGAAGAAGATTATTTTACCAGAGCAATATAAAGATATACATTGCATATACTGTCTTTATTTGGTACTTTAAAGCTTCATTCCCTCACAGAAGATCAAAAATTTAGATAGTGTAGTCCCCCTCTTATAAGGCCACCCCTTCTGCAGCAGGAAAGTGGTCTTATAAGAGGGGTGGCTTTTCTAGAGGGAGATCACACAGATGTGACTAATAATTACCATATATACTCGATTATAAGTTAACTCGACTATAAGTCAACCCCCACCCCAAATTGTGAAATTTTCAATTCTTCTACAAATTACTTAGTTTTCAATCTACAGGCCACTTGATGTCATAAACATGTGTCTGGATGTTTATTCTGTTGGGTTCCAATGTTTTTGCATCCCATTATGTCGGAATTTATATAAAAATATACTGTAAAAGCAGACCACTGTTCAGGAACCTAAGTGGCAAGAGAAATTGGGAAGCTAAAGAGAGTTATGTCCCCTGACAGTCATGTCTGCATTAGTCTCGATTCACACTTTTGAACTTTTTAAATGCATGTTTTCCAACTTGACAATAGCATTACAGGATATTTTGTTACACCTTACTGAAAACTGGTGTAACTTACGAAAACAAATTGACTGCCTTACTGAGAAGGAGTTGTTAGGGTTACCAGGTCTGCGGATGTCACACTGACTTGAGCTGAACAATACTGTGCTTCTCAGCGGTTAGCTTTTGTCATCTTGAAAATTATCAGTGGTAATAATAGCCAATAATTATGAAAGTGACAAAACCTAACACCTAAGGAACACACAGCAGTAAGGATAATCGGATTACTTATCTCTTTGTGTGGACTAAAGTTACTTTATCAGCATGTTTGAACAAATGTCAATGTGTTAAATTTAAAAATCAACAAATATTAGTGAGATTTCTATCAGTAAACACCATTATGTGGCCACTCAAGTGGGGTAAATATGACAGTTTTTGCTGGCCGTGTTAGAGGGGTGGCTGTCTTTGAGGGGTACTTTTGAACCCAAACTTGTTTGTGCCATGGGATTCTAGCTGTATATAGCAGATGGCTGCTGGTGAGGGGGGGGGGGGGCATTCAGGAGGGGGATCACTGTAATGGCATGTAATGACCTTGGACTCTCCCAATCAAGAATAATACAGAAGTTTCTTCAGAAATGTAAACCAGAATCAAGAAAAAGGGTGGAATTCATATCTCCCCCACTCCAACCCCTTTCAGGCAGACAAGATAATATGTAAAGGTGTGAGAGGATTTCCATCAAGTTGGCGAACGGGACACAATCTACCCATGATTAAATCGAGGGATGGCACAGCAAACTGCAACCACATTCTGTTATTGTACTGTAGTGTCAATATCAGACAATTTGTGCCCAACCTAAAACCTGATCTACATCAGAAAGTATAATTGATCTAACCAAAAACTAGAACAATCATCAGAAGTCAGTGCATGTTTACAGTGTGGAAAATGCATGTAGTTTCAAAATTCGTCCATGACTGATTATTATCATTATTATTTTTTGTCCACAACAGTGGGATTACCCAAAAATTGAATATGTCGAACTGGATGGTTTAGGTGGGATTACCCAAAAATTGAATATGCCAAACTGGATGGACTAGGTGGGATTACCCAAAAATTGAATATGCCAAACTGAATGGTCTAGGTATGATTTCCCAAAAATTGAATATGCCAAACTGGATGGTCTCTGTGGAATTTGGATTGTAGGACAATTGTTTTAAATAGTTATGAGCTACAAAGAATAAGATCATCATTGTAGCTAAAAATTGATTTTGAGGGAATGCAGCTTTAAGATATTGCCCTGTGCAAATGGTCGTAAGCTTTTTTTCCAGAAAAGAGCCACTGAGCAAAATGTTTGTATTTAAGTAAGGAATAAGCCACCATCAACTTACATACATTTTTATCAGCAAGAAGTACAAAATAGAAAATGAAAAATTCAGTTCCAAGACAAGTCTTTTCCTTCATTTTTAGAGCCATAGTTCCAGTTTAATAGACCATAATATTTTCTATTAAATTATTCATTTTGTTCATGATGAAAGATTTCAGTTAGTTATGACAAATGTTATTCTTTCTGTTAACCATTAAGTGAGATAGATGGCTAGTTTTTTAAGTTAAAAAAGAGAAAGATTCATTAGCTAAAATGGATGCCAGAGGATGAGTGATTTTCTTTACAGACCTTTATTGTCTGTTTGTAAGAAGATTAGATATAATTTTAATTATGTGAGTTTCAAGAAAAGAGAAAATGTAATATGATTTATGTGAAATATGTTACATTTTATAAATTCTTTATGTGATGAAAGTTTATTTAGAGAATAAATAAAAGTAATGTCATTGGCCCATAGAAATTCACAAATTTACCAGCAAAGAGTTTGGCAAATGATGGTATAGATCTAATGTCATCATTGAAAGAGGGTAGAAATGGCCTCCTTTAACAGGCATATTGTCTCACCTGCTTTTTCATGGTAAGCATTGGTCTTCGATCTCTGCACACACTCACCCTCTCTGTACCCATCCAGACAACTGAAAGGTAATTTGAAAATCTTGATTAAGTTTTTGGTTAAAGTTTTTCTGTATGATCACAAGTCCCAAACTTTTAGAAAGGTTGGTGTCATACTTGGACATCGGAATCAGTATTCATTGCTGTTTCAATTCCATGTACCCTGACCCTCCCTCTAACCCTGAAGCAAGGTCAAGGTTATTTTAAAAATCTTGCTAAAGTTTTTGGTTAAATTTTTTTGTATGGTTATAGGTCCAAAACCCTGCAAGGAATAGCAATCATGCTTAAACTGTAGAATCAAGAAACTCCCTCTGATTCATGCAATGTCAAGGTCAGTTGAAACTTTTGGCTAAAGTTTTTCTGTGTATGGTCATAGGTCCCAAAATCTGGGAATGATAGATAACATACTTGGACATGAGGGTCCCAAAACCTGGGAATGATAGATAACATACTTGGACATGAGGGTCCCAAAACCTGGGAATGATAGATAACATACTTGGACATGAGGGTCCCAAAACCTGGGAATGATAGATAACATACTTGGACATGATAGATATCATACTTGGACATGAGGGTCTTCCCATTTCAAATTCATGCAATTGTACAGTGATTACTCCATGGGAATGATAGATAACATACTTGGACATGAGGGTCTTCCCATTTCAAATTCATGCAATTGTACAGTGATTACTCCATGGGAATAATAGATAACATACTTGGACATGAGGGTCTTCCTGTTTCAAATTCATGCAATTGTACAGTGATTACTCCAAGATTTTCACACAGATGGGGAATTCTAGCTCAGGCATTTTCATTATGGTGATTTACAGTATCTATGAATTGACCCCTTGTAGTGTGTTTGAACAAACGTGTGTGTGATAAAAAACTTTTAATGAATAAAGATAAATTTGCAGTTGTTTATCTGCATTAGTGATAGTGACTGTGTGTTATGACCATGATACTACATCGTATGCATTAGTGGTGGTGACTGTGTGTTATGACCATGATACTACATTGTATGCATTAGAACTGCATATGATAGCAGAGACATTACCACCGAATACTGAAAACTGCATGTCCCCCATTGTACAACCTCACCATGTGCAATTGGTAAAATGCTTTTAATAACTAGACAATCGATGAAGGCCTCTCACTGATCACTTAGGAAAGTCATTTTGTAAATGGTTGACTATAGCAGTTGATCTAGAAGTTGAACACTTAATTGATCAGATTGAGCTTTTTTAATATAAATGAAGATTATAAGTTTTGTTACACTCACAGGAGATCAACTGTACATAATTTTCATGTGCTTGCTCATTTTTAGCTCTACAGGTCATAGACCAGGTGAGCTTATGGGATGGTCTGTTGTCCATCATCCGTCCATACGTTAGCACAAGTTTGTTATCACTACTCCTTCTAAACTACTTGGAGAAGTGCCATGAAACTTTACACACACATTCATCCCAAGGTCTAGTTGGTTCTAAATAAAATGCCTCTTGCTTGGACTTCCAATATGATCACCACAGCAGACATCTTGAAAATCTTGTTATCACTACTCCTCCTGAATGAATGGTCATACCAGCATGGGGTTTTCACTGAAAGACTTCTTATGATGGCTAGTAGTTGGTCCTAAATGAAAATGGGGCCAATATGATGTCCAAAACAGCCACCACAGCAGCCATGTTGAAAATCTTCTTATCACTACTCCTCCTGAACAAATGGTCATATCAATGTGGGGTTTCACTGGAAGACTTCTTATGGTGTTTAGTTGATATTGAATAAAAACTGTACTGATCAGATATCCATTTTGAAAATCTCCATATTGCTACACCTCCTAAGTGAAAAGTCATATTGACATGGGGTTTTCACCAGAAGACTAATTATGATATCTAGTTCATCCTAAATGAAAACGGTGCCAATCTTACCTCAAATATGGCTGCCACAATGAACATATTGAAAATCTTGTCACCAATTCTCCTGAATGGTTGATAATATCAACATGGGGTTTTCACCAAAAGTCTTCTAAAGGTATCCAGTTTGCCCTAAATGAAAGTGGTGCCGATCTTACAGCACATATGGCTGCCACAGTGGCTAATTTGAAAATCTTCTAGCTCAAGAATATAAGAGATAATTTCAGCACTCGGCAGTTAAAACGAAAATATGGTCATATCTTGAATTCCTGGAAATTCTTTATGGTCAGTATATCGTCAGCCCCTTTGGGGGACTCTTGTTAAGGGGGTGGGGGTAGGGAATTCATTCAGTTTAGAAGGGATTCTCACAATCGCACATCCTGGAGAAAATACTTATCCCTACCCATCTCTGACCCTCATGCAAAGTTCAGGTCATTAAAAGGCAATAAAAGAAAACCTTGCCCCTATCAAAAAAGGGAGCAGGCAAGACATAATTCAGACAGCTTTTACAGATGCTAGACAATCCCAGATCAGGGCTGGTGCCTTTTGTTGAATCATTTGTTCTTAATGGGTCATTCTTCAACAATAGTGGTCTATTGAACTGGATCGATTTTGTATGGGTTAAATAGCAAATTATAATATGCTACTCCCATGTCCCTCCATGAATGTTGATGAGGTATACATGTGTGTGTGTGTGTGTGTGTGTGTGTGTGTGTATATATATATATCTATAGTGTTGCCAATGTCCATCCATCTGTCTGTCCTTCCACCCGGTTAAGTTTTCAGTTTAGGCAACTATTTGGGACATTTGTGTTCCATGAAAAATATTTCTAGTTCTTTGTCATTGTACAGATAAAGTGATCACATATTACTCAGTTGGAACATTTCCTAATGTAACCTTGAAAATTGAACAATATGTAAATCTGTGTCTTAACTATTTCAGGTGCATCTGATGCCAACATGAAAATTGAAGACTTTAAAAATCATAATCCTAACATGCCGGTGCGGAGGCAACAGGAGCATCAGAAAGATGAAGTGGAACACATAGAAATGCTTAGAAAAGTAAGATTCTAGAAGATACGACACTAGATCTGTAATATCTGGATCACTAAGGCAAATCCAGAGCACATAGCATTTTGTATCTTTTTTCGTCAGGGTTCTTTAGTGAAGATTTGAAATTGTGAATGATTGGCATAAATCTTGGTAAAATATATGTACATTGAATTCCCAATTTTTTTGTGTGGTACCAATTTTTATGAATGTCTTGGTGGCTGCAAACCACAAATTTGAAGACCCATTGAACTATGATCCGACTGTGGAAACAATAAGACCGATTCAACAATCCATGAATTTAAGTATTGATAAAAATGTCATTTTCTGCAAAACAGAAAAAAAATTGATACACTTGAAAACAAATGAATTCACAGTTCATGAAAGTAAACAGCACTTTAATTTATCTTTTTCTAAATCAGTTCCATCGCTTTCATTTATTTTTGCATGTAAGATGGCTTAACTCCATGAGGTTTATGATTGAATCCATAATTTGTTTTTTAAAGGCTTAAAAATTGAGGTTTAAATAAGCTAGTTTTAATGTTGAGTTTGTACCCATTCTGCTTAAGACACTTTTGATATGTAATGGACTTGCTTAGAGCAAATGTGATTAGTTATCTTGAGAATTTGTCTTCACAATATTTTTCCATTCTGAATAATTGACAGGTTTTCCAAAGTTAGGAATAAACATTTCTCCTTTTTAAATTTCCAGACATTTTCATATGAAATTGATGTCATAATTATTTATGATACTTTGTTTCTGTGACAGATCTTTAAGTAATTTGTGCCTCGGATTATAAAAGTGTCAAGTTACTAAATAAGAAATTATTTACTTTTTGGTGCATATTTTGTTGTCGATTTGAATCAACTTCAGTAAAAATCTGACTTGAAAGAACACAGTTTTGGAAGACCACTGGTCATGAAAGACTTTCTGACGGTCAAGTGAATTTTCCCAATAATGCACCAGAATGGGCAAATGCTGATTCAGGGCTGATCATTGTATCTCTTGAATGAAAATGATGTTTGTTCAAGAATATTGCAGACATTGTTGATTGAAAGTCCATACTTTCTATCTGAAGTTTGTTTTCCATCATTTTAATTAAGCTCGATGCAAGCACTTTGCTATCACTCTTCAGTACTAATAAACGCTTAGCAGAGGGAATGCAGACTGGTTTCAGTTTGTCATTACAGCTTGTGGTAGAAGGGTCAAAGAATAAGTTCCAGAAAACAACCTTTCAGATGATTGAATTTAGGTCATTAACATCGTTAACTTTTATATTTTCTATAATAGCAGGTTGAGTAAGAGTTTGTTTTAGTGCTTGCCTGACTGAGCAAGTGGATTATATTGTAGATTTTTCAACTCCAGCTCAGGCCAACTGTTTTATGTAATGTCATGATATCTAAGGTGAAACCACCCATCATGTGTGACCAGATTGTGAGCAAGTGGATTATATTGTAGATTTTTCAACTCCAGCACAGGCCAACTGTTTTATGTAATGTCATGATATCTAAGGTGAAACCACCCATCATGTGTGACCAGATTTTGTTTGCATAAGAGAAGGTATCTCAATATTGGGTATAACTGTACTTGTATATTGTACGTTGTCTTGATTTCAAAATATATACAACCGAGGTAGAAAATACAGTAGTAATACTGCATAGTACATGACATCAAACTTAAAAACTGCAGTACCAAACAAACTTTTTGTGTTTATTTCCCAAAATCTGAAAGTATAAAAATTTCAAAGGAAAATTTTCTTATATACAGTTCTTCTACAAGGTACTTTGCTTCTTTTTTTTTTTTTTTACAGACAATGGAGACAAGGTTAAAGCGGTCTCTCCCAGATAACTTACCTGAAGCTTTGAGTGATGGAGTATTGTTATGTCATCTTGCCAATCAAATTAGGCCAAGATCTGTAGCCAGTGTTCATGTACCTTCCCCAGCAGTGGTAAGTTTCCTCTCATTATCCAGAATGAGATTTTTGTTATTATACATAAAAGGCATTAATGCAGTTTTTTTATGTACATACTTGCTGTAGGCATTGGTCTGACTTATTTGTCCCGTGCTTTTCATTTTTCCATTCATCCTCCACTTTTGTGTCCTCATATTAACTGCCTTTATTATATTTGCATTTCAACCAAATTTTATTATGCAGCTTGATGTCAGTGAGACCTTGGCTGAGTTTGATTCTCAGCATTCTACATCATCATTTAGTGTAGTAATAACCCTTAATTGTCACACCCAGACACTTTCATTTATGTACAATAACCTCCCTCATATTGCCCTTGATAGATTCTCATCATACTTGGCATGAATCATTATGAAGGTAAGACAGTTCATTCTACTACAAGCTTGCTAGCCCCAGTGACCTGGAAGTCAAGGTCACAGTCATGGAAAATGTTTAAAAGTTTTGGTTAAAGTTTTACTTATATTTCCTAATTTCCTTGACTCTAAACAACCTACTTGTCTTGCAGTGTCGTAAAACACCAAACCAAAAACAAATTTTCTTCATACTTGGGATGAATCGGTATGAAGCTAAGACAAATAATTCTGTGAAACACACACTTGTCCCTTTGATGTTGAGATCAAGGTCATAGTCATAGCAAATGTGTGTTTGAAATTTGGTTAAAATTCCTTTTTTGCTTATATTTTGTAAACCCCTTGATGGATTTTCTTCTTACTTGGGATGAATCATTATGAAGCTATGCCAATTCATTTTGCAACATACTTGCTGGCCCCTTTGACCTTAGGGCTAAGGTTACAGTCATAGGGAATTTGTGTTTAGGTTTTGGTTCAAGTGTTTTCATTTTGCTGATATTTCCTCAACCCCTTAATGGATTAATCATTAAGAAGCTAAGGCAAATCATTCTGCAGTATGCTCAACCTTTTGACATGTTTTACAGCCATGCTTTAATCATAGGCTTGATATGCAAATCCTGGCCATGTTTTATACACCTGTTTACCTCAAATTTTCAATATGGTTGTATCTTGGAATGAAAATGCATCATGCACTTAAAGATCACAGTGATCCACATTTAAGGGTTTAGTTAGCATTGCTTTAAATTTATACTGGGACTGAAATTCTAGTACCTTTTTGTGCATCTGGGGATGAGGTTGTGTCAAATACCAAAACTAGGTCACTGTGATCTTCTTTTTATATGCTTGCTATAAGACCAAGCTTATTATGTTATGATGTTGTCTGTCCATCTGTACATCCACCTGCCTGTTACCAATTTCATCCACCATCTACTGTTACCAAACTAATCTTTGCGTATGGCTTGCACTTGGGGTAAGGAAGAACCCTATTGATTTTGGGGTCAGAAAGTCAAAGGTTAAGATCACTTTCACTGAAAGAAAAAAAATTGTCTCCACACAATGACTTGAGTTCTCCACCATGTACAGTTAGCAAACTTTGAGAATGGCTTGCATTTAGGTAAGGAAGAACCTTTAGCTTTCAAGACCAAAAGGTCAAGGTCACTGACTGAATTAAGATAAAGGGTTTCCGCACTAAACTTTAAGTTATCTACATAGATGACTATTAAATGCGAGTCAAGCAAATAATGTAGTTAATGTTTACACAACATCACTTCAATATCATATCCAACTCACTCAAGCCATAAAAACAGAAGTATTTTGTTAGCTGCTGCTTACCAGCAACTCTGGTTTTTCCTTAAGTTATGCTTTATACTTTACTGATGGAGGAATATAAACATGATGAACCATCAACAGGTATTTAACCCCTCATTATTACTAATATTTGAACTTTAATCCTTAGTATTCCTGAAGTTTAAGAAATAAAAACAACTTTTTATCTTCTTGTTGCAGCCAAAGTTAACAACAGCTAAATGTAGAAGAAATGTAGAAAACTTCTTAGATGCATGTAGGAAAATAGGAGTTAAAAAAGTAAGTATCAATACAGTATTAATTAGAATATTTAAATGCTTTCTACAGTCTTTCCAAATGCAGTTTAGATTGCTGCACCTTGTCCTATTCTAGACATGAAAATTCCAGTGTCTTTTAAACTTCTTGGTTGTGCTATGATCTGTTTACCACTACCAATCATATTGTCTGTATTCAGTGTTAGTTCTACTAGTTCACAGTAAATCACCGATACTAGACACAGCACCATTTCACCATACACTTAGCAAAATGCTCCCTTTTGTTTTTTCCACAATTTATATATTTGGTATTGGCAGTTTTGATGATGGGATTTCAAAGTAAAATATGTATATTTGACCATGTGTGATTCTAATAATTTTCAGTTCATTGATTTTGAAATATACCAGAATTTCCAATTGGTGTTGTTTTTATGGCCCCCTCTGCTTGTTGTCGTGTGAAATATTGTGAGCATATTTGTATCTGTATGAAATGACCTAATTAGATTTTCATGGCATTATAAAAGTTTTTCAGTTTTTAAATTTTTTTATATATATTTTTTTTTTTTATACTGTTTGGACTTTGTTTAAGAAAAAACTTGTTAGCACCATTAAGCAATCACTACTTAAGGTAGATAAATGACATTTTGTGGGCATTTTTGTATTTATATGTAAATGACATGATCAGACTTTGAGGCCATTACAGCAGTTTACAGTTTTTTATTTTTAGCTCCACTGGTCATAGACCGGAAGAGTTTATGGGATGGTCTTTTGTCTGTTGTCCATCGGTCCATTACCACAACTTTGTTTTTGCTACTCCTCCGAAACTACTTGGAGGATTGCCATGAAACTTTACACACACATTCATCTCATGGTCTAGTTGGTACTAAATGAAAATGGTGCTGCTCGCACATCCAATATGGCCACCACAGTGGCCATTTTTAAAATTTTGTTATTGCTATTCCTCCTGAATGGATGGTCATATCAACATAGGTTTTTTCACTAAAAGAGTTCTTATGATGTCTAGTTATTCCTAAATGAAAATGGTGCCGATTTGATGTCAAATAAGGCCACCATGGCAACCATCTTGAAAATCTTATCACTACTCCTCCTGAATGGATGGTCATATCAACATGGGCTTTGCATGAAAAGACTTCTTATGATGTCTAGTTGGTCCTAGATGAAAATCATGCTGATCTGAAGTCCAGTATAACTGCCACAGTGGCCATCTTGAAAATCTTCTTATCACTAATCCTCCTGAACGGATGGTCATATCAGCATGGGGTTTCTTTTGATGTCTAGCTGGTCCTAAATAAAAATGGTGTTGATATGACATCTGATATAGCCACCATGGCAGCCATCTTGAAAATCTTGTTGTCACAACTCCACCTGAACAGAAAGTCGTATTGTCATGGGGTTTCCATAAAAGACTTCTTATGATATCCAGTTGGTCTTAAGTGAAATTGGTGCCGAACTGACATCCAAAATATTATCACTTCTCCTGAATGGATGGTTGTATCAAGAAGAGGTTTTCACTGGAAGGCTTCTTATGATATCTAGTTGATCCTAAATGAAAGTGGTGCCAATCTGATGCCCAGTATGGCCACCACAGCAGCCATCTTGAAAATCTTATTTTTGCTACTCCTCCTGAACAGAAAATCATATTGACATGGGGTTTTCACCAAAAGACTTATTATGAGGTCTGGTTGGTCCGAAATGAAAATGGTGCTGATGTGAGGTCCAATATGGCCACTACAGTGGCCATCTTGAAAACCTTGTTGTCACTACTCCTGAATGGAAAGTCATATCGACATGGTGTTTTCACCAGAATACTTCTTATGGTGTCTAGTATTGACTCAGCCGTCTTGAAAATCTTGGTATCACTACTCCTCCAGAATGGAAAGTCTTATTGACATGGTGTTTTCATCAGAAGACTTTTTATGATGTCTAGTTAGTCCTAAATGAAAATGGTGCAGATCTGATGTCCAATATGGGTGCCACAGTGGCAAGCTTGAAAATCTTGTTATCACTACTTCTTCTGAATGAAAGGTTGTATCAGCATGGGGTTATCATTGAAAGACTTTTATGATGTCAGGTTGGTCCTAAATGAAAATGGTGCCAACCAGACCTCCAATATGGCCACCACAATGGCCATCTTGAAAATCTTATTATTGTTACTTCTTCTTGGTGCCTGGTCATATCGGCACTGTGCTTTCACCTGAAGACTTCTTGTGATGTCTCATTGGCCCAAAATGAAAATAATGCAAATTGGGTATCCAATATGGTCACCATGGTAGCCATCTTTAAAATATTGTTATTGTTACTTCTTAAAAATGAAAACTCATATTAATATGGGGCTTTCATCAGAAGACCTCTTACAGAGTCTTATTGATACTAAATTAAAATGGTGCTGATCTGATGTCCAATATGTCCATCTTGAAAATCTTGTTATAGCTACTCTTAAATGGAAAATCATATTGACACCCAGTTTTAATCAGAAGATTTCTCTTGGTGTCTAGTTGGTGCTAAATGAAAATATGCAAACTGACCTTCAATATGGCCACTGCGGTGGGCATTTTGAAAATATTTGTATCTCTACTTCTCCCAAATGGATGGCTTTATCAGCATGGGGTTTTCACCAGTAGATTTCTTATGATACCTAGTTGGTCCTAAATGAAAATAGTACCAATTGTAAACCCAAAATGACATGTCTTGAAAATCTTGCTGTCATTACATCGCTGACTAGATGGTCATATTGACATGGGGTTTTCACCAAAAGACTTCTAATGATGTATAATTTGGTCCTAAATGAAAATCATGCCAATATGATATCTAATGTGTCCACCACAGCAAATTATTTGACAATCTTGTCATCGCTGAAGAATATCAGAGATAGTTTCAACACTAAGCAATTAAAAGGAAGAAATGGTCTTACCTTGAATACCTGGAAATTCTTTTCACCCACTAGAGCATCAGTCCCTTTGAGGAACTCTTGTTAATGATCATAGTTATAAAAGCAGTGTGACATCAGTGCTTCAAACACTCAACTGGACCACCCTAAAACACAGAAGAATATGTTCCTCTTTGATTGGTGTGTATAAAATCAAAAGTACATGTATGTAGACCATCATCGCTTACGTATATTGTCCATCATAGCATAACTCCTTTGTCATAACTTTAGATTTGTTGTGCATTGTTCCTTTAATAAATTTCACCAGGACCATTAGACACTGTAATAGCCTTCACTCTGAACATGGTCATGCTCCAGTCTAGAATCTTTAAAGGCTGAAGTCTCCGTTCTTAGCTTTGAAAGTCTCCAGATTTGTTTTTATCATTTTAACTGTAAACACACATTCTGCAAAGATTTTTGTTATTTAGTCTCCAGTCTTGTGCCTCCCTGTAATTCTTTTAATGAAGAATGGAAGTAACGGGAAGTAGAACTGAGTGACATATGTAACTATAGAATTTACAGTTGTGATCAACATTTATACAAAATTCATTTTAAAATACACTGCACTGGATGCCACTAATTATTTGAATTTCTAGATAAAACTTTACAGCTTTTGGGTCAGAAAAAAAGTTGAATGTACATTAATTTATATAAAATGAACCGCAGGTCTGCACAGATTTGATGGCACTGTTTAATAACATCGGAAAGCCAAAGTATTTAACATCAGAGGACTTGTGTTGAATATACAATGTAGACAAGAAAATCTCACTGTCATTACGAGTTCATAGTGCACTTTGTAAAAGCATAATCAGTCTGAGATGTGTGTACAGGTGCAACTTTGAATTACTGCATTGTGCAATGTTGGCATATATATATATATATATATATATATATATATATATATATATATATATATATATATATATATATATATATATATATATATATATATATATATAAAATCAAGCTGACTACATTTTTCTGGGCCAGTCCATGCTTTTTTGACAAAAATATTTACATTTGTGCAGAACTTGTTTGTGCCATCAGATCTGTGTTTACCTGAATAAAGGAATTTCTTCACAAATATTAACTGGTATAATCTCATTTTCTTGCTATTGTTTGCTTCTTTTCCAAGCTTCTATTTTTCATGCACACTTCTTTTTTTGTGCTGTAATGTGTATTTTCCAAGCAAATTTTGTATAGTTTAATTATGGAAATTGGTTGTTTTTTTCCTTCTCCATTTTGTTTGTTTTCTTCCCATGGTTGACAAAGGTATGCTATTAGGATTATGTTTGAAGGATACATTTTTGACCTTTTATGTGAAAATAAATCTGTGTACTACCATAAAGATCTCCATACATATTAATGATGTGATCTTGCATTTGATCGGCAGTGCTTATCAACACTCTTGGAACTATGTTTCTAATCAGATTTTGATCAAATTTGTGAAATAGTCTTGTATTATCAAGATGTTGGATGAGTTTTGACTATAAACAAAATCAACACATATTTACAAGGTAATATTGTATCTAATTGGCTGGGTTTTTTACCACTCAATAAGTAGGTTTATATCATCATTTTCTATGACAGGTTTTATAATAAGTGAGATCTGTGCATGAGATGATCTTACATTTGGTTGGCTGAGCTTCTTGCCTCTCTAGAATCTGAAGACTATTTCTCATCCAATTTCAATACAATGTGATAAATAGGTTTATATCATCAAGATCTTGGATGAGTTCAGGTGTGAGCAAGATACTATGCATATTAATTATGAATTGATCTTTGGGAATTTTTTTTATCAGCCTGTAGTAAAATAGGTAAAGCCTGTATGATATCAAGTTTGGGTCACTGTACTTTGTCAGAGCTGTCAATAAGCAGCATATTTGCATATATTACATAGATGATTTGACTAAAAATGCATAAAGACATGTTTTTTTATTGCGTACAAATTACTCAAAACAATTTAAATTGAAATTTTAGTTCAAAGTTCACAGTGTATAGCTGTAAGCACAGTCCAGGTTGTATGATGGCACGTTCAATCAGTATAAACTCTGCAATCGGTACACGTTCCAGATGTTCCCTGCATGTTTTAAATGATAGTACTTGATCACTGTGAGAACACTAATTCAGACAGAGCCATGTAAACAAATGCACCCTGAATTAGTCTTGGTCACTAAGCTATTTGACCCATTCAGAAAGGTATAATTAACATCCTGATGATTAAGAATTGGTACGATATCGTAAGATTTTGTTTTTGTAGTGTTCATAAAATACCCCATCTGATTTAAAAAATGTTATTAGTTCCAAACCAGGGAGTAAAATACACAATTTATTCAATTTGTATCCAGAACCCTGCTTTGTGCATATGTAATGTATAGCATCTGCTTGCACATGTACAATTCACATTAAATTTGATGTGTAGTAGAGTGGTAATTATATGCAACAATTTTAGCCCATTTTTTTTTTCTTTCTTTTTTCTTTCTTCTTCTTATACCAAAATATACAACTTTCTTAATGCTGTTAGTCATCTACATTAAAAATGTAGCACAGGGTTGTCCAACATACAGCCCGCAGGCCAGAATCTGGCCTGCCAAAGGTTTTTATCTGGCTCACTAACCTTTCATAACTTGTGCCGACTGGTAATGAAAAACATAGGCCAAGTTTATAAACGGCCCCATGAGTGAGAACAAAATGCAATGTGGCCCCTCACAAAAAGGTTGGACACCCCTGATATAGCATGGACTTCCTATACCTCAGTCGTATGCTTTACACGTGTGCCTGATTATCCACTTTGTTGACAAGGGAAGTATCCAAGGGGAAAGGGGACTGCC
Source organism: Margaritifera margaritifera (assembly GCA_029931535.1). Lineage (NCBI taxonomy): Eukaryota > Metazoa > Mollusca > Bivalvia > Unionida > Margaritiferidae > Margaritifera > Margaritifera margaritifera. The sequence continues at coordinate 3,587,051 of JAQPZY010001538.1, forward strand.
CTTTACTAGTCAAGTCCAACTGCAAACTGCACAGTCCCAGATATGTCTGCACATAATGTGTTGGCAGGTCTGGGTCCCTGCATTTTTTTTTTTTTTTTTTTGAGTAATCAGTAGAACAAACAACATAGACCCTGATCTGCCAGTGCATTATGCAATGACAGATCAGGGTCTATGATGTTTGCAGTTGGACTTAACTTATAAGTGACTATATATGGTAATCTTATAAAGTGCAGAGCTGAGTACCAGGTATATATGCACAAAGATACAAGTAATGGGAGCTGAATACCAGGTATATATGCACAAAGATACAAGTAAGGGGAGCTGAGTACCAGGTATATATGCACAAAGATACAAGTAAGGGGAGCTGAATACCAGGTATATATGCACAAAGATACAAGTAATGGGAGCTGAGTACCAGGTATATATGCACAAAGATACAAGTAAGGGGAGCTGAATACCAGGTATATATGCACAAAGATACAAGTAATGGGAGCTGAATACCAGGTATATATGCACAAAGATACAAATAATGGGAGCTGAGTACCAGGTATATATGCACAAAGATACAAGTAATGGGAGCTGAGTACCAGGTATATATGCACCAAGATACAAGTAATGGGAGCTGAGTACCAGGTATATATGCACCAAGATACAAGTAATGGGAGCTGAGTACCAGGTATATATGCACAAAGATACAAGTAATGGGAGCTGAATAGCAGGTATATATGCACAAAGATACAAGTAATGGGAGCTAAATAATAGGTATATATGCACAAAGATACAAGTAATGGGAGCTGAATAGCAGGTATATATGCACAAAGATACAAGTAATGGGAGCTGAATAGCAGGTATATATGCACAAAGATACAAGTAATGGGAGCTGAATACCAGGTATATATGCACAAAGATACAAGTAATGGGAGCTAAATAATAGGTATATATGCACAAAGATACAAGTAATGGGAGCTAAATAATAGGTATATATGCACAAAGATACAAGTAATGGGAGCTGAATACCTGGTATATATGCACAAAGATACAAGTAATGGGAGCTAAATAATAGGTATATATGCACAAAGATACAAGTAATGGGAGCTGAATACCAGGTATATATGCACAAAGATACAAGTAATGGGATTAGGTGCAGGAATATTTGTAAATAAGACTCTCAGGGTTAAAAAAGTGCCATGTTACTTTCAAGTATTATGAAGTCAGTAAGTTGTGGTCTTTGGTCACATTAACAGAAAAGTTAAGGAAGTCAAATATCAGGTAATGGTTTTATCAGATAAGGTTAACTCACCTTAAATTTTGAACAAAAAGTCACAGATCAGTAATGAAAGCCCGTAATTATTTAGGATGCCACAAAAGCATGTTACCGCAAGTTAGAGAAAAAAATACTTGTGCTATAAATATCTTCATTATTTTAAAAAGTATATTTTCATAATAATTAAAAGATTTTTGTTTTTTTTTGCAGAAGAGCTTATTGGAATTAAAAAATCCATTTCTTTTTTTGAAAACATACTTTTTAAACTAATGAAAATTGTCGTTATTTTAAAAGTTTTTGACGTTTTGAAAACATCTTTTTGAAATAACAAAAATATTATGTTGAAAAGGATGTTTTTGTTGTAATGAAACAATTTCCATTTTTTCGAAATAACTTTTCATTATAACAAAAACATCGGAATAACAAAAAGATTTAAAAAAAAAGTTTTTTCATTATTTTGAAAAGATCTTTTGAAAATAAAAAAAAAAATTCTCAAATTGATAGTAATATACTTCTGTAGAATGCAAATTTTATATACTGTTATTAAATATTTATAGAGAATTACTATCATAGAGTTGTAGAAACTTCTTATCATTACTTCCTGTTTGATGTCCAAAGTTCTTTCAAGTACTTATCTGGATTAAAATCTCCACAGAGTTACATGGAAGTTACATAAAGGGATAGAGCATATGTTCACAGAGTTACATGGAGGTTACATAAAGGGATAGAGCATATGTTCACAGAGTTACATGGAGGTTGCATAAAGGGATAGAGCATATGTTCACAGAGTTACATGGAGGTTACACAAAGGGATAGAGCATATGTTCACAGAGTTACATGGAGGTTACATAAAGGGATAGAGCATATGTTCACAGAGTTACATGGAAGTTACATAAAGGGATAGAGCATATGTTCACAGAGTTACATGGAAGTTACATAAAGGGATAGAGCATATGTTCACAGAGTTACATGGAGGTTACACAAAGGGATAGAGCATATGTTCACAGTTACATGGGGGTAACATAAAGGGATAGAGCATATGTTCACAGAGTTACTTGGAGGTTACATAAAGGGATAGAGCATATGTTTACAGAGTTATGTGGAGGTTACATAAAGGGATAGAGCATATGTTTACAGAGTTACATGGAGGTTATATAAAGGGATAGAGCATATGTTCACAGAGTTACATGGAGGTTACACAAAGGGATAGAGCATATGTTCACAGTTCCATGGGGGTAACATAAAGGGATAGAGCATATGTTCACAGAGTTATGTGGAGGTTACATAAAGGGATAGAGCATATGTTCACAGAGTTACGTGCAGGTTACATAAAGGGATAGAGCATATGTTCACAGACTTACGTGGAGGTTACATAAAGGGATAGAGCATATGTTCATAGAGTTACATGGAAGTTACATACAATGATAGAGCATATGTTCACAGTTACATGGGGTTACATGAAGGGATAGAGCAGATGTTCAATAGAGTTACATGGAGGTTACATGAAGGGATAGAGCATATGTTCAATGAGTTACATTGAAGTTACATACAATGATAGAGCATATGTTCACAGTTACATGGGGGTTACATGAAGGGATAGAGCATATGTTCACAGTTACATGGGGGTTACATGAAGGGATTGAGCAGATGTTAAGGAATGGTGACTAATAGGACAAAGTCATACATTTGATTTGAGCATACAAAAAAGTATTGACAATAATGGAAGCTCTAGTACAAAAATATGCAATGTAGATGCTAATTTTGCTCTGGACTTTATCAGATAAAATGCATGTATATTAGATTAGAATGTTTGATTCTGAATTATTTAGCACACAGGTATGTGGAGGTATAACATTTTGAAAACGTTGTCAAGAATAAGTCAAACCTGTGTATAATGGTTACCCTGGCAACTGACCAAAATTGATTTTTATAGACATGTAGCTGTTGTAGAGTGATCTAATCAGGCAACCAAAGAAACAGTGGATGGAAAGAGCAAAGATAAGCAAGAGAAAGCTGAATAATGTTTAAAATGATGGAATTGTTTTTATATTGTAGAATTGTGAGAAATAACAAAAAAAGTGGACCATATGGATTTTAGAAAAAACTTTTTTGAACTCTTTATGCATAATACATACAAGAGGCATGGTTGTAAAATATGCTTTACCTGATCATTATATACAGAGTCCAGTTACATATTGTACTCCCTGATTACAATGCTCCCCATAAGCCATAGAGAATTCAATATTATAGTGACGAGACTGCCTTATAATGAAGTACATTATACATACAATTTTACTACTACATAATGGGAACCTGCCATATAAAGGAATTGTGTTATAATAAAGTGCTTTATAGTGAGAAAGTGCTGTATTTGGGACCATTTTCACTGACCACTTTCTGCATTGAGCAGGTGACCACTAGCGCTAGCCATGTTACATCATGATACATATAATAATTGCCTTCAGTAGGATATGTATCACGATAGTATCATATACCTTATATACTCATATGTAAGTCGAGTCCAACTGCAAATTGCACAGACCCAGATTTGCCATCACATAATGCCCTGGCAGATCTAGGTCTATGTAGTTTGTTAGGAGTAATCAGTAGAACAAACAAAATAGACCCTGATCTGCTGATGAATTATGTGACGGCAGATCAGGGTCTATGTCGTTTGCAGTTGGACTCAACTGATAAGCAAGTATGTATGGTATATAAATATACTGTAAAATATACAAGTAAGTCCATCTTTGCACAACATCTTTTTATATCATTGCAGAAATCTATTGTAGGGTTAGTTTAATTACTGGAATGAACCAAAACAAATTTTTTTTTTCTTTCTTTCTTTTTTTTATATGGTCACTAAACATTGTTCAGATCCAGAAAAATAATTAAAAAACCACAATCTCTGAGAGACTAATAAAAAATCTATTGGATAAATGTACAAATGCAAACAAGGATCAGGTGGAAAAAAAACTATTTACAGGAATGAATCAAAATACAGTAAAGATTGTTTATTATGTTCTTGGATACATTTCCCCTGTTATAACGTCTGAGTTTAAATTCACTGGCCAAATCCCTAACTAATATGTATTCCAAAGGCTTTTTTATAACGTTCCTTTGTTACAACGTTTAATTGGTTATAGCGTTTGATTTGTGTGGTCCGACTGAGAAAATTAGCTCAGTTATAACGTTTTTATCACCTGACGCACCAAAGTCATATAAACAATGACAGTTGTTTAAACAACAAAGGCGTCTGGTAACAAAAGCACGATAATCACACATAATTCATAATCAATAATTAACAAAGACCTAACAAAGGCATTAGGTAACAATGGCATTATAATCACACCTCATTCATAATCAGTACTTTAAAATCACGGGTTACTGGTTCAGTGTAATTAAAGCATAAAAGGATGTTTTGTACTTTTTTGACTATATCCGTTATTTAGCATTCTCCACCAGTATGTTGACTAATTGAGCTCGAAGTAAAACTCTTGTGTTCATTTTGATTTCTGACTGTTGTCAAAATGGCTGAAAGTTCCCCAGTCAGAAAAAGAAAAAATGTCTCTTTAGACTCAAAGCTATATGAGCATTTGCATGTCGTTGAAAAACATATCAACAAAAAATCTCAGATTAATAGAAAACAGATGACTATTGACAATATCTTTCCATTCAAATAAATAAAGGACTAATTTACTAGTTGTAAACAAAGACGTTTTCACGTAAAAGTGATTTTTATGATTCACCAGCTGATACATGTACATGTATCTTGACACTTTCATCAAATGGTAAAACTTAGTGGTTTATCATTTTTTTCTTCATGATAACATGTATTTATTCAAGTGTATGTTGTTTCTTGAAAATTTGATTACCATTACATATGAGGCCTGACAGTAATCATACCAGTATAAATTGTTTACTACATGTATGTCATCAACATGGACAAGTAAATACACACTTTGAAGAAAAAACGAATTTGGATATAAAGTTTCTTGGTTATAATGTTCAAAATTCCCAGTCTTCTCTGAAATGTTATAAACAATCTTTACTGTATACATTATTATTTGGAGAGGAAAAAACTTTCAGAGCACTAGAGGATTAACAACTGCTCTCGTGATTGACTAAAATTCTTTGTAAAGTGGAATTTAAACAGAGTACTGTGGCAGTTACTTAGAAACTGTACGTCTAGGTGCAGTATAAGGAGACTGATGGCTTTTATACATATATACTCCCTTAAAAGTTGAGTCCAACTGCAAACTGCATAGACCCAGATATGCTGTCACATAATGTGCCGGCAGATCTGGGTCTATGCAGTTTGTTAGGAGTAATCAGTAGAATAAACGACATAGACCCTGATCTGCTGGTACATTATGTGACAGTAGATTTGGGTCTATGTTGTTTGCAGTTGGACTCAACTTATAAGTGAGTATATACAGTAATTCTCCTATTATCTGTATCAATACTTTGAAGCTGTATGATGATACACTATTGCCAATATTATGATTTATTGATGCTTCGATATTGAACCATCTCTAGTGACCACTGTATGCAGGACATTTATATAGCACAAAGGGATGGGATGAATTTAATCTTTTATGAGAAGGTGACATTTATGACGAGCTGACCACTAATTTACGTTTTGAATGTTTTTTCAAGAGAAATTTAGTTTTAATATAATGGCAAACGTGATATTCTAATGGTATAATGATTGAAATTTAGCACAGGGTGAAAAGAATTTCAATTTTAATTAATTTTTGATGAAGATGATGCATCAAAAATTGCTGTAAATAAATCGTCTTGATATTAGAAGGTGTTGACACTCCAAACTAAGTTGCTATTTAGAACATCAGTGGTTGCATTTCTTTATGAAATTTAATGTATTTCATGGGTTTTTTTTGTGTATTGTGTTGGTGTAGAAGGGAAGCCAAGGATATGGTATGGTCTGTCATTATATAAAATCAGAAGAAGAAAAATTATAAAGAAATAATATGCAGTTTTGTAGCACTTTCATTGGAATTATCTCAAATCTCATGGAATTTGAAAATGTCTGGCTAATTTTGCATGTCAGGCATTACGAGCATTCTAAGTTTGTCTTTATTAAATGAAAAACTTAGAAAATTGTTCACAATTTTTATAATATTGAGGTCACAAAAGCCATTTATGCTAATTAAAAAACATATCTTTTGTCCTGGAAAAGAACTTTGACAGCGAGTGCCATACCATGCTTTCCATCTTGTTGGTGGTAAATTTGGTAATTACCGGCAACATTCAACTGTCTCTACCCTTGGCTTCTCTCCTCTCATTGCAGGAAGATCTATGTGCATGCGAGGACATCGTAGAAACATTGCGACCTGCTCGAGTTGCTCACACTGTTCACCAATTAGTCCGTTTTCCTCAACTAACACCTAGAGATTTCTACATAACCTACCTTTGCATTGTGATATTTGTTTCTACCTGTCTCTTCCTGTTCATCAATGCCTGGCTTTTATAACAGTTATCCTGTAATAACATCTACTAATCTCTTGACTTCTCAGAGGAAAGGGATCTTGCTGCTGATGTTGTGACATTACTAATTATGCATTGCTTCTTAACATGTGATGTATGTAGATATTTATAGCAGATGTTACATTGAGAAAATTTGTTTAGTAGGAGCAAAGGCCAACTGACATTTTGGTCTCTTTTTTTTTTTTCAGCACAAGCTAGGCATGTCGGTTTTTTTTCTCTTCTTTTTCTTAATTGTAGCAGTGATTCACTCTTAGATTTATCCGTTTGATACTTCACTAGTCATTACAATACAGTGCCATGACATTACTATATATACTTGTTTATAAGTTGAGTCCAACTGTAAACAACATAGACCCTAATCTGCAGTCGCATAATGCGCCAGAAAATCAGGGTCTATGTTGTTTGTACTACTGATTACTCCTAACAAACTGCATGGACCTAGCTCTGCTGGTGCATTATATGATGGCAGATCAGGGTCTGTGCAGTTTGCAGTTGGACTCGACTTATAAATGAGTATATACATTTTAGATGTACACCTACTGTTCCATGATCAGTTATCAGATCAGGGGACATTATTTATATTTGGGAAAGAGTTTTGTTTTTCACGGTGGGTACTCTGATGTAACTTAAAGCATTTTTTTAAGCAAGATGTAATATTTGTTGTTTTTTTTTTTTATTTGTTTTTTTTCTTCAGATCTATAAATTTGATAGAGAACTAGCAGAAACTCCATATAATTCACTCTGTAATTTACTATGAACTCTTATTTACAAGTGTCTGCTGTTGAATGACTATTTAAGTTTGTTGTTTGGTGCACAGTTTCATAGTAACACTCAACAACTTGTAACATTTGGCAGTGTACTGTATTTTGATGTGTATAATGCACACTTTTTACCTATTTTTGTTGTTTTTATACTCATGCCTTAATAAGCACACATCCTGCGTTTTGGTCAAAACTTGCATAAAATTGGCAATTCTAGTTGCATGTGTCGTGATCTTGGCCACCTTCATTTCTTAAGGGAAAATGACTGCAAAAACTGGCTTCAACATCGTGATTTTCTCGGAAGCTTACCACCATGCATGCTTTGTGTATCATTACCACTATTCTTTGTGAGTGAAATAGTATCATAAATGTATCGTATATTAGTTTAATTTTGCATGACCATATTGTGAGTTGGAATGGGAGCTAACGTTTCTACTATGGATATACACATGATGGGGACACTGTTTATGACTTCATTGGTGTGCGCTTATTATGATGAGATTCAGCCTCAAGAAATTGACCCAGATAATAATTTTGTTTAGTGCACATTGCTGGTATTATGAAGAATACTGTATCTTTTTCTGGGTTGATCTGCTGGCGAGACAATGACTTTTCAATGTATGTTATAATTCCATTACTTAAGACAATGAAATAATGTGGGCAATTGTTTTGTCATTTACTTGTTAAATTTAAGAAAAATATAAAAAACAAATCTCATTGTTGTTTGACTCCTGTTACAAGTAGTAAGTAGGAAATACAGATGCCAGGCTGGGTTCGATTTTCAGTTTAACTTGCTAAAAATTAGCATAAAAGCCATGCCAGTAACTGAGGTGTAGTTGATAGTGCAGATGAAAATATAGCCAAAGATTGCATTGGAAGCTATAATTGGTAATACGTTCTTTTATAAATGTTCAAATCTACATATAAAGAGTAGGGATTTAACCAGTATACTGGTATATTTTGGTATGGATCCTGCTGGTACATGTACCGTGGTACATTGCTGGTGAACCAGTTAAATTTCTACTTAAGCCTTAATTTGTGTTGTTTGAATTTGTTTGTCTTTTTCAATGTCTGTTCTAAAACCGAAATAAAATTTCTGAAAGATGTGTTTGCTGATGAAATGGTTAAATTGCACTAGTCTGCTTGGCGGTCATGGAGCCTGAAGTCTTGCATGAGCTGGTGCTGAAGAAAAAGGCAAAATCACTCAGTTGGCATCTTGTTTTGCTTAAAATCTGCAAGAAAGATGTAAAATTTATTGATAGCCTTGTCATTTATCAGGAATGTAATTCAGACGTGAAGTTCTCAGGTGGGTTGATGATCTTGGCTGCTCACATTTGCAGACATCATCTCATCATAGTCGCCAATGCAGCCTGAGTTGACAAGATGCAAATTAAACAGTAGTCTATCTCATGTAACTCGGACTTGTCCACATGTCAGGATATTTCCCAATTATTGTTCACTTGAAGAGATTTAAAGAAATTAAAGTTATATGAAACTATTTGGCACTTTCAACAAAATTTTCTCTGTATAGTGAAATACATATCACGATACGCTCACAATACGCTCTCCTGTATTGCAATATATAACAGTATGAAAATTCCGGGGGGGGGGGGGGGGGGGGGGGGGGGGGGGCGGGGCGGGGTACCCTTATTATGCTCTTTGTAAGTACAAACTTTTTTTTCTTGGTCCTTGTACTGTATGTTTGATCTTGACTGTTTATCAGTCCCTTTTTACATTTATCTCTCATTTATCATTTCTGCTTTATTATAATTTATCATTATCAGTTAAAAAAGATACAATAATTAATTTGTTGAATAAAAATAGAACAAAAATCACTTTAAAATAGTTTAAGTGAGATTAATTTTCTGTCACTAAATAACATTAGATAACAACACTGTGTTATCAATCAATCAAATTTTGCCCAACAAACATTGATTGGCTCGTTAGTGAAAATGATAGACTTGCTTCTTGTAAAAGGATGGAATAGATAAAAATCATTTATATTTTAAAACCTAGGAAATCCAATGTGTTGTCTTTTAAAAGAACTGTTTTTGCAATTCCCTGCGGGCTCCGAGATGTAGAATAGGCCCAATACACCAGCTCCTGCGTGTTTGCAAGAGGCTACTAATGGAGGCAACCTATTTGTCCTGGTATGCATCCTGTGATGATGTTCCATTTGCCCTGGTATGCATCCTGTGATGATGTTCCATTTGCCATGGTATGCATCCTGTGATGATGTTCCAGCTGAGAATATCTTGGACTTTTTAAATGAGTGCAGTTTATATCGAGAATTTTACTTTGTACTTTAAGGATTTTTTCCCTTTGTGCTTTTATCTTTGTTTTATATGCCTTTTTGGGGGGACACCTAATTTTACTCAGTATATAGCTAGGATTGTGCTTATGTGCCATGCATATTGTTACTTGTTCCCCTGCATTGAGTATAAAATTCAGGTGTGTATTATACTTAAGTACATGTTGTACACAGCAAAATACAGCAAAACTCACTGTTTAGTCTTCACAATATCGTCTCTTATTGTTATAATGAACTTATGTGTATATTACATATTTAACATCCCAGATTTTATTCAGTTTCAACCTTTCAACTGGAATCTCAATCTGCATTTGTTTACACCATGCGTAAGTAATATAGATTAAGTATGTTACTTCCACCTTTTTTTACATTGAAACCTTATTATTTAGTTCATTTCAAACAGTCAGAACAAGTTGTTTTTTTTTAGCTCTACTGGTCATAGACCTAGAGAGCTTATGGGATGGCCTGTTGTCTGTTGTCCATCCATCTTCCGTGTCAGCACAAGTTTGTTATCGCTATTCCTAAATTACTTTTGGAGGATTGCCATGAAACTTTACATACATATTCATCCCAAGATCTAGTTCGTCCTAATTGAAAATTGTGTCGTTCGGACAGCCAATAAAATCTTGTTGCTGCTCCTGAATGGTTGTATCAACATGGGATTTGCACCAAAATACTTGTTATGATGTCTAGTGGGTCCCAGATGAAAATGGTGCAAGCCTGACATCTGATATGGCTACCATGACAGCCATCTTGAAAACTGTATTTAGGCTACTCCTCCTGAATGGATGGTCGTATTGACATGGGATTTTCACCAGAAGACTTCTTATGATGTCTGGTTGGTCCTAAATGAAAATTATTCCTATCTGACATTTAATATGGCCACCATGACGGTCACCTTGAAAATCTTGTCACACTCCTGAATGGATGGTCATATTGACATGGGATTTTCACCAGAAGACTTCTTATGATGTCTGGTTGGTCCTAAATGAAAATTATTCCTATCTGACATTTAATATGGCCACCATGACGGTCACCTTGAAAATCTTGTCACACTCCTGAATGGATGGTCATATTGACATGAGGTTTTTACCAAAAGGCTTCTTATATGCTGTCTAGCTGGTTCTGAATGAAAATGTGGCCACAATGATAGCTATCTTGAAAATCTTATTGTCACTGCTCAATCTTGATTAACATTGATTTTCACCTAAAGACTTCTTATAATGTTGTTCTTAAGTGAAATTGGTGCCGATCTGACTTCCACTATGTCTGCTATTGTGGTCAGCATGAAAATTTTGTTATTGATACTTCTTTATGGATGGTCAGATCAACATGGAGTTTTCACTGAAAGACTTCTTGTGATGTCTAGTTGGTCCTAAATGATAATGGTGCCTGGATGACATCCAGTATGTCCACGATAATGGCCATCTTTGAAATCTTGCTATAGCTACTCTACCTGAGTGAATGGTAATATTGACATTTAGTTTTCACTAAAATACTTCTTATAATGTCTAGTTGGTCCTAAATAAAAATAGTGCTGATTAATGGTGATCATCTTGAAACTTTTGTTATCACTACTCCTCTTAAAAAAATGGTCATATCAACATGGAATTTCACTGAAACACTTCTTATTACACATAATTGGTCCTAAATGAAAATAATGCAATTGTGACTGCCCAGAATTTACAAAAATCTAGTAACAGCTACTTCTCTTCAATGAATGTCCATACCAACCAAATTAAAAAAGAACCTTCCTTTCTTGCAGTAGATAGTTTATTCAATATTAAAATGATGCTGATCTAGCCTCCAAAATGGCTGCCTTGATTGCCATCCTAAAAATTCTTTTATGGCTACTTCTGAACAGATGGTCTTATTGACATAGGGTTTTCTGTAAAACACTATTATAGAAATATATAGCTGGTTCAGAATGAAAATCGTTTTTATATGACTTCCAACATCACACCGTAGCAACCAGCTTGAAAATCTTGTTATCACTACTACTCTTGCATGAATGATAGCATTGACATGGGATTTTCATGAAAACACTTATTGCAAAATGTAATTGGCTCTGAAAGAAAATGGTGCAGATCTGACCATCGACATAACTGCACTTTTTGAAGGAGTTTTGAATACCAGACCTAATTGACCTTGGAGTTGAGTCAAAGGTCAATGTTTGTATTTTGTACTTTATTGAGTTTATGAACACAGCAGCTTGTACATATGCAAGGGACATTTGACCAGACTTTGTATTTAGTTGCAAATCAATTAATAAGTTGATGGTCAGCACTCGAACATTGATTTTAAGGTCCAAGATCTTGACTAGCTATAGCTGTATAGGGAGCATGGTAACACAAACACATATTAATGGGTTTTTGTCAAATCAACTATGCAGATATATCTGATGAATACTGTGAATGATGCTGCTTAAATAACTGTGTTGTTTTTTTCTCCAAAAAATATTATAGATTTAACCAAACTTGGCACATGGGGATATCTTGAAATTTTGCCTGAGACAAATTGAATGATCTTTTATCCATGATATCAAGTTCAATATCAATGGCCATGACGAAAGAATTCTGTCTTACACTTAACATCTATTTTATGAACATGTTAACTCGGTCATATAAGAAAATATTTTTATTACCGAATTTGGTATGTTGGAGTTTCCCTAGAATATCAGAGATGGTTTCAGTATTTGGTAGTTAAAAAGAAGAAACTGTCTTATCTTGGATTCCTGGAAATTCTTTTCAACCAGTAGAGTGTCAGTCCCTCTAAGGGACTTTTGTTTATCATAGCAAGATTTATTTGCAAATATGCAGGTACAATTACATGAGTATATGTTATTTTTGTACATGTGTGATGCACACGTTGAAGCATAATTCTTATGCATATTTTAAGCATAAAATTTGTCTTGCTGATTTCATTTTATTGTGTTTAAAAGTTGTGATATAAGGGAGAAATTGAAACGATGTAAAACTTCCTTTACATCTCATGGCTGTTCCATTTCAACATACGTTGTATCTAGAGAAGGCAATCATTAAAAATATATGCCTGGGTTCTCTGGTTACACAAAGAGTTCATATGAAAACGATATAAAAAAAAAATTTGCATTTATGGATGACTACTCAGCATTGAAAGTTCCTTCCCTGGGTCCCAAGTAACAGCCCTTAGGTGTGTTGGTGAGTTGAAAGAATATGTGTGTAATCATTTGGACAGCAAGCAGGAAGTCGTATAATTCCACTGATCAGTACCTATTGCATTCTACAAAAGATTGTTTGAATATCAGTTCTGATCCAAGATATGTTCTGTAAGCTGCTGATGGCTAATTGATCCAGAAGATATAGTCATTATTGGTCTTGTTCTAGCGATAAATGACTAAATTAAAAAAATCATTAAACAGCAATTAGTGCAAAGAAGTCTTTTAAGAAACTGAATGTAAACAACATTGGCAACAGATTATATGATCTTTTATTGCACTTCATCATAATAATTCGTGTTCATTACAACATGAAAGCTTGGCTTTAGATAGTCATAACAGATTATTTACACATTCAGTTTTGTTTGGTGATGTTTGATTGCAATGTGGTAGAACAAACAGGTCAGAGAGTCACCATCTTTGTTCCTTGATAGTAAAATTGAACAGTTGATTCTGAAATATGCAATGGCAAATGTTTTCCTGTTGTCTATCCTGCATAGAATTCAACTAGTGTACATGTATTTCATTTATTGAACTCTCATTATATTCATTAAATTTTTTAGGGATTTGACTGAAAGATGCCATTGTGAATTTAACAAATACTCTGCAAGAGAGTCAGTAAAATGTATGTATGGTTTTGATATTTGTGCCTTTGCAGTCGCATCAGCCTTCGATGACAGGATTTTCTTTCATGACATTTTTTTTCTTCCTGAAATTGTATTACAAACATTTCAGGTAGGATCAGGGTATGAAATAAAATAAGGAACAAAATATTTGTGGTACACTATTGTGATGAAACAATACTATTGTCTGTTTTGGATATTTGTTGTATAAATGTGCCAAATTTTGGTTGCTGAAGAATGGGTTGCAGTTGCAATACATGTAAAAAAGCTCAGGTTGTGAAAACTTGTTTATCTGTCTGTGGAAATCATTTACCATGTATACTCTCATGCAAGTCTAGTCCAACTGCAAACAGCTTAGACCCTAATCTGCCATTGCATAATGTGCAGGCAGATCAGGGTCTGTGTTGTTTGTTCTACTGATTAGTCCTTACAAACTGCATAGATCCAGATCTGCTGGCTCATGCAATGGCAGATCTGAATCTATTCAGTTAGATCTGACTTGTATGCAAGTATATAGTATTCATATGCAGTATTTGTGAATGGGACGATCTTCATTAGTTTTCCTCTAAACTCAAGATTTTGTTATATGCTTTATGCTTGATTTGGCACAACAGAATCAAGTTGTGGTGTTAATTTTGGAATTAAAATTTTGAGTTTGTTAAATCCATGAGAAAAAATAATTTAGAAGCTGGTGACAGATTGTTAGAATTCAAGCAATGGTTGTAAAGTCTTGTTAATTAACTTGGTTAATTATTCATGTGTGTAGTGATTCTGTCTTTGTTAACAATATAAATATTGCAGATAAACAGTAATCCTTACAGGTACTGTTCTATTACAAAATACATGTATATATCTCTAAAACATATGACCTGTGAAAGGTCATATGTTAAAAGGCAAATATTCAGTTTTAAATAAATACTCATGGACTAACATCCATTAAATCTTGAAATGTTTTTTCTTTTTTTGCATGTTTCAAAATTTGCTTTTGAGAAAAATATTTTAGAAAATCGTTTTGTTTCTGATTGAAGGAGAATGCATCGTTTTAACGTAGAACAACAAATAATGGCATCTTTGTGCCTTGCATTTTTCTTTTCCTCAGTCGTTACATTTGAAAGGCAAGTTGTCCAGGACTTATTTAGATTTTTTATTGAGAGGATGGAGGCTCTTACGTGAGCGCTTATTTAAAATGAAATTTATGTAATTATTTCAAGGAGTTTCATGCATTTCATTTAAAAAAAAAAACAAGCGAGATTATAGTAATCACATAAAAAATACGGTACTTCCTCTTCATAATCCAGTTCATGGGAGTCATACGAGTGACCCATTTTAAATGTAAGGGAGCCTTGTTCTGAGGGATGTTATAACAAGGCTATGCCATAAAAACACAACAATAGGGTATTTACCATCTTTAATAACTTTATAAGTCAAGTCCAACTGCAAACTGTACAGACCCAGATTGCTGTTGCATAATGTGCTGGCAGATCTGAGTCTATGCAGTTTGTTAGGAGTAATCAATAGAACAAACAACATAGACCCTGATCTGCCAGCACATTATGTGATGGCAGATCAGGATCTATGTTGTTTGCAGTTGGAATTGACTTATACATGAGTATATATGGGGTGATGACATTAAATCACATTATACTTGGTTCTCATCAGCCATGAACTAAACAATTAAACAGCTATGATAAAACAACATTTGACAATTTTAATAGGATTCATGACCGTACCCATGTTATGAGAGAGGCAGTGGTATACCAAGAGGCTTTAATGTGAGGGACCACTCTACAGATGTTATTAAATAAAACTGCAATGTAGTGTACTGTAGTGAAATAACAAGTGCATACAGATGATTAGGACATCATGCATTTGTGTTACATTACATCATGACATCATATGTGGTATCACAAGAATGTCGTATTTTGATGTTGTCTGGTGTTATTAAATCATGTAATATCATTGTATATATAAGATTTCAAACAGATACAATCGTGTCGAAAGAAATTGTTGATGAATTGTGGAAGGTATCCATGATATGTTTGGCCGATATAGTATGTCATTGGAATATGCATGGTCATCATCATTGTTTAGTTTGGTGATCATTTTTATTGTGATAAAATGTTAACTTGATTAGATGTTGAAACAGGAAGTTGCCTTGACATGAACATTTTTTGTACAAGTACATAGGAAATACATTAAAAAAATATATGTTATCAATATGTAAAAGTAAGATAATGTATTGGCCATTATCATATTTTCCTTCAGACATTACACAAAGAAATACTTTATTGGAATAATTATCAAGTAACATTATAACTGTGTTTGACTGGCATGATTAATAAGGGGACAAAATTGGAAAAGTAGACATTGCAATGGAAAAAATTTAATGCATTTCAATAAACAATTGATCCAGTAGAAAAACTTGGACAATTTTGTTGCCCATTCGTTTTGTTCCAGTCAGTGAGAAATATAGATTCCTAACCTGTTCAAAGAATAATGGAAGATATCTGTCCCCAGTATTTTTTATTTGGATCAACAGTTTTGAATAATGATACCGCATTTGTACTTATGAAAGTAAATTGTGATTAAATATAACATACATTATATTATATTTTATGATATAGTATTGTTGTTGTGCTGACAGTATATTGTATATTGGTTACATAATCTTTTAACAAGATTTTTTTCTTTGTTTTCATAAGAAATGAAGGTAGTGTTCTTGTGGGTTTTTTTTTTTTTTGTTTTTGTTTTATTTTTTAAGAGTCTTTCAACACGATTTGTATATTTACTCTGTTTAATCTGTAATTAAAATGAAATAGCCATATGTACTTTTTTGTCCAGCCATAAATTGCATCTCCTGCAAAGTGGTAGGAGGTGGTAGGAGTTTTTAGTTTTTTCCCCCCACCAACTCAGCAACATTTTATACTACATTTATTTTCTACATTTTTGCGGTGATTGAGCATACTCTTTTTTTATGTTGCCGCCATGTCTGTGGGTGAGCTATAGTGTTACCCATGTCCGACCATCACATCATATTACTTCAAGTTCGATTTCAAAATTATTGGACAAATTTTGTGAAGTTATTGCCCCATTTTAACTTCAGACTTTTTCCCTGCATATGCATGATATTGGCAGGGGCATCCATTTTGTATGTACAGATTTCTGGTTGATGAAAATTGTACCCCATTAATCAAAGGCTCATTCTAAATGATACATTTCAAGAATTGAACTTAATATTTTACAGGCTTAATGAAGTCATGAAATTCAAAAATGTATTACACGCTTTGCATGGATGGTTGTATCAAAGGCAGTTCATGCAGTGTGTAATTGATTTATACGCTTCATGACCTTCTGTAATCCAAATTAAGTCTTGCTTCACTCTGTATGGCTTGCAGTAACTTTTTCAGGTGGACTTCGCTAATTGTAGACTGATGTTTCAATGGAATAGTGATTAGATAGAGTTTCTTGTAATCCTTCACATGTTAAATTTCAATCAAAATATTGTTTGACTATTGATTCACTTTGTTTTTGATGTGGCATTTAAATTTTAAAAAAAATGTACATTCTATATTTGCATTGTATTATTTCTTGTTATTAAAATGTTTTTGTTATTTTGTTAAATCAAAAAATTTATCATCTGTTATGAATTTTATTTAGCATTTATTTGTTTAAAAGTATGGACCAATAAACATAATACTCATCAAGTTTCACCATTGTAAATAAATTCTCATGTTCATGTGCTCACCTATGGCAGAGTGTATTATGTTATGGCATTGTCCATCCATCCATTTGTTTGTCTGTTCCTTGTTTTGTTTCTCCACAATAGCTCAAGTATTCCACCATTTACTGATACCAAAATTGGTAAATAGCTTGCATTTGGGGCAAGAATAAACCTATCAAGTTTGGTCTTCAATAGTCATGGTTAAAAGGAATGAAAGAAGGAAAACTTTTGCTGAGTTACTTGACTTGTATACCAGATACCTTTACTAAACTTTGGAAATGGCTTGCAATTGAGAGAAGAAAGATAGTTTTTTACTATTAGGGTTAAAAAGTTAAAGGTCAAGGTCACTGACTCTAAAGAAGAAAAATAGTTTCTGTACAATATCTTAAGTACCTTAAAACCTACTTTAACCAGACTCTGGATTGGTTGCATTGATACTTTTATTTATTATGGGTAAGGTCAAAGGTCAAGGTTACAGATACTGAAAGAATGAAAATTATATCCACACCACTACTAGTTCTGGACCACATGCCTTGACTAAACTATGTAGATGGCCTGCATTTGAGACAAGGAAGACATCTATTTGTTTTGGTGTTAAAATATCATGGTCAGAGGGACTCCAATAGTTAAAAAAGTTTCCTCAAAATGACTCGAGTCCTATGCCACAAATCACAACCAAACTTTTTGGATGGCTTGCATTTGGGACAAGAAAGACACCTTTTGATAGGTGGTGGTGGTGGTGGTGGTAGGGGGGTCAGTAGGTTAAAGGTCAAGTTTACATGGCTGAAAAATTGTGGTTTCTCAACAAAGTGTAAGTTCTCAACCATGCACTTTCACCAAAGTTTGTGGATAGCCTTCTGTTTGGTTAAGAAAGAATTCTGTTGATTTTGGGATTTAAAGGTCAAGGATCTAGGTTATTGTGACTGGAAGAAGAAAAATGATGCTTGCATAATAACTTTTGTTCTAGACCAAATACCTTGACTACAGTTTGTAAAGTGTTGGCACTTAAGATAAGGAAGAGTCCTATATATTTAAGAGTGAAAAGGTCAATGATCATGATCATTGTGACTGTAAGAAAAATATCTTTTGTACAATAATGTTTGTTCCAAGTTCCTTGACAAACTTTATGGATGGCTTGCACTTTTGGTAAGAAAGAAATCTTTAGAATCTGATACTTAAAGATCAGAGGTGAAGGTCATGGTGAGTCTAATGAGAAATAAATGGTTTCTGGACAGCAAGTTTAGTTCAGGACTACATAACTTGAGCTTTGTTCAAGATCATTGAGACACAATGGTCTGTAATCTCCAGAGTCAACCATGTCCTACTAATGCCTACATAGAGGGCTTTTAAACATGGGGCAGATGTATAATGTACTATTCACAGTACTCTGGTTTAAAATTAGAGAAGATATTTTAATTTGAGCATTATTAATATTTTATTGGTATTTGTTTTTATTGTCTTTGTTAGAGTCTTATTACTATAAACCATTTTGCTGTGTTGTTTGATGCTGGCAAATATTTATCATCTGGTCTGTCAATGGCAAGACATAGGCATCACTTTATGGTAGTGACAGAATCCTTCTTGTTAATAATGCAAAGGTTCTGACACTTTATGGTAGTGACAGCATTCTTGTTAATAATGCAGAGGTTCTGACACTTTATGGTAGTGACAGCATCCTTCTTGTTAATAATGCAAAGGTTCTGACACTTTATGGTAGTGACAGCATCCTTCTTGTTAATAATGCAGAGGTTCTGACACTTTATGGTAGTGACAGCATCCTTCTTGTTAATAATGCAGATGTTCTGACACTTTATGGTAGTGACAGCATCATTCTTGTTAATAATGCAAAGGTTCTGAGTTAAAGTTGTGAAAGCCAAATATCTCTACAATGGTTGCCATCTTCAGCAGAAACTTTGATTTACCAGTAATATTAGTTTGGTGTCCTGATATCCTAGCTTCACCTGAATTCTCTGCATAATCGGGTTATGTTTGCCATTATCACGCCATTCACAGATGAGACACCAAGTTCAGCAGAAAACTTGGTAATTTTCATCTGGTTGAATTAAGTAACTTAATTTACATATTTTCGCCTTTTTTTTTAAAAAGAATCTCATAATGATTTATTTTTTATTTGGTTTGTACACTAGCGGAAACTGCTGTTATAAATTTTCAAAATCTGGAGATTGAAGATTTCTGAAGCAATAAAAGTTG
This sequence comes from Margaritifera margaritifera, assembly GCA_029931535.1. Taxonomy (NCBI): domain Eukaryota; kingdom Metazoa; phylum Mollusca; class Bivalvia; order Unionida; family Margaritiferidae; genus Margaritifera; species Margaritifera margaritifera. The sequence continues at coordinate 3,606,646 of JAQPZY010001538.1, forward strand.
ATCTGCAGCCTTGCTTGGAATTAATTTTTGTTGATACAGTTTCTTTGTAAGATTCATGCTATCTGGCGGAGGATTTTCTGCAGTGAGCAATGAATGTTACATATAGGGTCATGGTTTAGTCGAGAGATAGGAATCATGATGGTGATGTGACATTTACCATATATACTCATGTATAAGTTGGGTCCAACTGGAAACGACTAAGACCCTGATCTTCTGTCAAATAATGCGCTGGCAGATCAGGGTCTGTGTTACCTTTCTACTGATTACTCCTGATAAACTGCATTGACCCAGATCTTCCAGCAAATTATGCAATGGCAGATCTGGGTCTGTCCAGTTTGCAGTTGGATCTGACTTCTACGCAAGTATATACGCTAACTAATTGTGACAATGTCATTGTTGAGATCACTACCCCACCATGCATTAGTCAGTGGTACTGCCCACATTTAAAACCGAAGAACCCTTATTTACTTTGTTAGTGTTGTACAAGAGGTTGTCACGAATTGTATGAAGTACTCCTGATAGTCCTGGTTTTTAATTTATAAAACTCCAAACTAAATTGTGCAAAATCAGATCTGTGCACAAGTGAAAGCTTGCAAACTTTTCAGAGATACAGTACTGTAGGAGACAGGTGCTGTGAATTAATTTATTTTTATCTGTACCAATTTTTGTGGTTTTTGCAACATTTCATTTTTATAGATACTTTAAAATTGATGGATTGGGGAAGGGGTCTTATCGTTTCCTTGCAATAATTGTTGTTTGTTAGGTCTTTAAATCCATCGTAAGTACTGTAGCAACCATGAAATAAAAAATATTGGTACCCATAAATAATATCTAATTTCTAGTAACCAGAGTAAAAATTGAATGAAGTTATCACTAATAAATTTGGAAATATGTCATCTTGAATTGATCGATTATTTGGTGATTAAGCACATCACCATATGAAAAATTATATTCTGCTGAGGCAATTTAAGTAAATTGTCTTGTCCATGAACAATGGCATGGTGGCTGACCTGGCCTGGACTGGACAAGATTCGAACCCACACTCCTCTGGTCATGAATCTGGCATGTCTTTGTCTTGAAGAAAGTTTTATTAATTCAAGGCCAGATGTTTATATAGGATGGTATTAGAGTAGGAGGGAAACCGAGAAACTGGAGAAAACTACTGACCTGGGATATACAGCAGATTTCTAAGTCTTACCCTTGCATATGTTGGAACAACACAGTGATCAAGCCTAGAACTGCAGTTGTTGAGTTTTTGAGAAGCAGGGAGACTTTCCAGTTCTGATTATATGTATCAATCATGTCTGTATTAAGATGATGCTCCTTAAAAGGTATAAAGTGTATTTATTACATGCCCATTTAATCTGACATGGTTGATCTGGTATTTGATATGAGTATTTATTACATGCCTATTTAATTTCACATCGTTGATCTGGTATTTGGTACGAATATTTATTTACATGCCTATTTAATCTCGCATGGTTGATCTGGCATTTGATATGAGTATTTATTACATGCCTATTTAATCTCACATCTTTGATCTGGTATTTGATATGAATATTTATTTACATGCCTATTTAATCTCGCATGGTTGATCTGGCATTTGATATGAGTATTTATTCCATGCCTATTTAATTTCACATCGTTGATCTGGTATTTGGTATGAGTATTTATTACATGCCTATTTAATTTCACATCGTTGATCTGGTATTTGGTATGAGTATTTATTTACATGCCTATTTAATCTCGCATGGTTGATCTGGCATTTGATATGAGTATTTATTACATGCCTATTTAATTTCACATTGTTGATCTGGTATTTGGTATGAGTATTCATTTACATGCCTATTTAATCTCGCATGGTTGATCGTGCATATAATATGAGTATTTATTCCATGCCTATTTAATTTCACATCGTTGATCTGGTATTTGGTATGAGTATTTATTTACATGCTTATTTAATCTCGCATGGTTGATCTGGCATTTGATATGAGTATTTATTCCATGCCTATTTAATTTCACATCGTTGATCTGGTATTTGGTATAAGTATTCATTTACATGCCTATTTAATCTCGCATGGTTGATCGTGCATATAATATGAGTATTTATTCCATGCCTATTTAATTTCACATCGTTGATCTGGTATTTGGTATGAGTATTTATTTACATGCCTATTTAATCTCGCATGGTTGATCTGGCATTTGATGAGTATTTATTCCATGCCTATTTAATTTCACATCGTTGATCTGGTATTTGGTATGAGTATTCATTTACATGCCAATTTAATCTCACATGGTTGATCGTGCATATAATATGAGTATTTATTCCATGCCTATTTAATTTCACATCGTTGATCTGGTATTTGGTATGAGTATTTATTTACATGCCTATTTAATCTTGCATGGTTGATCTGGCATTTGATATGAGTATTTATTTACATGCCTATTTAATCTTGCATGGTTGATCTGGCATTTGATATGAGTATTTATTACATGCCTATTTAATTTCACATCGTTGATCTGGTATTTGGTATGAGTATTTACATGCCTATTTAATCTCACATGGTTGATCTGGTATTTGATATGATTGTTTAGTCTCTGTTTCCATATCACATATGTGGACTGGAAGTATTTTGGTGTTTTCACTGACATCCATGCATTGATATTCTTAGATGCACAAGAGTGAACTTATATATATATATATATATATATATATATATATATATATATATATATATATATATATATATATATATATATATATATATATATATATATATATATATGTATATATACCATTTTGTTTTTGAATGCCATTCACACTGTATAATGATAAATTAAAAGAGCTTGTACGTAATAAATACAAAATCGCATTCGGAATTTGTTCCAAGTCTGGGGAAAAACTCTTTTGCTTTGATGTATGAATATGTCTCTGCCATATGGCCTCAGTGATCCCTATGCCATTTAAAACTCATTCTTTCTTCTGGTCAGCTCAGTTTGATAAATGATGAGTGGATAAGGACAAGCAAATATTTATGCCCCCACTTCGTGTAGTACAATAGATAAAATTGACATGATTTTGAGGTTGGCAGATAGTCTATATCGGGTTATGTTCTTATAGTACTACAAAAGCCTTCTTAATGAAATGGACAACTGTTAAGTTATTTAAGTCAGGTGAGCATGCCCTCTTGTTAGTATAACGGCTAAATATTTGAGTTACATTAATATTTTTTTTCCATTTGGATGAGTAGCAAGTTAGATTTTTTTATAGCACTGATACATTTAGTGTTTTTGCTTTAGTTAGGCAGTTGAGCATAGTAAAAATTGCTAGAAGACATAGCTTGTGAACAGAATAAAAGTTAGTCTTGATAACTGTACATTCAGTTAGAATTTAAAAGTACAAAATTCATTCCAAAAAAATGCTTTAAGTCCATTTTGTTCATTCTGGTGCAGTATCTTCTACTTGACTTGTTGCATCAATCTGAGCATTTGAAATCCACAAAGTATTTTTTTATTTATTTCTTTACTAGCTTTTTAACTTAACTGGTACCAGCTTGTAATGAAAATCTAAGAAAAAAACAATTTGTTTATTTTACACATGAATTTCATTGATTAACAGAACACATTGACACTTCAGCTTTATTCAGTACTTTGTTATATTTCAAAATTATCTATATCGATATTTATTATACATCAGTCCCACTTTCTTGTTTATTTATGTATCTATGTATTATTTATGACCTAAACTGCAAAATCAGTAATCATGGTAAGACATAGGAAAAAGAAATTCTGACAGAGGCTGCATCAGTGTTACGATTCTGTATTAAAAGTATTGTTCTAAAGTTTTTGTTAATCAAATACACTGCATGGATTATAGGTTAGACACTGTTTTGCATAACCCTTGTTTATCTGGTAAATTTTTTATCTTTCCATTTTTTTTTCTTTCTATCCACTTAAATCTTGTGTCTACCTATATCAATATATGATTTATACCTCTTTTCCAGGAACAAATCTGTGCTGCTAATGATATCCTAGAAGAAAAGGGAATTAGCCGAATAGCTGCCACAGTAACTGCACTGATTGTAATATCAAAAAATCCAAGGTCATTAGCAGTATGACACAAACCAGGGATGTAACCATGGCAACAGACAGTTATTTGCCTTTAACCATGGCAATAGATATTTGCCTGGCTTTCTGCTCTAGAGAAAATCTGGAAAGAAGTCAGTCCACATGTGATCCAGCAAGCATCTATTATTGCAAAATCAAGCTGTGAATAATTTTTTTCAAGAGGCTTCCATTTTCTTCGTGTAGTGCATATGAATATGGTATTGATCTGCAAAACTTCTTGGGACCACATGTACGATTTAGCCAGCAATATTTATTTCGTGATCTTTCAGTAATTGTCATTGTTCATTTCAGTGGGGATGAATTTTATCCTCTTTATGTCTGAAAGCATTTTTTTCATTTAGACACTTTGACTGTCTGTCTAAAAGGAAAATAATATATTTCCTTACTTTATAGTTTTCAGATGTGGACAAAGTTTGAAACAAAAGGGGAACACAATGTGCCTTTTGAATATTCCATTGTTTACGATGGATCTCTCGCAAAGTTTGTAATCATATCAAATATTGTAAAACAAAAAAGTTTAATTCCTTATCAGATTTGATGGATGAAAATTCTAACAGAATTGGGTGCTAGTCATTTTAAGTTAATGGACAGTGAAATTAACATCTGAAGTGCAAGGAAGGAGCGAGCTAGTATTTCTGGGAACTTTGCAATACCGTAGTGAGACATTTTTTGGGGATGCCACAGTCATATAATTATGTACATGGAATTAGTAGTTAACATGAGTGATATCACTACGTCAGTGGTATCTTTATTGTTGCAGTGTTGGATCTTTCATACAAGGGAACCTTTCTTAGGGGAAACAAAAATAATGTGTGTTATGGTTCTTTTAGTGTACTATTTGTAAAGTGATTGCTAATTTCTGTGCATACTAAAAAATGCTATATTTTCAGTAACCTGTCGTCAAACTAAACCCTTGCTTCATGCCTTTGTATATAATCAGTCACATTACTTTCATGGACACAAAAAAATACATTCATGATATATCAATATTATGTTCCTTTCATTTTTTCAGTGGTGTTCCGGACATTATTAGGGACTTGATTGTTTAAAATATATATATTGTAAGTGAGTGAGGAAAAAATAGAATAGATGTGTTTAAGACATGAAAAAAATTCAATCAGGTACACAAATTCTGTTTTGATTTGCAAGTAAAATTTCAGTGTTGATGAAATTTTAGTTTACATGGCCATAAGGCCAAGTGAGCTTATGGAATAGCCCTTTGTCCATCATTTCATCCATCCATCATCTATCAGCAACTGCTATTTTCAGTTTCAACCAAATCTAGCACTGAGCATCTTATCATAAAGACCTTTGATGTTTGTACAAATGACGCCGAGCCATCATCAAATATGGCTTGCATCACAAATTTGATAGCATCCTAGCATGAAGACCTTTCAAGTTTACAAATGATGTCAATTTGCTATGAAATATGACCACTGCTGCTAAAAATAGAAAAAGCTTGAAATGACTTCACCTAAACCGCTGAACAGAATTTGACCAAATTTTACAGAAAGCATAATGGCGTGAAGACCTTTCAAGTTAATGCGAATTATGCTGATTTGCTATGAAATATGGCCACCATTACTAAAAATGGAGAAATCTTGAAATGATTTCATCTTCAGAAGCACTGAACAGAATTTGACCACAAGCATCCCGGCATGAGGACCTTTCCAATTTGTAACAATGATGCAATCTGTCATAAAATATAGTTACTGTTACTAAAAACTAGAAAAAGGTTTAAATGACCTCTTCACAAAAACTGCTGAACAGAATTTGACAAAGGATCCTGGCATTAAGACATTTCAAGTTGTTATAAATGATGTTGATATGGCATCAATTAGGGCTGCCTTTATTAGATATGCACAAACTTTTAAAAACTCTTTCTCAAAACAACCAAATAGAATTTGATTATATTTGTCAGAAAGCATTCTTGCTTCAAGGCTTTCAGATTTGTACAAAGAATGCCATTCTGTCAAAAAATGTGGCCACCATTATTAAAAATAGAAGAAAAAACCCCACTTGAAACAACTTATGGTCAAAAACTACTTTGCACAATTTGACCAAATTAGATAGTAAGCAATCTGGCATTCAGGGCTTTTAAGTTTGTACAAATATTACCAATTGCCATAAAATATGGCCACTGTTACTAAAACTAGAAAAATCTTTATATGACTTCTCCAAAATGCTGAACAGAATTTGACCAAATTTGACAAAAAGGATTTGGGCATGAAGGCCTTTTAATTTGTACAAATGATGCCAATCCACCATCAAATATGTCCACTGTTGCTAAAAATAGAAAAACCTTTGCTTGACTTGCATCTATTCTCAAAAACCACTGGGCAGTATTTGGCCAAATTTGATACTGCATTCAGGCATGAAGGCCTTTTAAGTTAATGCAAGTGGTGGCTATTATCCATCAAATATGGATGACAAACAGCTAAAGCTCATTCTCATAAATCGTTGAACACAGTTTCACAAAATTTGACAAAACTTTGATACAAACTATGCTGATACACTATCAAATATGGTACACTGTAACTGCTACTAAAAATAGAACAAGTATTAGCTTTCCAAAAAGCTTGAAGGCTCTTCTATTTTCAGTTCATTATTTGGTTTGGAAAGCAAAAAGATGGGTTATTTTTTGTTCTACATTTTGGTGGCAGGAGGCAAGAGAAGTAGTTTAGGTAATCTATCTGAAGGAGGAACTTTGTTTTCATATTGGGCAGGTGTCGAATAACTTTAAGGTGTGATTTAAACAAAAAAAAAATTTCTTGTTTTGTCATCGTTAAGTGCAGTTGGATTTCCTCTGAAAGAAAAACTTTGCAAAGTTCATGTGCCTAACTCTGGTCTTGTTAGTTGCAGTTTTGGTATAATGCAACTAATGCAGTACAGTTTCCTGGCATTTTGGTGAAAACACAACTGACAGAAAATAGTTGTTCTTTTTTAGCTTGCTACAAAGCCTAAGTAATTGTTTTTTACATGGCAGATATTTATACTACTTTATTGTGGCACTGGCGCCAGATATACTATTAAACTAATGGATGTGGAATTTTTTTTCACTGTAAGGTGTAAAGTGGAACTTGCAAATACTATGCTGCATGCATATTTTATGGTGAACCATTTCAAGAGTCTGTAACTTTAGTAAAGTACTGCACAACATACTTTTTCTCTTTGTTGTTTTATGTGTTTAGGAAACAACTGCAGAGGTACAGAAAGAATTTTGTAAGAATTTGTCTTTATTTTAAATAACTTGTATGATGACATTAAGTAAATTGAAATAGTTTCCCAAGATCTGTAATTGGACAGGTTAGTGCTGTCACAGGTTGCCTGCTTTGCAGGTCTATTGAATGTTTACATGCCAATGACGCACAATTACAGTTATCACCAACATTCCCTGATGCACATCTTGTGGATTTAAATGCATTAAGAATTGAAATACATAGGACTTTATTAAATTTACAAATACAGTGTAGATAAATATCACATGGTCTGGTAAATATGCATGCCAGCACATAAGCCTTATTGACATGGACCAGAAAATACATAACTTAATAATTTGATTCTGGCCCAGTCTGTGATTGACACTTTCTTAGCCAACTGAAACTGCTTTAAGAAAAATCTTGTATGCCCCACTTGCCACACCATGAGGCAGTAATTTAGTTCTGCACCACTATGTCACTGTCACTTTGATGAATCAAGAGTTCTTTCTTACATGAATTTGGGGTACATCTTCATCAAAATGGCTGTTATACCTTTCTAAATTAATACACTCCGCTCACCAACATGGATGAAGAATCCTTAAACAACTTCTAAAAAACTGCTGGACAAAATTTGATCCAAAAAAAGAAACATTCTGGCAAGAACCCCTAGTAAGTTTGTACAAATGATGCTATTCTGCCATTGAATCAGACCATATTATTAAAATACAAAACAGTTAAAATAATTTCTCAAAAACTGCTAATAGACTTTGACTAAATTTGATATCAAGTATCCTGATATAAAGGCCTTTCAATTGTGCACAAATGATACTGATCCACTATTCAATATGGCCATTGTTACTAAAAATAGAAAAAAACTTTAAACATTTTTTCAAACACCAGTAAACAGAATTTGACCAAATTTTAAAGAATGCATCCTGCCATAATGTCTTTTATATTTGCACAATGATCTGCCTTCCAATATGGCTACCATTACTAAACAATATCAGAAAAACTTTTTATGTCAGAAACATCATGCTAACCCAGACTACTTGACCATCTGGACTTGCAGTTGGGTTTTAGGTAGATGTCAGTCCCTGAGCTGTCTTAGATTCACTTGGGCATCTCATTGTTAATTGGGCTTTAATACAATTGTTCATTTTTTTTTTACCAAAGAACACCTTTGAAGATTTCTTATTTCTTTCCTGTAGCATTTTTTTTCACTCGTCTCATCATCACCTTGTCTGTGCTATTATGATAGAGACGAATATGTACATTTCTTTTTTAATTTTTGTTAATGGGAACTTGATTTTGTTTGTAAAAAGAATATGTACATACTCATAAACATAATATATCCTATTTATTTTGTACACTTTTTTTAAAGTTAATTTGTCTTTTACTTTTGAATCTAATCTGCATTGGAAAAACTAAAATACAAAACAGACTGACTACTTCAGCATGACTTTTTAAGAAAAAAATGTCTGCTAGTTTTTGTTAAGATGTAATTACTTGATTTCTTTGTAGACTTTCTGTACTTCATACATTTATAATTTAGATGAAAACACATGGGGATATCTAAAAGTGTTTTACTGGTATACCTGTCTCAGTATTGTAAAACTCTATGCTTGTTGACACAAATTCTTATGAAAATTTTATAGTAACTTGAACTAGAATGATAATGCTAATATTTTTGGTGAAGGCTTTCCTTAATTTAACAAAATCAGCCAATCAGGTTGACATCAAAAGTGTGGAAATGGTATTGTGTAATAGTAAAGGTTGTTGAATATGGAATTGTATAATAGTTAGAATTAATCGGTTTTAACAAAACCAAATAATTGAAATCAAACTTTATAATTTTTAAAAAAAGAAATTTCTTTTTTATTTTTGCATAATACATTTACATATTAGAGATTTTACATTCTGCAACGTAATTTAAAAAAAAAAAGACTAGCTTTAGTTATATGGAAGTATTAAGACTGCTTTTGTTATATGGAAGTATTAAGACTGCTTTAGTTATATGGAAGTATTAAGACTGCTTTAGTTATATGGAAGTATTAAGACTGCTTTTGTTCTATAGCTTGATATTATTCATGTATAGTGAATCAGCTATTAACATATCTTGCTGCTCTGTCGTGTCTTCCCATTTGCTTTTTCTGCAAATCCCTACAGTAAAGAATCGATTATCTGTAGACCAATGATCCATCTTTTCACTCATTTGGACCAATCTAAAGTCTTCTGGACCTACAGTTTGTTCTTTATATTATTGTAATTTATCCAAATGATCAATGATAAACACATATTAAGTGTCTTCCTGGAAGTTCAGATTATATTTGACTAATTTGATCCACATTCAAACAATTTAATTACATCTTGTGATCTGTATATATAGATGTAAGAAGTTGGCCCATTGTTTTCATTTCTAATGCTTGCATTGTATAACTAAAAGCATTTTTTTTTTATTTAAGTAAGATGATAACATTTTATTTATTTTAAAAAAAGAGATTATTTTAAGAAAATTTAAAAAGACTTTGATATTGAGTTTATTCCATAATAATATTCCATATTAATTTGATCGAGGCAAAAAATTCTACATCTTAGAATGACATGACTCTGAGATGTTTTTTTTATTGCTTTTTGCCGCAACTATTGCTTATTTTTTACAGGGACATTTAAAATGCATGAATAGTAAATCTTTTGTAATTTTCAAAATTAGAGTTTTGTTTATTATTCAAATGAATTCTTCGCACTTGTCTTACACAAATACCATATGTGGGAAAAGTTTCGTATTGTTAAATTTATGCAGACTTAGAAGTTTGGAAAAATTCTGCATGTTTTATTATGGAAATTTTTTAAATTGTTTTAGTCTCGGAATTTTATTGTGGCAAAATTTGTGATTTTTTTTTACTCTAATGCCAAAGTGGTGAAAATAAAACCTGACACAAGTTTGCCCATGCATTGTATTTATCGACGGTGCCTTCATTCTATTCATTACAAAACTTTAGGGACCACAAGCTGTTTCAGACTTGGATCTTTAAAAAACCAGTAATTGTACAGGGATACTGTTATCAACAGTAGTCTAACCTTAGTCATTAACATAATCATGTACTGGTATATTTTGTATTTCTCACATATTCTGATGCAATTTTATATGAACATTGTCTCATAGACTTACATATAACTTTTTAGACGAGTTCAGTCTTGTCTAATCCATTTTAGCCAGAGTTATTCCCTTTGATGTTTACTGATGCAGATTTTTACTTTTGACCAATAGAAAGCATGTTACATATGCTGGTGTGCTAGAACGAAAACAGTTTGGACCTTGGCACTAGTTTACATGGAAGTTATATAGAATTCCTAAGTTCATCTTACAGGGTCTTGTTGAAATTTCTCATTTTTTTTTTTTTTTTTGGGGGGGGGGTACTATTATTGCATAAAATGAGACATTTTCAGTTCAGTAATTTTAGGTAATTAAGTAAAACTGATATAAATATTCATAGGGTGTTTAGAGCATTGAACAAAATGCACAAATCCAACTGACCTCTCTTTCATTGTTCTTTGCATAATCCAAGGTGTTCTCAAATTCTTTGTTCTTAAAAATGTATATACACCCTTGAAGTCCATCCAAGTGTGTCTTACAACTTCCATCATGTTATTTGTCAAATGTTTTCCAGGTAGTGCTCTTCAGCTGTTCTTTACAACATGATATATGAATACCATATATATTTGCATACAAGTCAGCTGTTCTTTACAACATGGTATACTAACTAATACCATATATATTTGCATTTAAGTTTGATCCAACTGCAAACTGCATGGATCCAAATCTGCCATCACATAATATGCTGGCAGATTGGGGTCTATGCAGTTTGTTAGGATTAATAAGTAGAGCAAACAACAGAGACCCTGATCTGCTAGCGCATATGCAACAGCAGATCATGGTTTATGTTGTTTACAGTTGGACCCTACTTATAGGCGAGTATATACGGTATATGAAGTATTTAAATTTTAACTTAGTTTGGTTTACAGCTTTCCAGCTCCCTAAACCTAACACTTCTATTCCAACAAAGAATTATCGTTATATTATCGTTTTTACTCACATATAAGCCGATACCAGTTGCAAATGCATTGACCCAAATCTGCTGTCGCATAATGCGCCAGCAGATCTGGGTCTATGCAGTTTGTTAGGACTGATCAGTAGAACAAACAACATAGACCCTGATCTGCTGGCACATTATGCGACGGCAGATCAGGGTCAATGTTGTTTGCATTAGGACCTGGCCTATGCACAAGTATATACGGTAGTCATATTAGTTTTGACAGGGATAGTGGGAGATCTTCTGGCTGCAGTCAAGTTGCACAGTTAGAAAAGGCAGTATCATTTCTAAATATAAATTCATATAAAACTTCAAAAATAATGTATTATTGTGTATTATTGGCTTTTTTACCTTGACATTATAAATTACAGATTTTTGCCCTCATGCATGGAATGTGATTCAAGACCTTTGTGGTACTAGATGTGTATTTACTAGTATTTGTGAAACACTTTGTCTTGGTGTGTATTCATTGTCATGCCCACATCAGTGGAAAAGCAAGACATAGCTGTCACTTCAGTGATGGCACCAACACTGTTGTTGTCCAACAGTTATGATTTTGGTAAAGATTTCATTTACATTTACTTTATTAACCATTTCCATTTCATGGATTCTGTTCATATTTGGGATGTCTCATTATAGGGCATGGAGAGTTTATTCTGCATAACACTAACTCACCACATCGACCTTGGCTCACAGATTTGCTTTAAAAATTTGCTTTGTTTTGGAAATTTTTAATTGCATAATATATTTCCATAACCTTTTATGGACCCTGTTCATCTTGGGATGTCTCATTATAGTGCTAAGAAAAATAACTCGGTAACATGATGTCTTTGTTATACCCAACCACCTCTTGTTCATGGACCATGCCTTGATTGTGTGCTAGACATGCAGGCCTTGACCTTGTATCAATTAAACTGGAAAACTGAAGTGTAATATACCATATCTGGGTATAGATGTGTGTAATTTGATGAAAATCTTGTAGTAGAAAACATTTTGCATTATATGCAAGTGTATCCATATAAGCATTGCTCTTTTGAAATAAGTTCGAGAAGCAACAACAAGAATGTATCCTCATGTTGTAAGGAAGAAATTATGTAATAATAAAAATGAATAATCATCACTATTCTGTAAGTTTTCTAAGAATTTTAAGCCTCTTTAGTGAATAATCATTTTTAACTTCGTTAGCAGATATCATTGCTAAGAGATGTTCTCTTGTTTCATAGACTGAATCATGTGACTAGCCAATGTAACAAGTTTGCTAAAAGCATGCATGTATTTTACTAATTAACACAAGGAACTGTGATCATTTCATACTGTCATTAAAGATTGACATTAAAAATTCTTTCTGGGCTTCAAGTTTTTTAAAGTCAAAAACTTATATTCTCCCTCTTTCTCTCTCTCTCTCTCTCTCACACACACACACACACATATATATATATATATATATACACACACACACACACTGTCCATTGGAGCCATAGTATTATGCCTTACAATGAAGTGCATTATACATACAATTTCACTGCGTAATAATGAAATCCGGTCCATGAGCATACCCACCTTATAAATGGCACTGTTATCATGAAGGGACTTGGTGTGAGGGAGTGCAATATATATATATATATATGGAACAAGGCATATTTATATGCTCTACCACAAAGGTAGAATGTTTATATTGTGTTACCCTTGTCTGTCCATCTGCCTTTCACACTTTGGTTAAGTTTAGCATTGAGGTTTCTTGTGAATTATTGGCAGCAAGGATATATAAAAACATTTCTTTTGATACCCCTTGTGAAAGAAAAACCTTCCACTAAAAGCAGTTGAGTCTAACCACTATTTTACATGTCTGTGACTTTGGTAGTTAAGTGTAACCATTATTTTATACATCTGCGACTTTGATAAAGTTTTTTGTGTATGTTGGTTTCTTATGCACTGTTGGATATTGGGCTATAAAGCTTAGTGGGCTGATGTCTCTTGGTCACTTCAGTACATTTAATAATTAAAGTAGATCATAGTGACATATATTTCACCAAAGTGACTTTGGTTAAATTTTGCATTTAGAAAAGTTTTTCATGCAGTTGCCTTCAGGGTCATACAACTGTCTCAGTGGAAACCTCTTGGTTAGTCCAAAAACCTTCTACCAAAAGTATGTCACTGACCTATATATCAACTTAATTTACTTTGGTTAAGTTTGCATACAAGTCAGTTTCCTATACACTGTTGGATGTGTCTCAGTATAATACTTCTATCAAAAGTTGGTTACTGTGACCTATATTTTGTGTTTCATTTACTTGGGCTATTTTTGGGAATTTAATTCAGTTTGGCAGTCAAGTCGTAGAGACATACCTGCCAGATCACGTGTCATACTAAAAACATGATATTTGACTCCCAATGCCCCAACTAGATCGTGTTCATAAAAACGGGATTTCCAATAAATCTTTCTTTAAAAAAAGGGAGAGAGACCTTTTTTTGAAACCATTATATATGCTTGCAACCTGTAGCCTGTTAAAAAGTAAACTGTCTTGATTCACATGGCTTCATACTTAATGCTCATGGAAAACTACTGGTATGACCATTGGGCAGTTTATACAGTTAATTGTCAAAGAGGTGATTAAAAGATAAAAGTGGTCAGAGATGAACAACCACCATTCCACAGATTACTTAACTGACTGACAATAGCTTGGGTGATTTTGTGTCCTTTCAGCATTGCTGATACAGGGCCCACCATTATAGGTAGGCTACTTTGCATAAAGTACACAAGTGGAACAACCCAATTTGTTTGAAGTTAGGTAAATCAGAGAGGGGTTTTGAAGAAACAGAAAAGTTATTACATTTTGTTGCTATGAATGAGAATGTTTAAGCTATCCTCAGTAAAGATGACTGCCTAGTTTGTGATCAGTGGCAATGTGTCTTGAAGTCAGATTTTACTCGAGACATAAAATTAAAAATATGAATATTACAGTAGTTGGAATGGTAAAGTTAGGAGCAGTGTCAATGGGAGAGTGATTCATTTTTTAAAGTAAATGTTGAAACGCAGCTGTGATTCAGGGAATGATGAGCCATTTACAAAGTGAGACAAGCTCAGCAAAGCTAAATTTCAGAACTTCTGGTTGAGAGAGTTTGACTTTGTGAAGCATAGCAGAACTGGAGAGCATTTTATACATTCTGCAAACACCATGTTGACATCATTCATTCTGGAGTATATGACATCCTTTAACATATGAATGCCATCCTTCAATGGGGCAGATGCAGAAAGATTATTTTCAATGCTGAGAAGTATTCACCAAGATCTCTGAGATAGTTTGATCAACAGTACCAAACAGTTTCAAAATACTGCAAAGTTGAACACTTGTGAATCACCTTCAAACCCTACAATGAAATACTGAGAGCGGCAAAGTCTGCAACTACACTGTATTCTACTGTCCAGTGGATTTTAAAGATAGAAACTTGGTGTATTTTGTTGTTGTTGTATGAATGTGATTATATATGTGGTGTGTGTGGTCGTGATAAATGACAATGCTAAATCTACCACTTATTTTTTTTTTATAGCTCTACTGATCATAGACCAGAACAGCTTATGGGATGGTCTGTTGTCCATTTTCCATTTGTTTGTTAGCACAAGTTTGTTAACACTACTGCTCCTAAACTACTTTGACGATTGCCATGAAACTTTACACACACATTCATCCCATGGTCTAGTTGGTCCTAAATGAAAATAGTGCCACTTGGACATACAGTATGGTCATCATAGTGGCCATCTTGAAAATCTTATCACTACTCCTCCTGAATGGATGGTCATTTCAACATGGAGTTTTCATTGAAAGACTTCTTATGATGTCTAGTTGGTCCTAAATGAATTGGTGCCAATCTGAAATCCAATATGGCTGCCACAGCAGCAATCTTGAAAATCTTATAGCTACTCCTACTGAATGGATGGTCATCTCAACAAGGGGTTTTCACTAAAAGACTTCTTATGATGTCTTGTTAGTCCTAAATAAAAATGGTGCCAATCTGATGTCCATTATAGCCACCATAGTGGCCATCTTGAAAATCTTCTTGTTGCTACTCCTCCTGAATGAAAAGTAATATTACCATAGGTTTTTCACCAGAAGGCTTCTTATGATATTTAGTTGGTTCTAAATGAAAGGTTGCTGCTTGCATATCCAATATGGCTGCCACAGTGGCTATCTTGAAAATCTTGTTATCGCTACTCCTGATGAATGGATAATCATATCAACATGGGGTGTTGACTAAATTACTAATTATGATGTCTAGTGGGTCCTAAATGAAAATGGTGATGCTCAGACATCCAATATGGCCAGCACAGTGGACATCTTGAAAATCTTGTTATCACTACTGAAAGTATGGCCATGTCAGCATGGGGTTTTAACTGAATGACTTCTTGTGATATCTAGTTGGCTGTATATGAAAATGGTGTTGATCTGACTTCCAATATGGCCACCACAATGGCCATCTTAAAAATCTTATTTCTACTTCTAGATGGCTGGTGATATAGATTTTGTGCTTTCACCAAGAAACTTCTTATGATGTCTAGTTGATCCTAAATGGAAATGGTGCCAATCTGATATCTAACATGGTCACCATGGCAACCATGTTAAAAATCTTTTTATTGTTATTCCTCATCAATGGAAAGTCAAATTGACATAGGATGTCCACCAGCAGATTTCTTATGATGTCTTGGTCCTAAATGATGTCTTGTTGGTGCTAAATGAAAATGGTGCCAATCTGACAGCAGCTAATTTAAAAATCTTTTTATTGCTGAAGAACATCAGAGATGGTTTCAACACTCGGCAGTTAAAAGGTAAGAAAGTGTCTTGGTTTTAATTCTTGGATATACTTTTCAGCCATCCCCTTCAAGAGACTCTTGTTTTTAAAGTGTATTAAATGCTTAAGAAAAACCCCATATTTTATTTTAATTTATTCAAATTTGAATTCCCAGTCATTTTGTATAGGATTATATGAGTAAATAATTTGTTCTCAAAAGTACAATATACCTTATTTGGGTCAAGTACACTGCCCCCCCCCCCCCCCCCTCCTTCCATTTAGGACCACAAAACACTTTCTGAGTGTTAAAACCCTGCAACACTGTGTTGAAGGTTGGCAGGTACCATATATACTCGCTTATAATCCGGGTCCAACTGCAAACAACATAGACCCAGGTCTATGTTGTTTGTTCTACAGATTACAACTAACTGCATAGACCCAGATCTGTCAGCACATTATGTTGTAGCAGATCTGGGTCTATGCAGTTTGCAGTTGGATCTGACATATGTGAGTACAGATGGTATATATAGGTGGAGATTTTAGTTGGAGATACTAAGATACTATTTGATGAAAGAATTTTCATGCTTCACCAGGAAGGTTTTTGGGGTGTATTTGTTCCATCTATAATCCATCCATTCAATTAGGTTTCACATTTAGATTACTTTTGCAGGCTGTATGATGGGGCATTTGTATTTCCATGAAGATATATCTAGTTCTACTTACAAATACCATCCAAACCTTAACTTCTGCCAGGATATAAAATCTTTTTAGCTCACCTCTATGAAGTAGTAGAGTAGTATTGTATTGCCCCCAGTATCAGCATATGCACATGTAAAAGCATATACGTATGTAGAGTCTCATGTAAAAGCATATACGTATGTACAGTCTCATTGCATCTCAACCATTTTTTCTTACTAGATCCTAGACAACAGTGTGAAGTGTTTTTTCAATGCAGCTACCCCCTTGTGAGGGGGCTAACTTTGTACATGTGCATTAGTTGTACATTCTTGGTTAAGTTTTTGCATTTTAGCTCAGGTTTTAGAATGGCCATGTGAGCTTATATTATGGTCCATCATCCATTTTCTGCCCGTTAACAGTTGCTTGTACCACTCTGGAATCCATATTTCAGATTCAGTTTGATAAAACTTGGAATATGGGCTTATATCATCAAAGTCTAGGTTGAATTCAGTAATAAGCAAGATCAACACATATTAATGAGGTGATCTTGTATTGCCTCTCTGGAGCCCATATTTCTGATCCAATTTTGATCAAACTTGGAACATGTGCTTATATCATTAGGAATCTGAGCAAGTTTGATAATGAACAAGATCCATGCATATTAATTAGGTGATCTTGCAACTGATTGGCAGATCATGTTATCACTCTAGAAGCCATATTTCTGATCCGATTTTAATGTAACTTGGAATATATGCTTATATCATTAAGATCTTGGATCAGTTCAATAATGAGTGAGATCCATGCATACTGATGCCTCTGATTGGCTATGCTTGTTACCACTATGGAGGCTGTATTTATGATCTTATTTTGATCTGACTTGGAATATATGCTGATATCATCAAGATCTTGGACAGATCTGATAATACATCAGATTCATGTATTTTAATAAGGTCATCTTGCATCTGATTGGCTGAGCTTTTTACCACTCTGGAAGCCATAATTCTGATTTGGTTTTGATCAAGCTTGGAATATGGACTTGTATCTTCAAGATCTTGGATGAGTTTGATAATGTGCAAAATCCCTGCATAATAATGAGGTGATCTTGCATCTGATTAGCTGAGTTTGTTACTGCTCTGGAAGCCATATTCTTTTATCTGATTTTGATAAAACTTAAAATATAGGATTATATGATTAAGATGTTGCGCAAGTTTGATAATGCATAGGAGCAATGCATATTTTTGAGGTGATCTTGCATGTGATTGCCCGAGTTTGTTATCATTCTAAGGACTGTATTTCTGATTCAATTTTGTTCAAACTGGTAAATAGACTTAAATTATCAAGATCTTAGATGAATACCATTATAAAAGAGATCATTCATATTAATGAGGTGATTTTGCATCTAATTGGTTAAGCTTTTCAACATTTTAGCAACTATTTCTAATATTTTTTATAAAGCTTGATAAATAGGCATATATCAAGATATATGTGTTTTATTTTGAGCAACATCTATGCATAATAATGAAGTGATCTTGCATATTGTTGGCTGAGCATTTTAAGAGCCTGTATTTCTGACCAAGTTTAAATCAAACTTGGTAAATTATCTAATTGCGTTAAAATGTTGGATAATTTTGATTATGAATGTGATCTATGCATATTTTTGAGGCAATCTTGTTATAGAATTTTGATCAGAGTTTGTAAGTAGTCTTGTGTCTTCAAGATCTTCGTTGAGTATGATTATAAGTGAAATTCACACATTAACGATGTGACCTTGCATTTGATTGGCTGAGTTTGTCAACACTCTAGCAACTATATTTCTGATCAGATTTTAATCAAATTTGTGAAATAGACATATATTATCAAGATAATGGATGGGTTTGATTATGAGTAAGATTTATGTATATTAATGAGATAATCTTGTATCTGAATAATATCCATAGAAATAAAAGATCAAGAAGTCAAAAGATTAAGGTCAAAGAGGGTAATTGTTTCAATGTTCAATGGTTCAAATGTTTGGCAGTTGCCATGGATGAATTGAGATTAGACATTACCAAGAAGTTTTCCATCAGATATGAAATATCTATAGGGATTTTTAGGTCAAAGGGTCAAATGTCAGCATCACATTGGTCGCTTAGTTACCATTTTTATATGGGGTATGTACGATTTGTCCTGTCCTTTCATTTGTACATCCATTTTTCTGTCCATCAACAATTTTGTAACTGAAACTAGTCATGCAATTTTACTGGTCATAACGTAAAGTGAGTTTATTGTATCACCTATGATGCATTGTCTGACTATCATCTGACAACAATTGCTATTTTCAGCTTCTTAAAAAATATCCTAGGCCAATTTCAACCAAACTTGGCACAGAAATTCTGGCATAAATGCCTTTAAAGTTGAGCAAATGATGCTAATCCATTATTAAATATGGCTGGCATTACAAAAAGTAGACAAGTCTTAACTTCTTCTCTAAAACCACAGCAGCATTTGACCAAATATAATAGAAAAGATTCTGGCATGAAGACCTATCAAGTTTATACAAATGATGCCAGTCCACTATTAAACATGGCTGCCCTTACTAAAAATAGATGAATCTTTAAATGACTTATGCAAAACTGCTGAGCAGAATTTTACCAAATTTGATGGAAAGAATCCTGGCATGAAGACCTTTCAAGTTTCAACAAATGATGCCAGTCTGCCTTTAAATAGGGCTATCATTACTAAAAATGTAAAGAAACTTTAAATAGCATCTTCTCCAAAAACCCTGAACAGAACTTTAACAAATTTGACAGAAAGCATCCTGGCTTGAAGACTTTTCAATTTTAAAGAAATGATGTGAAGTTGTCATAAAATATGGCCACTGTTAATAAAAATAAAATTAAAAAAATTCAACAGCTTTTTCTCCAAAAATGCTGCACATATTTTGACCACATTTGACAGAAAGCATTATGGCACAAAAACCTTTCAGGTTTGTATACATGATTCTGATTTGCCATCAAACATGACTGCCATTACTAAAAATATAAAAACTTTTAAATGACTTTTTCATGATGGCTTTTCCAAAACTGATGAACAGAATTGTACAATATTCAGCCATGAAGACCTTTTATAGTATAAATGATGCTGATCCACTATCAAATATGGCTATCATTACTAAAAATAGAAAAACCTTTAAAAGTCTTTTCCTCAAAAACAGTCAAACAATTTGATCAAGTTTGACAGAAATCATTATTGCATAAAGGTGTTTCAAATTTGTACAAATGATGCAAATCTACCATTAAATGTCTACCATTACTAGAAATAGAACAGTAGCTTTAAATGACTTCTCAAAAACCACTTTTTGGAATTTAACCAAATTTGACATACACTCGGGTATAAAGGGCTTGCAAGCTTTTTACAAATAATGCAGATCAGGTAACAAATATGTCCACTGCTACTAAAATTAGATAAATGTTTCTATGACTTCTTCAAAATTGCTGAGCAGAATTTGACCAAGTTTGAGAGAATGCATTTGGGCATGAAGGTCTTCCAATTTGATCAAATGATGCTGCTCCACAATAAAATACGGCCACTATTACTAAAAATAGACAGACCTATAAATGACCTGTTCTCAAAAACCACTAGACACTATTAGACCAAATTTGACAGAAAGCATTCAAACATGATGGATTTTTCAATTTATACAAATGATGCATAATGATGCATACCACATTGGGGCACCTATCATCTGGGACAATATCACAGGTCAATATTTTAGGTTTCAGTCATATTCCCATTCTGCTTTATAACTTAAGAGCTGTTTGAGATGATAAAATTTAGTAGATGTAATCAATGTCACAGATTATGTTCCCTCCCCTCTTCTGGGCTTTTGCTCTAATAGCCTTTGAGATAAAACTATGAAACTTTGTTACTGTCCATGTTTTCACAATAAATCTACAGCTCTGTCATAAAGGTCACTGTCAGATTTCATCAGTATATACTTTTGGTGACCTCACTATAGGCATTGGGAAAAATTCATGGAATGTTCTTGATGCCTGTTTTGACTAGCAGTTTGAGGCAACAAGTCTCAGTTGTTTTCGGTAGACACAGCATTATAGACTCCTGTCCAGTATGCACATTGGGGTCAGATGTAGACACAGCATTATAGACTCCTGTCCAGTATGCACATTGGGGTCAGATGTAGACACAGCATTATAGACTCCTGTCCAGTACGCACATTGGGGTCAGATGTAGACACAGCATTATAGACTCCTGTCCAGTATGCACATTGGGGTCAGATGTAGACACAGCATTATAGACTCCTGTCCAGTACGCACATTGGGGTCAGATGTAGACACAGCATTATAGACTCCTGTCCAGTACGCACATTGGGGTCAGATGTAGACACAGCATTATAGACTCCTGTCCAGTATGCACATTGGGGTCAGATGTAGACACAGCATTATAGACTCCTGTCCAGTATGCACATTGGGGTCAGATGTAGACACAGCATTATAGACTCCTGTCCAGTATGCACATTGGGGTCAGATGTAGACACAGCATTATAGACTCCTGTCCAGTATGCACATTGGGGTCAGATGTAGACACAGCATTATAGACTCCTGTCCAGTATGCACATTGGGGTCAGATGTAGACACAGCATTATAGACTCCTGTCCAGTATGCACATTGGGGTCAGATGTAGGAGATGCAGTGTATATTTATGTTATACCTGCATCCTATGCATTCTGCTATGTGTGTAACGATGGAAAAAAACTAAGTCTGTAATTAACATATTATATTTTTTATGCTAACCAAAATCCCTCTCCTTCATAATTAGGTAATTCAGCTGTGTATACATTTTTAATTAATGCATCAATTAAAATGTTATACTTTTTTGTCTAAGCCTAAAGACCATGACAGTAAATATGAGACTGCTCTCATCTTGATACGACCTCTCCTTGCTTAACTGCCTATTGTAGATGAGCATTTCACTCACCATTCCTCTAGTTTTGGAAATTAAAATGACCATATATGGGCATCAAACTTTGTACCAGTTTCATTGGAGATGAGGGATCAAAGATTTCAAGGTCAAGGCCACAGAATGAATTGTCTTTATATGCCTTCCATCTAGCACTTGGGGTAAGGAAAAACCATACTGATTTCAGGGTTGAAAAGTCAAAGGTCAGTGACATTGTGACTGAAAGAAGAAAGTCAATTTCCACACAATAAAATTAGTTCCACATCAAATACCTGGACCAAACATTGTGGATGACTTGCCTTTGGGGTAAGGAAGAAGCCTATCATTTTCAGGATCAAACAAAGATTAATGTCAGTATGACTAAAAAAGAAAAATGTTTTTTGCACAATGACACTATTTCTACATTACAGACTTGGACCAAATGTTGTGGATGGCTTGCACTTGGGGTAAGGAAGAAGCCCATCTTTTGGGGGGCAAATGGTCAAAGTTCAAGGTCACAGTAACTGAAAGAAGAGAAGTGGTTTCTGCACACAAATTTTAGTTCAGGACCATATACCTTCTCCAAACGTTGCTGTGACCATGTTAGGACTTGCACAAATGATCTCCCAGAATCCACCGTATCAATCACAAGGCTATGTTCCCACACTAGGCCATACTGCCATGCTACATTTTCATATATTCATGTTATGTGGACAGTACTTAAATTTATGTCTCATTTGAATAGCAATGGCTTTATAATTTCATGTTATTATCAGGATAGTCTCAAAATTTAATTTGTGTTAAATGAACAGACCAGTTTCATATCTGTCAAGTAAACAGAACAGCTTCCTATCTGTTAACAGAATAACATTATAATGTATGTTATGTGTATAAGATAATCTGTATTGTTGAAAAGGAAGCATAAAGCCATTCTTTTAGAAGAGCTGATAAATCCAGTAATCACGTTGAGAACTTCTTAATACTCCATTTAGAATTCAGCGTATCATTCAAGTAGCAGTGTTTAGTACATGTGTAGAAAGTATTTGTCCAATCTAAATTGTGTAGGCTAGGTGATGTCATAATTGGTCCATATTCATTTCCATATGTGTATATATATGTATGTGTGTGCATACCTGTGATTCTACCGGCGGTAGGCCAAAAATACCGTTTTAAAGACCGTCTACCGCACATACCGTTTAGTAGTCGAAATCTACCGTTTTTGAAAATTTCAAGGAATTTTTTTTTTTTTTTTTAAACCCGGTTTTTTTACGCGTTCTATCAACACATTAGATAAACCAGCCAGAACCAGTCTATTGGGAACCAGAAATGTTCGACCTATGTTATGAGTAGTCGGATTACAATTGTTAGCAATGTGTACACAAGAAGCGGCTAATTGATTACCTTATTGTTGTAATTTGGAGAGTTTAAGGCCAAATGTGGGATGTTGTTTGAGGTGTTATAAGTAATAAAAGGATCAAAGGTAATCCAGGAGTCTTTGATTAAAACTCGGCCAATCTGTCATGGAAGGAAGATAAAATGGAGAGACCGACCAAAAATGATCTTGGCAGAAACACTTAAGTATTTTGATTTGATGTCTTTTAATTGTTCTTGTATTGTTCACGATGGTTTAAGATGAATATTTAAGGGCAGCTTGTATATTTTTTTTTCAATTCATGTCAAAATGCCGAAACGTCCGCTTTCTCCCAATGCTAAGAAGCCACTAGCTAAGAAATACTACAAGTTTTACAACGCTTGGATACCAGAATTTAAGTGTGTGCAGGCGAGTAGCAAAGGTCCTGACTTTGCATTGTGTCTTTTTAGGCTGGTGAATCAATGATTGGACATCTACATGTAGAGATGACCAGGCTGCTAAGAAAGCTTCTGGGAAAGTTTGTTTCAACCAAGGTCATCACCAGTGAACCAGATATTACTAATGTGAAGTTCAGACTTCAAGAAAATAAGCATAAAAGTACAACAATTATGTTCAAGTCCTAGATAAAATATATCCGCGAGTTAAAAATGTATTACTTAATATTTAATTTTAAAGTTGGGATAAATTATTAAAATCATGTGTTTTTTAACTGTTTAATTCAAGTCTAAATCTAATTTGTTTAAAATTAATTACAGTGGTGAAACTTGCCAACAGATTTTTGGACTGAGTGTAGTGGTCCTATCATTGCCACATTCCAATGCTGACACAGAGAGGACATTCTCCATTCTTTGGAAAATCCAGAGTGATTCAAGAAGTATAGTGACAGTGATCTTGTGAAGGAAATTAAAAATGCCTGTGGATTTGATAAAAAATCTTTGCAGTGAACTGTGAGATGTACAACTCTTCCTTTTTCATTTAATTTACATTATACTGGCTCATATTAACTAACTATTATTGTAACATTTTCCATCAGATTCTGAATCGGAATCATGTTCAAAATTTGTGTTTTATTATAATATGAAGAGAATACATATAATGTGACAAAATTAACTTGTTTTGTTTTCAATCCCCTTAAAACACGTAAAATTTATGCCGATAAAAAATCTACCTTTTTAGAAGTCAATCTACTGATCAAAATTTGCAAATCTACTGGTTTGAAATCCTGGTTCTGTCACAGGTATGCCAGTGATTATTATTATGTACTCATATACGTGCCTTAAAAGTATACGTTATGTCATATGTTACGACTCTATGGCTTGAACAAACGTAACAAAAAGAAAGTGAAAACAACAATGTTTGTAAAAATCAACAAACAATTTATTTTAAATAATTAATGTGAAAATCAAAATACACTTACAGTTTCGTGTATTAAAATCCAAATAATCCAACAATTATTAGTGTCCTAATCACAAATCCTGTATATACAGAAACTATAAAATGTTCCAAATGAATGAATGTTCTAAGTCAATGAATGTTCCAAATGAATAATCGTAATGTTCTAAATGAATGTGTCTTCGTAATGAACGAATGTTCCGAATAGATGATGGTTCTGAATGAATGAGTCTGTAATGTTCCGATGTACCAACGATATTGTAATCCAGATCATCTTTAAGAAAGTTCAGAGGCATCCGAGAAAGTCCTAAATATCTCCAAGTAGCTCTGTTGAATGGTCCAATAAATAATTTCTTTCAAATTATCTATACAGCATGGCATTACAGCAGCACGGCTATTATTTCAAACAATCTGATGATTCCAAAAAGCTGATCATAAAAAACAGATCTTTTCAACTCAAAATCTAAAATGGAATGGAAATAATTTGTATATTCAGGTCTTTTATACAACTTGCAAATGGCACATTCCACAATAGGAAATGTGTCATATTACGACCCAGAATGCAATACTAAATGCGTCTATTTCATGGAAATTTACTGAAAGAATGATCATAGCTCTGACCTTGAACAAAAGGTCAGTAAACATGTTGTCATTTGATTAATGCATACATAATATGTAACAAAAATAAACGTGAAGGTACTAAAATTTTCAATAATTGATCATTGTTAACGCCGCTACTTTAGCCGTCGCCACCGGATTATAATCATAACCTCTTCATATAGCTATAGCATGCTAGACAATACAATGACCAATGAAGCCTTGGGATTAATGTTGGTAAAACTCTTCACGGTATTTTAATCGTGCAATATTGTATCATATCGTTCAATAATGTATCATATATTTGCTTTTTTTAAAAAATAGGACGAAAAATATATTATGTATTATGGCCTAAAAAAATTCGGATTTGCATCTACAATCCAAAATGACTTGTAGAAAATTTACTATATTTAAGCATATGAAACTAATGGGTTAATCACACCAAGTACTATTGTAACAACGAGCATTATTCTTAGTACAAATAGCAGAAAAGTTGCTCTGCGCCGTATGAAACTGAATTAAAGGTAAAACAATTTGTAAAAGCAGACAATAAGTTGACGAAAAATCACAACATATGATAGTCCCATAAATATAGGGTAGCATTTATTCTTAGAAATATTATGGTGACTAACACCAAAAAGAGGTATTCTTAGCAAGGGTAGGCGGTACACTCTGTCATGCCTGCCGTAGTGTTTACTTGTACAGCAGCATGTAGGGAGATTCAAAAAATGTAGTGCAATAATAAATATAGTAAAAAAAGAAAAATGTAGTGGGTAAGAAAATGTGGCGGATAAGAAAATGTAAGAAAATGTAGAGGGTCACAAAATGTAGCCAATAAGAAAATGTAGTTAGTTTAAAATGTAGTTGACCAATAAATGTCGTGGAAAAGAAAACTCTAGTGGGTAAGAAAACGCAGTGAAATAAAAATGTAGTAGATTAATAAATGTAGTAGACAAAAAACATGTAGCGGATAAGAAAATGCAGTGAGTTTAAAATGTAGTTGACCAATAAATGTCGTGGAAAAGAAAAATCTAGTGGGTAAGAAAATGCAGTAAAATCAAAATGTAGTAGATTAATAAATATAGTGGACAAAAAAACATGCAGCGGATAAGAAAATGTAGTGGAAGAATAAATGTATTGGAAAACAAAACATGTAGTTGGTAAGAAATGTAGTGAGTTTAAAATGCAGTGGACAATTAAATGTAGTGGACAAAATAAATGTAGTGGGTAAGAAAATGTGACGGATAAAAACAATGGAGACTTTCTACACCAGTTACTGCACGATCGTTACTTAATCCTGACTGCGTGCCATATATTTTCAGTGAGCAGACGGAAACAAATACAAGGTACATTTTGTCTCTGCAACTTGCAAAAATACATCATGGAATTTAGAACAATTACCAATTGTGTTTTAACTGTTTCCGTGCGGCAACTGGTGCAAACCCTCTCAGGAGTTCAAAATGTAGTGACAATAAAAATGTAGCCGGTAAGAAAATGGAGCGGAGAAGAAAATGTAGTCAGTTTTAAAATGTATTGGACCAATCAATGTAATGGAAATGAAAACTGTAGTATATACAAGTCATACAGGTCATGTAGGCGTTCAGTAGCGACTATTTTCAGTAATGGGTGTCATTTTTTAGAATTTGATTACACTGTAGTATATACAAGTCATACAGGTCATGTAGGCGTTCAGTAGCGACTATTTTCAGTAATGGGTGTCATTTTTTAGAATTTGATTACACATACCTTTAAATGGCAATTATTAACTTTATTTTGATCCACATACATCCATATTCCTTTGGAAGGTCCTTATTTTTACACGCCCCGAGAAATACATATGGCAGAATCAATGTTAAAGTACGTGGACATTTTTAGACGAGGTCAACCTAAAGGTGTGATCCAGTACAAATCAGATCGAATGAAAGCTGCGCGTGTTTAAAAAAAACAAACAAACCAAAACAAAAAAAACAACATCCGTACTGCCCTGTTATTTGTTATGATAGACCCGACGTCCTCTTTTCTTCATCCAGTTAGTATCTGGCCACCATTGTTATTTAAAGTGCAGAGCATTCAACAATCAGGACTGAATAGACTTTGGTTAAACTATATTAGTATTAAATTTTAGAACAACAATTAAACAATTCATATTTAATTTAACTTAAGTAAATGCGCCTACATGACCCACATTGACATACACTTTAGAAAATGCAGCGGATAAGAAAATTTCGAGGAGAAGAAAGATGTAGTGGTAAGAAAATGTAGTGATAAAAAATGAAATGCACAAAAAAAGTAGCAACAGATAAATATTTAATGGAAATTTATAATTGTTTAAAAATGTTGTGTCCACAGTGTGATATTGTTCCAACTTCAGCAAAGACATTTCACTACAATATATAGGCCCGAGGCAATTGTCCCCAATATCGAGGCAGCACGAAATACCCAAAACTAGCCAAAAACTACCCAAAACTAGCCCCAAACTACCCAAAACTACGCAAAAACTACCGGTAGTAAAATTTAGCCCTAACTACTGTGATGTTACCTAAATCTAGATGTCGAAACCAAAAAGTATGCTATATGTAAATCCTCGGATTAATAGCTAGATCATATGAAACAAGAACACTATATCGGTGTGGTGAAACTTGTATAATCGTAATGCATGTCGACAGTATTTTATTAATTTTTAGCATTTTTTTTCTTCGGGCACCGAGGGGCAGTTGGACAACTTAACGAAAATCCATTTGTGCAAGAAGTAATTCTTACTAAAGGAAAATAACCTGTAATTATTTTATATAGTGAGGAGCAGCTCTTAGATTTAAAGAAAAACTGTTTCGGTACCAACAGTGTGGACTTTGGACATGCATTACGAGGACAATTTTTATTACGTTCTCTAAGTTTTATTTTTTTTCTTAGGTGGCTCATCTGTTTTATCATCCTCTTTGTTGGATTCTTCATCTTCCTTCAGCTGTTGTTTATCCGAGTCTGTAAGAAACTGTGTCTACTTCTGGCTTGAAAGCAAGCAGCAGGAACCTGTAAAGGAAATGGACATTTATAATGCATAAATCTCTGTTAATGTTATGCTGACAGCTTTATTGATACATTTATATCAATCTATGTTTTGTCAATGGTCTTCAACTTGGGTTCCCAGCCGCCACGACTGTAGGCAGGGTGATCCTTTGTCTCCTTACATATTCATTCTCTGAGCTGAGATCTTAGGGGTTGTCCATAAAGGACGTCCGCAGATAATACCTGTTTTCCTACCCCCCCACTCCCCTTGTCCGCATGTGGCTTACCCCCCCACCCCCCACCCCCCCGGGACTGCGAATGTCCCCATCTAGCATTATACACTGCTCTATGGTCTGGCAGTGTAATAGCTGGTGCATCTTACTTGGCTATTTGCATACTCGCTCAGGTCCGCAGGGCCGATATGTGGGCCATGTAATCAACCTCAGGTACTGGGAGCCAGACCTATGTATTAATGCCAACCCATTCATATATATTCTGTGGCACGAATCGTACAAATTGAAATTAACAAATAATTTATACTTAGGGATCACCCATAATGGACGTCCGCAAAACATACTGGAATACACGCAGTAGGCCTAAAGCAGCTGTTCAACACAGAATATCATAACAAAAAATAATAGCTTGCAGACGTCTGCAAGGTCCTTTACACCCCCTCCCCCCTTGTCCGCATTTGAACGAACCCCCCCTCCCCCCATCTTTGCGGAAGTCCTTTATGGATGATCCCTTAGCACTTATGATTAAAAAGCATCCTGATAAAAAAGACATCAAAATCAAATAAACAGAACAATTGACCTCACAATATGCAGAATATCTGACCTCTCAATGTGCAGATCATTTGACCTCACAATATGCAGAACATCTGACCTTGCAATGTGCAGAACATTTGACCTCACAATATGCAGAATATCTGACCTCACAAGTAGCAAATCATTTGACCTCACAATATCCAGATCTGACTTCACAATATGCAGATCATTTGACCTCACAATGTGCAGAAAATCTGACCAGTCAATATGCAGAACATCTGACCTCACAATATGCCGACGACACTTCACTTCACTTGCAAGCTTCAGAAAAAAAATCCTTAAAATACATCTCTCAATCTTGTAACTTACTATGCAATTTTCTGGTTTAAGTCTTAATATTAAAAAACATAAGGTAGTTTGATTGGGAAGTATCCGGATGGAATTGGGGATCAACTTATATTATTATATTATATTATATGAAGAATATAACATTTGCTGGAAAACTGAAACTTGTAAACTGGAAACTAAAATCAACATGCCCTTTACAGCTGATAAAGTGTCCTAAGAATCAAGGTCCTGTCAAAAATAAGACCTAAAATTCAAGAGGTCTCTGTGTTTTCCTGGTGAAGTGCTCTAATGACAGGACCAGAGATGTAATGCAGATGCAAACTTGTGGTTCATTCGATTTATTGACAATCATAAAATCACATGACAGGTAATGTTCTAAAAATTCAAAACTCAAATCTCAGTTGCATCACTTTTAGAAAGAATGACTCATGGACATTGGGCCCCTGGGTGGACAAGTGGTCTAAGGCACTCACCTTGACAGATCACTGACTTCTCACCTGTCCATGTGGGTTTGAGTCTCAACGTGGGCAACATGGGTAGCTTTCCAGTAGCTTCCTGTAAGTCGGTGGTTCTTCCCAGGCTCTTCCTCCTCCAAATATACTGGTCACCATATTTAGCCTATCATATGCTAAAAAGGGGCATTAAACCCACAAAACCAAACCAAACCAACCAAACTCACTGACATGGTATCATAAGTGGTAGTGTGTAATTGGACAAAAATACTTAATTTAGAAATATCAAGATTTAATCTAAAGACTTTATATTTATTAATTATTTAGTGATAGATTTAGAAACTTGGACTGCACTTTAATTATATTCATATGGGTTCAACTTTACATGATGCCTTGAAAATCACACCATGGCTATAACAATAATAACTGACAACTTGCATACAAAGTCTTGAGAACACTCAATCAGCTTTGCAATACAAAGAATAAATTATCAACAGATCCTTGAGAAATACTCAAAGGCTTCAAAGTCAAATTTGCACTTTTTATTCTTATGTTTTGTTCCAGATTTCCTATATCTACTGAACTGTGATAATTACACTGGTCTACAGCCAAAATGCTTCTGCAATAAATGTTGTCAAACTTTACTAATTCTGGGTCACTGAGAACGAAAATGATGCTTAAAATTGTTGATTGGCTCAACTTTTAAAGATATTATGCTGGGTCAGTATATACGACACTTGACTTGGGAATGGCAGAGGATACGTGAGTTATAAAGGGAAGGGATCTCAATTTAAACCAGAAATGACAAGTTACATCTTTGACTGGATCTATGAATAAATCTATGACTGGGTTTGGACAGTACTTGCTTTTTTGGCAAAACAATGAATGATGCAATCTGAAGCTGGTATTGTGTCATACATGATGTGAATTGCATCATGTTATTCCTAGAAGTCATGGATGATGCAATCATAACTAAGCTTACATCACTCTGCTGAAGAAATTGTCCTATATCAGCTCTACAAATCATACAGTGTCGTGCTCTCTTATTTGTCAGTGTTTGATTTTGCAAAGGGACACATTTCTGTTTAGTCAAAGTGAGCAGAGATGCCTTGTACTTGTGTGAAACAATGCAGATAACTTCTGCTATGTTTGTGGTGAAGTGATTTTTGCATCACAAAAGCGCAGAATAACCACTATGGTTAAGAAAGCCTATCACCTTTATTTTGGCTGCAAAATTGGAGATCAGGACAAGATGTGGGCACCACACATATG
Organism: Margaritifera margaritifera; assembly: GCA_029931535.1. Lineage (NCBI taxonomy): Eukaryota > Metazoa > Mollusca > Bivalvia > Unionida > Margaritiferidae > Margaritifera > Margaritifera margaritifera. Next base: position 3,637,666 of record JAQPZY010001538.1, read on the forward strand.
CTGCAACACTTGTGCAACAAATCTTCACCAGTGGTTGAACAGGAAAAGGAAATCTATGCCTTTTGCAGTGCAAATGATTTGGAGAGAGCCAACAGATCATATCAGCAATTGTTACTTCTGCATGGTGCCTCCAGTTTGGAAAGGTGTGTCAAAGAAGAAAAAGTGGACTGTGCATTCTCCAAACATTCTGTCAGCTATACGCCCAGTACCCCACGGAGAAGGACTGCCGGTTCCTGATGCACCAGAATCATTCTCACTTGAGTCAGACGAGGAAGAGGAAGAGGATGAAACTTCTAGTCCTGAACCATCAATGTCACATGACCCATATTTTCTCCCATCCTCCTCTTCTGAACCACACATCATAAGAAAAGGTGAACTGAATGACCTTGTCAGGGATTTGGAACTACCCAAGAGTAGGGCAGAGCTATTGGGCTCCAGACTACAGCAGTGGAATCTCCTGGCAGGTGATGTAAGGGTTTCCATGTTCCGTGACCGTCAAAAGGATCTTGTCCCATTCTTCTTCATGGAAGGTTATCTTGTTGCCTGCAACAAAATCGATGGTGTGATGGCAGCCCTCAACATCGTTCATGATCCAGATGAGTGGAGACTGTTCATTGATTCATTGAAGATGAGTCTTAAAGCTGTTTTGCTGCATAATGGCAGTGTTTTGCCATCAATTCCAGTTGGTCATGCAGTCCATATGAAGGAAACCTATGTAAACATGAAACAGCTTTTGAGGTGCATAAACTATGACCAACATCAATGGCAGCTTATGGCGATTTCAAGGTTCTTGCTCTCTTGCTTGGTCTGCAGACTGGATACACAAAGAACTGCTGTTTTCTCTGTGAATGGGATAGTCGTGCGAGAGATTCCCACTACATGAAGAGAGATTGGCCACTCCGACAGTCATTGGAACCTGGTATGAAAAGTGTTTTCATAATCTGGAATTGGTATATTGGTCTTCCTAATCTGTTTCTGAGGGAGCTGTGGTAGCTCAGTTGGTAGAGCATCAGACTTGTAATACCTGAGTCACAGATTTTATACTTTCGAATGCCAGCCTGGTCGGTTGCTACATGTAGGTGTGTCCTTGGAGAGGCACTTAGTTTCCATTTCCTTGGCATGATATAGCCATATATAACATTTGACCTATAACATGAACAAGTTTGGAATGCTGACAAAAATAAAATGGCTTAAAAACAAGCAATCTGAAGTTTTATTTCACAGAGGTAGAAAATGGGAACGTAAAATACAATGGAGTTTGCCTACTCAGATGGTAGTTAAGGCACAATGTCAAAAAGCATCTAAAGCACAAACATAAATCCCTTCACTGAAATTGGTGCAAAAAAGATAATCAGCCTAAAACATATTATAACTTTTAAAACTCTTTACTTTCATCTTGGTGTACAATGGCATAAGTGCACAGAAAAACTAGTAATGATACGTGTACATGACTGGAAACTTATCAGCATAGTGAAAGATATGGGGTGGTGGGAAGGTTTCAAAAGTTTCTGCTTCGAGTTAAATCCCTCCCATGGTTTCCTTTTTAGTTCTTATTTTGAACATTCGTGTTGATAACAGGTAAATTATTATAAGCTTTATATAGTAAATGTTAGCTTTGCCAGTCTTATATATGAGCGATAGTAAATTGTCTTAGCTTTGTGTGCTTTTTTTCTATTGTAACCACCTGATACTGGTAGTGAGTGACTGCCTGATGTAACACTGTTGATGCTGCTCTCAAATTAACCTCCCAGTATACATGGAATGTCTTTGTGCCATGTGGCATGTATATACATATCAACAGAGAAATCAGATTAGTAAATTTTAAATCTAGTGTCAATAAGTTTATGACAAAATATAAATTTAGCCTTGTTATTGCATTGATAAGCTACTTATGTTGCAGTTACCTAGATACCAATTGAAAACTAGCACCATAATGAACATTCAACTTAAGTCATATGCCACCTACATGTATGTCTGTAAAATGTAAGAAACTTTTACACACTTTTTCTAAAAACAAGATACTTGTATATTTTAGCAACAGATGTAATTATTATGGAACATCAATGACAAAGAGATTGATTATTACTTTGAATTTCTTGCTAAAGACTAGTTGTATTCACAATACTTTGTTATACACTACATCATGTTCCAAGCAATCATAGCAGTCATATTCAACATTAGATTGGTACCATCTTAATTTAGGACCAACTAGACATCATATGAAGTATTGTGGTGAAAACCCAATGTCGATATGACATCCATTCAGGACTAGCAATAACAAGATTTTCATGATGGTCACTGTGGTGGTCATACTGAATTTCCAAGCAAATCCATTTTCATTAAGGACCAAGCAGACGTCATAAGAAGTCTTCTGGTGAAAATCCCATGTCGATATGACTTTCCATTCAGAAGGAGTAGTTATAATAAGATTTCAAGATGGCTGCCATGGGACTTAGCTCCCATTTCCTCTGCATGATATAGCCAGTAATGTGTTAAAAATGCTGTTAAAACCAACAAAAATGAAACAAACTGAGCAGCACCTTTTTCACTGAGGACCAAGCAGACCATGGGATGAATGTGTGTGTAAAGTTTTATCGCAATCCTCCAAGTAGTTTAGACATAGTAGCAATTGCAAACTTGTGATAACAGATGGACATATGTCCAGCAAGGGACAATAGGTCCCAAAAGCTCTTCTGGTCCATGACTAACAAAGCTAAAACGAGCAATAACACTAACAAAACTCTCATGAGCAAACTGATTTGTCAATATTGGCATCTTTAGATGATGACCATAAAATGTAAAAAGCTTTAGTGATCCATCAAAACCTATGGGACAAATCGTGCTCACAAGCTTCCATTACAGATTGTATTCAGCTGCAAGACAAAAAGGGCAATAACTCTAACAAAAATTGCATGCGGTCAGTTACTTGTCAAAATGCTAATTTTAAAATCATGACCATAACCTGTACAAAGTTTCACAATGATCCACTGAAAACTGTGATACGAATTGCATTCACAAGATTCTGCCATATGCTACATCAGGCTCAAAGTAAACATGGGGGAATAACTTCAACAAAAACATTGTAGTTGGACACTGATTTGTCGATATATGCGTAAATAGATGGAAAACATAAACCTGAGCTGCATCCATACAAAGATTCTGTCATACAATACATCCAGCTGCAAGTTAAAAGGGCCATAACTTTAATAAAAACTGCTGGAGTCTTCAGATGATGACTATAATCTGCACCAAGTACAGTGACCTATTCAAATCAGACTAATTGTGTTTTCATGATTTTGTCATACTTTGTAAATGCTAGACAAAAAACGGAAACAACTCTAACAAAAATAGGACTGATTTGCAAATTCAAGGGACTACAGGAACCAAAAATAAGGGAGTTGAGAAATACTGTTAAGCTGTATAGCTTCTATAGGTATATCTATGTTTTCCCAGTCTAAGTAAACCATGAATAAACTTACACTGCATGACACTATGGAGATCTGTCATGATGTGATGTTAAACTGCCAGACAAACTAACAAGATTGTCATTTGCAAAACACTAATTGCTTAATATGCATCCATGCCCAATAAAGACAGGGGTGGTTAAGGGTGGGGAGAGTGGCTAGGCATTATCAAACACTATTAAAATAGTCTTTATTGAAGAATATCCAAATTTGGGAAAGTGTAATTTACTGGTTTTACTGCAAATTATATCCTGTAGAATGCATAGTAGCTGCCACTGAAAGTACATCTGGTTTAGAAATACATGCAATTTTGCAGGAGAAGTATCCATGTATTATAGTTTAGAACACAGTTGGAATTACTGATCCGGAAAAAAGAAACAGCACAGAAAAAAAAAACCAGAATTGATATCTAGAACTAGATATGTGGCATATCTCCTTTAGAAATAAAATAGAATGAACAAGATAACAATACAAATGATGTTAGCATTCACAGAGCCATAGCTTGTTTGTTGTCACATCTTTTATTACCATTTAAAGGCCATAACAGTTTTATTGTCAGTTATCATTGTAACAGGGGCAACTCTTTAAAAACTTATATTGAGGGCTTTCTCTACCTCAATAAGCAGTAAACATAGGGGTGCTGATGCATGTCAGTAAAGTCAATAGATTATGGGTGTATGAACAGATGGAGTCAAGCCTTCAGATAATTCCAATGTATTTAAGCTATTCTAACCCAGGTTTATTTCTATTCAAAATGGTATTTGGCGATCAAATTTAGATATTGGAGAAATATGAGGACAGACAGTTTAAGATCTAAAAGTAGAATGAGAAATAAAGAGAAGAAAAAGAAGGATAGCTCATTTCCTTAAACTCAAGTTGCTACCTAATGAAAATAAGAAGCAGAGATTTAATTCAATAAAAATAAGAGGTTTATCTGACGTAAATAATTAGTTAACTAAAAAGTTATAATGAAGGGCCTGGTTTTGATGGATGGAGACGAAGCTTATGAGGGAAATTATAGGAAACAAAAAAAAACACCTCACAAACACTGGAATAAAGGAAACCACACTGCATTGCTTACTATCTAGACATCACACAGATCATTATGTCTTCTTGGTTTGTTGAAATGTGATGGTAGCTAAGGAATGCCGAAGTCACTTGATGTAGGAGAAAGTTTCTTTAACGAAATGAAGCTATCTAATCATGTTTGTTAACATTAGTGTGCTTTCCTTCATCTTCTTAAAGAAACTTAGCCCATCTTCAACCAACTTTGGCATTCCTTGGCTAACATCACAATTCAACTAATAGAAATGTGTGTCAATGGAACTTGTAAACGCATCCACTTGCTTGTGTCAGGATTTGATTCCATCAGGAAAAAGACATCAGAGTAAGTATTGTCAGAATAAAGCAAAGCAATTACACTTTAATCTGTGCAACAGTGTCAATATGGGGTGCCAAGTGTGCGAGATACATGTATTCTTGAAAATGTGGCCCCCGGTCAGTTAATTTTGGACCATACGACAAAACACCATTTTTGCTGGAAGAAAGATGTCAAATTCCCACATTATAAATATCAGGAGGGACGTTTTACATTGTTGGTAGCAACAGGGGACGATTTTTTTAAAAATTATAAAGTAAATGAGAATGGAATGTTTTCTGCATAATTTGAGTGTGCAGAATTAAAAAATTAACCCATTTGCATGATATCTTTTGAAATAAATTCACAGGAAGCATTGAAACACATGTTCCATTCACCATTTTTTATATTACATGCTGAAATTTGCATATTTCTTACATATGGTTATATAGAAATCTTCTGTGAACATTCAACTTTAAGAATATGTTAACTTTGTGTGTGTTCCAAGTACTTCTGAAGCTTTTCTGTGCTTTTTTACAATGCGCCACCCTAATATTTTTGAATGAAATACTATATTCTTGAGTCACACACAAGCTGAAATTATATGTTACTCTTCAAACCAATAATGCATACTCATTACAATGCTCTTGCACATATATATGAACTCTGTGTAGAATAAAGAAATATATAATTTCATTTCAGAGTATTTACAAGAGGTTGGTTATGCAGGAAGGGATGGCCTTCAGGCTGAAGCTATTATTTTTTACAACAGCAGTGACAGGTCTTCAAACATACTTGAGAAGAACATGAAAGGATATCTAACACTGGAAAGTGGCTGCAGATGCCAATTTTTGAATGATTATTTTAACTGTCCATATGAGGTTGCTGAATTTGTATGCTGTGACCTTTGCAAAATAAGGCACCTAGTAGTGCAAGTGGTATGAAATTTTTAACCGGACAAAATCAAACAGATAGATACCTTGTGCACATGGCTTCAAATGAATATGTCAAAACTGATGTATCTGGTGAAATTGCTTTTCACCTGACTGATGATTTAATTCAACGCATAACAGAAACATCTGATATTATACCTATGGACATGAATGAAATTATACAATATTACAACATACCCAGGTACATTCCTGATTCACTTCATGCAGTATCTGTTACCTTTAGGAAACAATATTAAGTTATTCAGACCAAGTAAGTAAATCTCTCACCGGCCCCTTTGCTATATACAAATCCATTTTAATTTTCTAGTGACCATAACCTTACCAACTGGGCAGAAGAAAGGTGGGCATCTAGGGAGATAAAAACACAATTCCAAAAATTACACCAATACCCAATACCCCCACCTACAGACACACAAAAAGGTATAGGACTTTAATCCCAACAATTATTCAAGATTCTCAAATGACCTTGAGCTTGATTCAAGAGCAGAGAAAGGATAGGGTTGTGTGGAGAGAAAATGGAAATGCTTACTTATCCTCCAGTCCAAATATGAAACCAAATTGCTTCAGGGTTTGGGAATTGTATCAAAACAGAAAAAACTGTTTAAGCCCCAACCTTAACTGCTGAAGACACTACCACTATAGGTGGAATGAGTAGACACTACCACTACAGGTGGAATGAGTAATGCCTGTGTTTTGCCTCTACCAAACTGACAAGACACTAGACAAATGTTGTGCATGTTGCTTACTTAAATAAACCCCAACTTCTCCAACATCTCACTTATGTGCATGTGAGGGAAATTAATCTATAGTTACTGTGCAGTCTCCATTGATTAGTTGCCTGCTGCAAGTAAAACAGGGGGAATAACTATTAAAAAATGTGTGTCAGCACAGTGAATAGTCCATGTTCACATCAACATAAGATGACTATAGATATAATACAAACCAAGAATGACTTATTTCCATCAATAACTGTGAGAACAACTGTAATGGATTCTATTCAGCTTTAATTTAAAATGGGCTGCTATTCCTATGTATTGACCTCCACCTAACATGCAGTTTCACTATGGCAGATAATGGGTTCTGGGCAATATCAGAAAGTAGGCTTACAAATTTTTAAAAGTTTCTTAATATTGCTTTCCAGATTTAAAATCCAGTCTAAATTTGTGATAGTCAATCTGGGACTCAAACTCAAGCAAGCCCGTTTTCTTAATCTACTGGTGTCTGAACACTTCTGTGAGCACTGAAAACCTGCCTGGTTGTGGTACAAAAGGTTTGACTTGTCACAGATCATGTATCATTTTCAACTCACCAGTATGAGAGTTTCTCTGTTTGTAGTTGCCTGCCATCACCTTTACATCAGCTACACTGTCAAAATTATCAGAAATGTTGTATATGACAGCTAATGCTTTAGATCTGGCCAGAAGGTTTTTGTCTTTGTTCATTGGGCCCAGTCCTTGAAGAATCTTTTTTTGTCCTTTGACAAGGTGTTCCATGAGTAGGTCTGCTGGTATATGACTATCTTTTTCCCCCCGATGTTGATATAAAGGCCATATATACTTTGATATGCAGTGCGCAAATATGATGCTTGCTGATGGCATAATAAGTGCAAGATCTCTAGAGCACATTTACCGTATTTTGGTGTGTATAACGCGCACCGATGTATAACGCGCACCCCGATTTTCGACCCAAAATGAGTGGAAAAAACGTAGTTCTGCCATATAACGCGCATGTGATATAATACATTTTAAAATCATGACTACCGGTATTTCGCTCCGTTTTCATAGTGCAACAACAGTCGGTCATTTTGGATAGTGAATGAAAAAGTGGCCATATTGAAATTGTATTTTTCCGATTTTATGGTTGGCCCTTAAAAGGGCCCTTTAAAGGTTCGTCTAGTTGATGGAGTTCAATCTATTGCATCAAATCCCTCAAATTCCTCTTTGTTGTCATCACTCTCGAAAAGTCGCTGCATGTCCTCGTCTGTCATCATTCCTGGTGTTGCTGCATAATAGCTTTCATCTTCGTCTTCGTCTTCGCTCTCTGTGCTTAGCATTGTCCTCCCACAAGATGTCATCCTCTGTGCCATCCATTTTATTTGAGATGCGGCACTTTTTAAAGGCATGGATGATGATGCATGGCAAGTCGTGCCGTCGTAAAAATGCACAGGCCCAGCTCACAGACCCCTTGTAGTCGTCTATTTCTTCTGTTTTGCAATCAATATTGCCTGAAAGCGAATCTCTGTTGTGAATACTGAGATTCCCTGTCTTCTTCTATCCATGACACATTCAAGGACTCCACTCTCTACGTCCGGATACTTTGCACTTGTCCCTCTGTCTGCCTGTTTTGTTCTCAGTATTTTCTTCAGTCTTTCTTTCATTCTTCTCTACTCCTTAACAGAAGACTCTCCTACATTAAACTCCCTCCCAGCAGCTCTGTTATCATGTGTTTCTGCATAGGCAATGATGGTTAGCTTGTCTTTCGCATTGTACGAATTTCTTATATGACCCATGTTGATACTTTGACTATATTCGTTCAGATTCAAGATCGAACACAATATGCTATGTGAAAGTTTAGGTCCGGTATTTATACTTATTTGGATTATCATTACACCTCTAAAATATATCTCCATGTCCAAGCTAGAATTTACCAAGACAATGCATTGTACTTATGTTTGGCCCATCAAAGCTTTAGCCGGCGCTGATTATCTTTAAAAACACCACGCTGAGTCAATTAAACACTGCTCACTGTATTGTAACAAAGAAGTACCGTATCAAATACTGTTGTTTAAAATGAGAAATAAAACAAAGAAACAAGTTTATTTTCTGAAGAAAAGTAAATACATTGCAAATTTACCTAGACAAAGCAACGTGACTATGTTTAGCACATCAAAGATTTAGCCGGTGCCGATTACCTTGAAAAGACCACACTGAGTCAATGAAGCACTGATAACCGTTAAAAACACCACGCTGAATCAATTAAATATTGCTCACCGAGACAAAGCATTGTAACTATGTTGAGCGCATCAAAGCTTACCATGAAAAGGCCACATTGAGTCAATGAAGCATTGATCACTGTATAGTCGCAAAGATATCTCAAATACTATGATTTAAGATGAGAGATAAAACTAAGAAACAAGTTTATTTTCCAAAGGAAAAACAAAATGTTTTCTGACTTCATACATGAAAAAAATTAGAACATTAACACTGCTTGAATTCTAATTATTATATTTCAATTCAAACATGAATAAATGAAGACAAAATTAATGAGATCCACAGTTATCGAATATTGAACATTTACAGGTACGGTAATCATATATTTGTTCCGCTGATAACCTTGAAAAGACCACACTTAGTCAATGAAACATTGAACACTCTATAGTCAGAAATAAATACAAAATACTATCATTTAAGATGAGAAATAAAAACTAAGAACCAAGTTTATTTTCCAAAGAAAAAAATATTATCCGACTTCATACATTAATTGATTATTTTGTTCCACAACGTGTCAGTGTTACCGTAAGAAAGAAACCATATTCGCAAAAAATATGTCCCCTAAAGGTGCCTCTGATGAGAACATTAACACTGCTTGAATTCTACACATATTATATTTCAATTTAACCAAGAATAAATGAAGAAAAAATGTATTAGATCAACAGTTATGGAATACTGAACATTTACGGAACAAGGACGGTAATCCTCACAGTGGTATTTGTTCCGCTCAAATGCGGCACTTTGCACAGCTTTTGAACAAGTTGCCAGTCGTTATGTACATGTATTTCCGGTCGAGGCACAGAACAAAACGCTACACAGTGATGTGAAATGAAACCAGTTTATTAACATAAGCAATCAAAGAACAAGACTATTTGTAAGCATTATTTATTTCTTTAATACGGCTAGTACCGGTAAACAATTTAGTTACAATGCAATGTACAACGGATTTAATATTTCACAAGGAGTGAATGGGACACATGTAGGCGGCTCTAGTGCCTTCATACTCTCGTCAGATCGACCTGGAAAAAAACTTTTTTTATAGTTCTTGTATAAAACGCGCACCCCCGACTTAAGATAAGAAAATTAGGTGAAAAAAGTGCGTGTTATACACACCAAAATACGGTACTTCTGCTGTTATGACTCTTGCCACCTGAGGTACAGTAGCTTATGTAAAGCCATCTCTCCAGACTGACTGTATGCTTCAAAGCATGTAACATATTATCTGCTGAAACAAAATAAAATGGTATTTTAAGAACAGTCTTTTCTAATTTGGAGTGTATTCATTGTGAGTTTTGTATCAGTAGACTGCCATTAACTGCAAAATATTTCAAATTGTATCAAAAGTGATACTTATCTACATTTAATTGAATATTAAAATGATCCCAAAAAAACCTACCACCCCCTGTATCTCTATGTCTATGTAGCAAAATGTATACCTTATGTCCAAGACAAGAAAGGCAGGGTCTGTTTGTGTAGATACTGTGTAAGTATAAATACACATCACTAATGGTGGTGTTTTCATCATTGGCCAAACATGCAGAAGGGAAAAAGCATTTCACCCTGGCATGCTGTGATCTGCACCAAGCTCCTGAGCATATAGAAAAACTCCCATTATATAAAGATCTGTAAAAATACACACCATACCTATTCTATATAAAAACAGAAAAGGATTACATATCTGCAAGCTATGTGGTTGTACATGATACATCTCAGAAGCTAAGAGTTAAATACAAAAACCAAATAATCCAAAAATTATTCAAAATAGGTCATTGTGATTTTCTCCAAAGAGTTTTTCCTCAAAATAAATGAACCAAACAAATTTCAAAGCCAAAATTTTCATTCAACTAGTAGCCAAAGAGCGTTCTGGTGGACCTATTGTTTGCTTAGAGGTGATTGACTAGATAGGTGTTGTTTCTTTATCATGACAATAAAATTAGGCATATAAAAATTTTTGTTAATTACTCAATCATGTTGTGTTTAGCACTGTATACCAACTAACATATCAACTATGCTATTGATTCGGCAAGCCATGTGTGAATCACTTAGACATTTATCAGGATGTACCAATCAATAATTCCTGAAACAACAACAAAAAGAACAAATCAAATGGCTAAAGTGATGTTAACTTGACAGAGGACTGCATGGAAATGAAACCAGATGCAATTATATGCCTTTTGTAGCATGGCCTTGGCTTTAATGGCTTAGCATGCACTAATAAAGTTTAATTACTCAACAATATTAGAGAATTATCCCTAAATGTCAACACTTATAATAATACTACTACTTTATTTATAGAAGGCAACTCAATTAGTACAATACTACTCTCTCTTGAGGCCTTCTGTTTAAAATGTGGAAAAATGATATACAATATTTACAACATAATATAAAGTGTCTGTATATTATGACAATAATCAGATGTTGTTAAACATGTAAGAAAAATTGAAATTTTCTTTAAACAACTTTAGATTATCACTTTTTTTGATGTTTTGGGGAATACTGTTCCATATGAAAGCATGTGAATATTGCAGAGACTTGTTGAATGTCTCTAACTTTGGCTTGGGAAGTTGAAGATTCCCATCACAAACAGATCTTAATCCATATTCAGATGAGTTTGCTACAAATAATTCCTGAAGATATTTTGGAGCAATTCCTTGAAGAGACTTGTACACTAAAATGGTTTTTTGGTAATCAGTCCTTACAGATAAGTCAAGCCATTTCAGTTCACAGAAGAGAGGCTTGCTTGGTGCATCCAATGGTTTTCCAAGTATAATTCATGCTGCTTTTTTGTAGTTTTGAAAGTCTGTCAATATTATGTTTAGAACAATTTCCTCCAATAGTGACACAATAGGTGGAGACAATTTAAGTATTTCAGGTCCAATTCCATCTAATCCTGTAGCTTTGTTTACATTTAGGTTTTCCAATGTTTTGTAAACTTCATGCTCTGTAACATAGTCCAATTTAAATTGTTCTATATTTTGTCGTTTATCATTTAGGTTCTCATTTAGAACAGTAGGATCAAAGTTCTCACTTTTTCTTTGAAATTCACCAGAGACACTACTAAAATACTTGCTGAATGAATCTACAATATCCTGCACAGAAGTCACTTTATGACCATTATATTTGATAATACTGGGAGGAACAGGCGACTTTTTGGAATTTAGTTCATTTAGATATTTCCACACATTACTAGATTTTTTATTTTTCTCAATGGCTTGTTTGTAGTACGTCTGTCCGACTATTCCAATCATATCTGTAACTGCATTCCTCCATTTCCTGTAGTTTTCCCCATCTTTGATTTTATGAAATTTGCCTCTTGTGTCATAGCATTATTGATTTCAGGTGAAAGCCAGTTTAATTTCATTTGCTGTTTTACTTGCTTTGTTTTTAGTGGTGCATGAATATTCATGATTTTTTTGAAGAGATTATAAAACATTTCCACAGCAACATTGCAATTGTTAATATTTTCTAAACAGTGGTTCTTGTCACAGTTCTTCTTCATTAAAATCCTTTGAAGTCTCTGTATGTAATTTATGATGGCACATATGCCTTAATTCAACATCAGTGACAACAAGAATGAGCTAATAATGCCTGACCTAAGCTTCAACGACAAGGAAAAAATATTAAATGTGGTTATGTCATCAACACTTTGCTTGAACTATATACTTTTGGACTGGTAATGATCTGCAAAGAATCAGACATTTTTTGCCACACAAACTAAAAAAAGATGCACCACCCATTATACACTAAACTATCATGATATACTAATTTTACACCCATTATAATACACTAAACTTTCATGATACACTAATTATAGTATTTACTAACTTGTCTACCTCTAAAAAAATAAGACTTGGAAACAGATATCAACATCAAGGTAAAATTGATCAAGGAATCAATTGTGAATATATTTTTGTAGATGACAGTCTGAAATGTGCAATATTTGCAAAACAATCATTATCCTCACCCCCTCATAGAAATGGGTTATTATAATAATAATAATAATAATAATAATAATACATTTGTTTAGGTAGGATCAGCAAATAACAAGTAGTAATATATTAATACATATAACAATTAAATAACATTGACACAGTACATTATAACAGCATAATAAACAGTTGTGATACATATTTACATACATACATACAAAGAAAATAGTGTCCACCAAGGATGACCCATAACAGTTTGCAAAACTTATTTCCACTGGGGTCCTGAGGGATCAAGATTTTGGGGCAGGGTATATTTTCCAAATTAAAATTATATATTCGACTAAGCTAAGCAATTACAATTAAGTGAAACAAATTTAAAAGATGATTTCAGAATTAAGAAGTATCAGTAAAAACAATTCATTCTAGTAAAATATCATTGAACTCCGTTCTCTTGATTTGCTTTGTTTTAAAAGGTATGATTTGTCAGTGTTTGAAACGACTTAGCCAGAAAGGTCAGATTATTGATGAGGATGTTGAAATAGCAAATACATTCAATGAATTTTTGTCAGTGTAGGTTCCAGAATTAAGGAACCCATTGTAAACTCCAGTCACAATGAACTAAGAAATTTCCGTTCATAAAGAATTCCAGCTGACACAAACTTTTTTAGCTCTGCAATACCAAATGAAAAAGTTTTAAAATTTTTGCAAACTACTGCAACAACGAAATCAACAATCCTAGATAATATTGGACCACATCTACTGATGTCTGCTGCAAACTTAATATCTGATAGCATAGCTTACATATGCAATCCAAACATATCCACCTCAGTGTTTCCCCAGATATGGAAATTGTCAAAAGTTGTCCATTTCTTAGATATGATTCAAACCATTCAACAGACATAACTCCTAATCCTACCAATTTATTACAAAATATTTCATGATTCACTGTGTCAAATGCTTTTTCTAAGTCAAGCATGATCATTCCACTGCAGAAACCTTTTCCCATTTGTACCTTAATATAATCAAAAAGATGTATCAAGCATGTATTAGTAGAGTACAATCCCCTGAAACCTGAATGTAGTTCATAAATTAAGTTATTCTTAGTGAACAAGTTTTGAAGTTGAACATAAACTGCTCTTTCCAGAATCTTGGACACAATACTGATTATACTAACAGGCCTGTAATTGTTTGCATCATCTTTTTTACTCTTTTGTAAAGAGGTCTAACTCTAGCTAATTTCAGTTCATCATGCACAATATCACTTGATGCAGACAAGTTAACAATGTAAGTAATTGGAATGTGAAAATACTGACATCATCTTTTATAAACTATGCTGGGATGTTGCCAGGGCCTGTACTTTTACATGGATTAAGGTTACTCAATCCTTTGTAAACAAAGTCCTCACTTACAGTTTGAAGTTGGCATGTGTAATTATAAACATTTCTTGCCCTATAAAACTCTTTAAAAATGGCTGAATCTGTTGCAAGTGTATTTGAAGGTTGTGGTAATTTCACCAAGAGAATAGATGATACATTAGTTAAGAAGGTATTACAATGATTTGCAATATCACAGGGACTGTGGCAGTTGCTATCCTCAATAGTCAGTACAATATTAGCATTATCTTTTGATTTAGAACTGTAACTGAGCGACTTTAACTGTTGCCAGTTTCTTTGGATTGTTTTTATTCTCTTCAACTTTTTTACAAAAATAATTAGATATTGCCTCTCTAACATTTCTATGCACTTGATTTCTAACTTTGCAATTTTTTTTTATACCAAACATTTACTTTTATCTTTCCTATAAATGTTCAAAAGCTGATCTCTATATTTAATTTTTCCAAAATTTCAGTAGATATATATGGTTCTTTTTTGTTTTAATCTAACTTCTTTAATTGGAGCAATCTCATTGAGAATTGGAGCAATCCCATTGAGAACTGTTATAAACACATCTCTAAGTTTGATCCATACTGCGTTAACATCATCAAAGCTAAAGAGATCAGGCCAATTAATCTGTAACAATTCTGTAATAAACCCGCCTTTACTGTAGCTCTTCATAGTTCAGATTTTTTACTTTGTTATGTTTCCCAATTTGTCCTTCAACTATTTTCCTAGTACAGAAGGTAAGAAAGTGATCACTAATACCTATAGGGATTGTCCCTGGTTGACAATTTTTTTTCTTGTCTATTACATAAAATATGATCGAATAATGTTGAACTCAATCTGTTAACTCTTGTAAAGTTCTTGATAATTTGACTTAATCCTGTAAAATCCTTGATAATTTGACTTAATCCAAACATTTTTATTAAATTAACATATTTTTTACATATTGCTGACATTGTATTCAAAAAACAAATACTGAAGTCACTTAAGATTAGGAGTTCGCAGTCTGATCTAATTTTTACTAAGGTTTCTTCAAACTAAATGATTCTGCTTTGGAGCTCTATAACAAGTACTGTACCAACAACTATAAGCTTACATTTGGGTAATAATAAGCCAAACCAAAGGGCTTCTAGGACCTCATGCTGCAAATCTGGTTTAGTAGAAAAAGCTATATCATTTCTTATATATGTACAAACATCACCACCACACATGTTCCTGTGTTTTCTAATGACACAGTAGCTTTCAATTCTATTTTGGTCTTAATATTTGGCAAAATTAAGGCTGTGATCTATCAATCACCTTATATTAATTTCGACGTAAACTTTATCAAGGAATCGATTGGAGGGGGAATATCTGAGATGATTTAGTTGGGAACGTGCAAATTTTAAAAAAAAATCGTCGTCGTCTGTACTTCATTCTGTCATCAAAGTTCATCTTGACCGACAAGTGAAAATATTTGTAAAAATAATTATATGACCAAATTGCTGGTTAAGCTTGAACACAAGATAACGACTGGTATAGATCAAACAGACAGTATTAGTAAAGTTCACACTGTGTCAGTAATGCATAGTTAATTAAAGGAATACATTTGCCACGGTTTGATTACCGAAACAATCTCCATTTTTATATATGCAGCCATATTGTTTTGATCATATGACAATGTGAAGGTTGGCATTCAAGTTGCTTCTTCTAGCAGAGTGTAAATACGTGAGCATACGAAACGGAACCAGACTAATGTGTACATGTCGGTTCCTGTGGACAGGCGATTCCTCGACATAGGCTGTAAACTGGGTAAAGTCGGGGGTTTTACCTGCACGAGTGAATCCTGTTCATACGTCTCGTTATGCACGTACATGTCCTAATTAACATGAGTAGTATACATTTTATATTTATCGTAAAAATCATTACAATAGCACTTCATTATGGTTAATTGATCACTTGGTCTTGGAGAGGCTTCATAAGACCTTGTAGGCGGGAATTCGTCGGATTTCAAATTCTGAGCTGGTAAGTAACACATCTTTTACAATGCTAGTGCGCAACCAAAATGGCTAGAATACATTTAAAAAGCGTTTAATATTTTGGGGTTGGGGGTGGGGTGGGATCTTTCTGCGATTGCAGCTTAACATGAGGCTTATATTTACATTGTACAACCTACCTTTTGCGTACCTGCCAATCTTCCAGGCAGTGTTGGAAGCTTTTTGCGACTAAAAATGTGGCTTGTGGTCCCGGAATGGGGTGGGGGGGGGGGGAGGGGGTTAAATGTCTTGACCCAAAAAACTACGTCATATAATTGAGAATAAGTTATCTACGTATATAAGCTTATATAGAATGACAGATTAATAAAGGAAACGAAATGTTTTCTCTTAAGCATTTAATACTTTGATTGTGCACAATTCAAAACTGAACCTATCTTTATCAAACACATGAGCCGTCCACCATTGTTAATATTGGTCTTTGGTCACTTTTTGCAAATTCTTGACATCATGTTATTTCATGCTGAAAGTTGCATATTTCTTACATATGGTTATATATAAATGTTTTGTGAACATTCAGCTTTAAGAATAAATTCACTTTCTATGTTCCATGTACTTGTGAAGCCATTGTTCCTTTTTATCATGCACCCTGCTAACATTTTTGCATGAAATACCATAATCAGGAGTCATACACAAGTTTAAATTGTATGTTACTCTTAAAAGCAATAGTGCAAATGCATTACAGTGTTCTTGTATATATACATTGATCTGAAATCACAATTTATTAAATAACAATTGCCTGTTTAGAATTTAGTTATGATAAGATATTTTGGGTCAGTTTTCTTATCTATAAAATAAAATCAATGACAAAAGAACAAACAAACATAAAAATGACTTGCTTTGAATACTTCCACAATTCTACTTCTGGCACAGAGTTGGTTGTCAAGAAATAGTTATGATTATGTTTTTATTTAAATAGAGAAATGCTACAGATTGATTTTCTGTTCTTTATGATGACAATATTAATTTTGTGATATTCACAAAAAATGGCATGAAATGAATTTGTCATTGTTTACATTTGGTATGTACCAATGTGCCGGGAAGAGTTACCATTTGTGCTGGCATGGGTGATCTTTAAAAAAGACGTAATTCGTGGGTTTTCCGCAAATATTTGCACACATTTTACCATTATTCTCATAAAAAGAACTCCAAAGCATTTAAAAAGTAGGCGTAGGTGAACGTATATGTTCATTTATTTAGTTTTTCTGCGTTTTGAAAAATTCTGTTTTCGTTTATTTTTGCCGAATATGTTGTAGAAAAGACCCAATGTCATATATGCTAAATATAGACATTTGACCTTTCAACTATGAATACATTCGGATATAATAATGTCGGCTTTTTAAATACGAAAGTAGAGAAAGTACCAGATGTAATGAGGTTGACAATTTGAGAAAATGTTCATCTTGATCGCCAGTGCCTTCTAGTGGTGGCGCCTGTTGCTAGTATGTGCACAGAGCCACACAATCACAATTACATAGGCATTAAATAAAAAATACACAAAGTCTTAACTAGATGCAGACTTTACTGCTATGAGCAATTTAGTGGAGGGTTGGAAAATGATGCAAGTGTCATTCATTTTGGCAGGGTACCAAGGAGGAGGGAGGCCTGGGATATCTTTGGGAAAAGAAAAAAAAGTGAGGTTCCTGATGCCTTGATTTGTAGAAAAATAGACCTTATTCTATCCATCATAATAGTTTAAGGAAAAAATTCTCTTGAGATAAAAGGAACAAAATATATACTGGTTGGAAAGAAAATGTTTATCATTGCACTTATTTAGAGACTGGATGATATAATTGTTTAAAGTTTTTCAGTTATTCTCAGTATTGAACATGCTATTTCTGCACTTGCATTGTTGAGATGGAGTGCCAAACCAGATACATCTATGTCTAGGGTCAAACAAGCAATAGCCACACTAGCTAGAATGTCAAATCTTGGTTTTCCTGAAGGTAGATGATAGTTGCACACGTCAGAATTGTGTTACAGTATGTGCAAAGAATAAAATGCCACCCCACCCCACGCTATTGCACTGAACGAATTAAAACTCTGTTAACCAAGAGTTCTGAAATTAAGTTTTGCTGGGCTTTGTGTCACAAATGGTCTATCCTTCCTTGAATTATAGCTGCTGCCATAAACATTTTGCCTTAAAACATGCATCTTTCCACACTATTCCATCTACAACAATAAGCATGTTTTGCATTTTATGTATGGAGTAAAATTGGATTTCAAAGAAACATTTCTGGTGATCACAAAGTAGTCATTAATCTTTCATAAAAAATGGCTACATCAGTCTCATTCAGGGCAGTGAAGGGTAATTTTTGTTCCTTTAACATACCGTATATACTCGCATATAAACTGATTCCAACTGGAAACTGCATAGACCCAGACCTGGCACATATGTGCCGGCAGATCTGGATCTATGCAGTTTGTATGGACTAATCAGTAGAACAAACAACATATACCCTGATCTGCCGGCGCATTATGCGACGGCAGATGAGGGTCAATGTTGTTTGCATTTGTACCCGACTTATATGCGAGTATATACTGTACATCATTTTGATTTACTTAAAACAATAGGGTTCCACTTTCATGTACTTTATCTAAGATGAAAAGACACGTTACACAAAATCACTGTTGCTATTCTTAGTTAAGTAGTTTGTGGAGTTGTGGTTACTTATCTTAGACGTCCTTTTCCTTTTAATGACAATTAACTGTATAAACTGCTCTATGGTGATGGTGATAGTCTTCTATGAGGTTTAAACATGACTGTTTGCTTTATATTGAGGATTCAAATTACGGGCATATATTGTGGTATCAGCAAATGTTTGTCTCTTTTTCAATAAGATTTACTGAAAATCATGTTTTTTACAACCATGAAGGGGGGGGGGGGGGATAAAAAGTCATGTTTTTCATGTGACATGTCATGTTCTGGCAAGTGTGCATTTTGCATGAATAATTGGGATAATCTTGCATCTAATTGGCTGATCTTATTACCACTATGGAGGTCAGATTTCATATCCAAATTGTATCAGACTTTGAATATATGCTTAAATCATCAAAATCTTGGTTGCATTTGATGATTGAGATCCATGCATATTAATGAGGTGAAAGCACATTTGTTGACCTAATTCATGATACAAGTCATACAAATATAGCACCAAACCTTTTTAAGATAGGGCAATGAAACTTGATTACTTTTGATGTCTGCCCAGTAACTTTGCAGCTCTGTCTTAAAGGTCATTATCAAATTACATGATTGTAAATTTTATCGTCTAACCATGGTAGGCAAGGGACTAAACTTCACTGAATTTGTTTATTTTCACTGTTCTTTATGGTGATGATAGCAATTATTATTATCATCATCAGTTGCACTGGCTTATTTGCATCAGATAGGACATGAAACACTCTAATTTCTCAGTTATCAGTTATTTTATACCTCTCCCTTTTTCCCATTCCTTACAACTTTTAATAATTTAAAAATTTAAAAATTTGAAGACATTCTTTTAGAGCAGTAAAGTTACCTACTTCCACTGATATTATATTTGATCCTGATACAGTCCTAGCATCATTTGACCAGGATTGTATATAGATCTCAATAGTTTTTTTGTTTCTTTCATTGTTGTTTAAGAGCACCTCAACACATTAAAGGCTATGTATTTACCAAAACAATGGGATTTAAGTGACTGACCACAGCAACTGACCCAGGATGGGATGGGCAGGTTTGTGACCTGCAACCTCTGGTTTGTAAATGAAAATTGTGCTGCTCAGACATCCAATATGGTTCCTGCAGTGGCCTTCTTGAAAATCTTGTTGTTGCTACTCATCCTGAATGGATGGTCATATGCACATAGGGTTTAACACTCAGACTTTTTTGATGCCTACACTGTAGTTGGTCCTTAATGAAAATGGTGCTGAATTAGACCTCCAGTATGGCAGCCATCTTTAAATCTTGTTATAGCTACTCATCCAGAACAGAAAGTCATATTGGCATGGGGTTTTCACCAGAAAACTTATGATGTCTAGTTGGTCCTAAATAAAAATGGTGCAAGTCTGAAGTTCAGTATGGCCACCACACCAGTCATCTTGAAAATCTTGTTACTACTATTCCTCCCAAGTGGAAATTACTATTAACATGGTGTTTTCACTGGAAGATGTCAAATGATGTCTAGTTGATCCCCCCCCCCCCCCCCAAATATGGTGCTGATCTTACTTCCAATAAGGCTGCCACAGTTGCCATCTTTAAGTTTTTTTTTTATTGCTAGTCCTAAATGGTTGGTCATATCGATATGGGGTTTTCACCAGAAGACTTCTTGTGATATCTAGTAAACAAAAATGGTGCCAATCTAACATCCAATATGCTATCTTGAAAATCGTTTTATTGCTATTTCTTTTCAACAGAAAGACACTGACACATGGTTTCCACCAGACTCCTTATGATATCTAGTTCCAGACCATGCTTATGTCCATACATCTGTACCCTGTTGTTCTTCCTTATGATATCTAGTCCCAGACCATACTTATGTCCATACATCTGTACCCTGTTGTTCTTCCTTATGATATCTAGTCCCAGACCATGCTTATGTCCATACATCTGTACCCTGTTGTTCTTCCTTATGATATCTAGTCCCAGACCATACTTATGTCCATACATCTGTACCCTGTTGTTCTTCCTTATGATATCTAGTCCCAGACCATACTTATGTCCATACATCTGTACCCTGTTGTTCTTCCTTATGATATCTAGTCCCAGACCATACTTATGTCCATACATCTGTACCCTGTTGTTCTGTCCATCCCAATAAACTCGTGCTACTATTTTATGCAAATATGATTTTTTTAAACAAATATTTGAGCTTTTTGTATATTTGGGGTTGGGTGGGGTGTGAAGGCCTTGCCAGCATGGTTGTGCAAAAATCACTCAACATAAACAAGACTAGGAAGTGTACCTGTCATATTCCCAGACAGACTGTGTTATGCTTTTTTGTGACTCTGAAAGTGTTTTGATGCCCCAAGGGGGATCAGTGCATGTGACCTCAAAAATGCAAATCATCCAATTTAGAATAAGCTCTTTTCATATGAGCCTTTATAAAATGTGGAAATTAAAATTTCAATAAACATAAATAACATTTGTTTGCTTTGAAGCATTTAATACACTTGCATACCAAAAATAGTTAGGAGACTTCACACTGTCAAATATCATCACCACATGACATAAAGACACTTATGTGCACACACATAATCCCAACCACATGGACATTAAATAAAAAATACACAGAATTTCTGTCTTTAAAATCCATTGGACTGTATAGTATAGTTTTAATTAGAGGCAGTCTTTGCTGCTGTCAGTAATTTATTAGGGGGTTTGAAGGCAATGCAAACGTTGTGTTCATCTTTGCACTCATTTGAGATGGATGGTACTGTTGTTCAAACTTCCCAGAATCTCTTGTTGAATTTTTCTCAGCATAGAAAATAACCTTTCTACATCTGCACTGCTGTGATGAGTGCCAGATATGGCCATCCTAGTTAAATTAATAAATCTTGGGTTTTCATGAAGGTAGATGACAAACTTGCTTCACGGCATGGTCATATGCATGGATCAAAATAGTGACAGTCTTATCGGCTCCCTTGTAATCAATCCTTCTAGATAAGTCAAGCCATTTCAGTTTACAGAAGAGAGGCTTGCTTGGTGCATCCAATGGTTTTCAAAGTATATTTCATGCTGCTCTTTTTTATAGTTTTAAAGTCTGTCAATATTGTGTTTGGAACAACTTCCTCAAATAGTGACACAATAGTCAAAAGGTGGCAAAATATAAGCATTAGAACAGAGGATCCTTGTTTCCACAGGAAGATATTTCTTTTTCTTAGAAAGTAATGTAATTTTTGAATTTACAGCTTTATATACTTTGTCAACTTCATCATTCCGTTGTAGAAATCTGTTTACATGAACACCTAAAAGTTTATGACTTCCTACATTCTCAATTTCACATCCTTTTATGATTAAATCTAAATGTGTTTGGCCTAATTGTGTCTGTTGTGAAGTTGTCATCAGCATACATTTTGTTTTATTTCCATTTATATGCATATCATTTTTATGACACCAATCTAAGATTTTGTTCAAGTCATTACATAAGTTTGATTGCACAACATTTATGGAGAATCCAGATGAATGAAGTGTAGAATCATCAGCAAAGAGGTCAACATTTGATACACTTGTAATGAAGGGTAGATCATTTATGAAGAGAAAAAATAAGAGTTCCAAGCAAGGACTGATCCTTGGGGAACACCAGTTTTGATAATTTTTGGTTGCGATGTTGTACTTCTATGCTCACTTGCTGTGTTCTCTCTTGTAGATATGAAGCTAACCACTGGATATTGTTGTCATGAAGCTTGTAGCATTTAAATTTTGATAGTAAGATGGAATGATTAACAAGATCAAATGCCAAGTAAACAGTTCCAGTTAGGTTTCCTTTGTTCATTTTGCTCAATATATACATCAGTAATTTTAGTTCAAGCTGTTTGACATGAGTGCATATCAAAATCCTGACTATTCCTTATGTAACAGCATATTTTGATTTAAATAAGAATATATAGAATTCACTACTTGTTTTTCTATTACTTTAGAAAGAGTGGATAACATAGATATTGGTCTGTAATTTTCCGGATTTTCCTGGTCACCTTTTTTACAAATAGGTGTCACTTTTGCAATTTTCAGCAGCTCAGGATATTCAATAGTTGCAATACTATGTTGATTATATGAGTAATTTACATGATTACCACAGGTGCAGACAATTTAAGTATTTTGGGTCCAATTCCATCTAATGCTGTAGCCTTGTTTACATTTAGGTTTTCCAATGTTTTGTAAACTTAATCCTCTGTAACATAGTCCAATGTAAATGGTTCTATATTTTGTCATTAGATTCATCAATCAGAACAGATACATTGTTATTTTGGCATAGCTCTGTTACTTGTATGTTAAACATTTGTGCAATTGCATTATTTATGGTTGTCACTGCTTTTGTTCTTTTGCAACTGGATTTCATACTGATATCATTATCTGGGAACATTTTCTTACTTAGGTCTGAAAAATTATCAGCAACTGAAAACGGCATGTGTTCTGCAACAAAATTAGAGAAAAGAACATCAGCTCTTGTGACATGGACTGTTGATGATTGTTTAAACCTGTTAGTTACTTTTAGGATTGATCTCTGCATTCATGCATTGTCCCGAGGCTGGGTGGTGTTGCTATGTGGGCAGATGTCACACACCAGAATCATACTGTTAATATGGTGTTTGCAGTATATGCAAAGCAGAATGACTAATGTCAGTATGGTGTTTGCGGTATGTCCAAAGAATAAAATGTTCTCCATTGCTGCTGTGATTCACAAAGTTAAACTCCATCAACCAGAGTTCTGAAATTTAGTTTTGCTGAGCCTTGCTTGCTTCGCAGATGGCTTATATTTCTCAGAATTGAAACTGTTTCAACATTTTTCCTTCTGACTACTGAAATAATAATGTGTTTTATATATGGAGAAAATCCAACTTAAAGAAACATGGTCACTGTTTACAAACTTGCCAATAATCTTTAATAAAGATGGCTTAAACATTCTAATTCAAGGCATTGATATGTAATAACTTTTGATACATCACCCTAGCTATTGTCAGCCAATTAAGTAATCTGTGAAATGGTGTCTGTTTATCACTGACCACCTTAGCTTTTAATTTCTGCTATCACAATCAACTCAGTATAGGTTTAGAAGAGCTCTAAGCAATACTTTTACTGTTTATATATGATCGCTTAAGGAAAAGATGGCTATGACATCATGTTTGCATCAGGGTCTCCACCAGAGGTATAATTTTGTCAGTCTCACTAGAGAAGCTGCACTTATCCATTACAATATACACAATTGTGCATCAATCTTGTGCATTAGGAGCATGTCCAGAACAAAAACAGATGATCAGAGGGTGTTCAGTTTTTTAATATTAAGTATATATCTATTGAAGAGAAAAAAAAATGAGCATAAAAGGAAGATCGTATCTATGCACGCAGATGTCATGTAATGGATGATTTGCACAATGTTGTCGGATCTTAAACCATCCATCTAAATCACCAGCCAAATTGGTAATTTGAAAAAATGACATAATATTTATATTTTTTCTATTTAATTTCCATACATTGCTAACCTCTATAAAGGAATATGTGCACACTCAATTTTGGCAGAGTACTAATAGTTCGGGACCGACTATTTAATGTTTGTACAAAGATATACATTTTTTCCTTTATCTCGAGATAAAAAAATTTCCCAACAAAATATGACGGATCTAGATTTTTTGCAAATCGGAACAAGAGTTTTTTTTTTTTCAAGCTATTTGAGGGTCAGATTTTTTTTTCTCACAACACGTAGAGCCCTTGGAAGAGTAAATGGTTGGTCCTTTACATTACTGAAGTTTTGTTTCAGCTACATAATTACGATAATGATGGTCATGATGATGATAATGATGATGGTTGCAAATTCACATTGTAATTATGTTGTGCTGATTACTTGTTTAGTGATGATGATTTGTTCATTGTTAAATGCTGATTTTTGTGATGATTGTGATGTTGATGATAAATTCTTGTTGATGTGATGATGATATGATGATTTTGTTTATGTTGTGTTGATTAATGATTTGATTATGATGATATAAAATATAGGAGAAAGAGAGACTAGGAAAGTACTAGATTGTTGCTGTTGTTGGTGGTGGTAATTAGGTTCTTGAGTAGGTAATTGTTTCTAGTTCTGCTATATTGTATTTTATCATATTGATTGTTGACTTGTACCTCTGGAGGACAACCGGATGTAATGCAGTGATATTAAGACATCTTTTCCTAAGCAGCCATAGTACAGGTTACAGGCTGGAGGCATATATTGTGATGGTCAAAATAGGTCTCCCTCTCTCTCTCTCTCTTTGTTGCTAATATTACTGAAAATTCTGATTTTTTAATCACGACCATGTCCAGGGGTTGGGGAGTAAAAAGTTGTGTTTTTCACATAACACATTGTGTTATGGCATGAGGAAGGTATGTGTGGATGAGTTGATTTGGTTCCTATAAAGCAAATTTTCTGCTTTTTACAAAGATTTTAACTCTCTGGGCTTAGATTTGTTTTCTTTCCTTATTTTGGCAGTCAGGGTATACATGTTTCACAAGCATTATAGTGCTGTTTGCAGGTGAGGCCAACTAAAAAATGTTTCCTATTGCACTGGTTTTAAAATAAGGGTAGGCAGGTACGTATTTTTTTAAAAAAAACATTATATATAAATCAAATAACATTTCAAGTGCTTGAAAGTACTTGGAAAAACTGGCTCAATTAGATGCACAAATAAATTTTGAAAATGTGATTTTAAAAAAAAATTTTAAAAGAAAAATATTGGGGTGGGGGGTGGGGAAAAAGTGCTAGGGTCGGCAATGAGATACAGGGACAGTCGGCAGACCGAAAACTTACATATTTTTTGTTTTGGTCTGAGTGTTCAACGGCACCATGTGTTGTTTTTGATGATGATCATGATGATGATGACAATAACAAAAAAAAACAATAAATCAATTTCTGTGAGCAATGGTTTTTTATTGGACGACACGTCACATGATTTGACATTTCCTCATGTTGCATGGTTATTCTTCACGTCACATGATCATATATTGACTTGTATGTGATATCATATGTTCAGTTCCTAGCATTAGCTAATTGAAATGGCATTTGTACAGTTTTAAAGCAGATTTTTTTAATTTTGTATCTAACTCATGTAAAAAAAAACCAATTGCAGACCTTGGTTTTGATGAAGATGAAGTTTCATGGACAAGTAAACCTGTCATATGAATCTCTGCTTCTCATCCATCAGTATGAGGTTTACTGGTTCATAAACCTTGTTATTCACCTAAATAAAATTTCTATAACTATAATATTGTACTCTGAGATCATTTAGATAGTAATAGATGTAGTGGCAGCATGGTTATTCCCTTGAGAAACTACTATCAATGCAGCAGCGGTATTTGCAGTCGGGTTGTGACTAGGTCTGTGGCACAGTCTATAATTGTATAATAATGGTTTTCTTTCTCTTCTTCCATCTTCTCAAATAATTCTCAATGTAGTATTGCTGTACTTTATATTTTTTTTTTCTTTTTCAGTAATACGTTTATGCATTTGAGAGAGCAGTGTTTGAAATCCTCCTTAGTGCTAAGATTTAGATAGAAATTGACGTGATTGCAGCAATGGTCATTCCCTTGAGGAATTACTATCGCTGCAGCAGTGGAGTGAGCAGTATGGTTGTAACGAGATCTATGGCCCGGAGGAGAGAAGCTGAGGTATGTATTTTTTTCACATGAAAAAGTATTGAAAATATATCTATTGTAAATATAAAGAGGGTTTGGGCATTTCCGATGCTGTTCTTACCAGTGTCCTGAGCAAATATTTAGCCAAAATAGTCATATCCATGGCATTTATCTGCTCAATGCAAGTCATACAG
Organism: Margaritifera margaritifera; assembly: GCA_029931535.1. Taxonomy (NCBI): domain Eukaryota; kingdom Metazoa; phylum Mollusca; class Bivalvia; order Unionida; family Margaritiferidae; genus Margaritifera; species Margaritifera margaritifera. The sequence goes on from JAQPZY010001538.1 coordinate 3,664,268, forward strand.
AGAAAAAAATTACTTTTATGGCTTTGTTACAAAGGTCAGAACTTTCAATGTGCAAGGGTCTTAAGATCGAAAAACATAACATATAGTTCTGTTATGTAGTAATACAACCTTTTATGGAAAATAACTTGCCAAAAGCTTGTTCATTTTATTGATGTTTCCTCATATAATAAAAAATATTAATGTGGCCTTTATCTCCAGTGTTGGTAGTGTGTTGCAAAAACTGCCCAATGTACGTTTGTAAGTATCTTAGTTCAGGCAAGTCCTGCTCTGATTTATGTATCATGATGACTTTAATAATGAGTTACTGGGAATGGGTGCAAATATTTTTCTTGGGCAGGTTTGATTGTTACCCATGGTTTGTACAACCTTGAATAATCCTTGAATTTGAGGGGTTGCTTTGAGAACTATTTGAATTTTAAAAATCTTAGTATTATCTTTGAAAAGTCCTTAAGTTTCTTGACATGCTCCTTGAATTTTTCACAATTCCTTGAATTTATCTTTGGGAGTACATAACACTAAAACTTCATAAAATATTTCACTTTTTAAATTCAGAATTTTCATTTACATATTTTCTATAATGAATGAATAGATAAATACATGAAATGGGTTAAAATTGGGTGGATCGAATGACATATGACATGGGTAGTTACCAGATGGAGTAGTCTGTCTGCTCTAGTTACACACCAATTATGTTTTTTCTTCTACTTGTGTATCTATTTTTTAATTTATGAAGTGATAAACAAAGTAATGTATGGAGAAAGTTAAGTTTCCAGAAGAAAAAACTTTTGGAAGTCCTTGAAAACACTTGTTGAAAAGTCTTAGAAAAATAACTCTCTGGGAAGGTATGAACCCGGTTTCATTTGTCATTTCAAGTGAAAGCTTTGAGATCAAATTTGATATAGAAATTAAGTTTTACTCCATGTTGTGGCACAAATTACCAAGTTAATCAGTTTCAAACTAAAATTGAAAAGATTGGATTGCTCACATTTTTGGCTGTGTTGCAAATCAAATCCAGCTTATGGCTGGCTGGCTGTCTCATTCAATAAATCTGTCTGTATGTAGGTCCATCTAGGGTGAAACTTTGAACTTTTTTTGACCTGCATTAACCTTTGCATTTAACTCAGTTTCTTAGCACTATTACATGCAGAATCATATAATTGGTATATACATTCATGATCAGGATAATTGTTCAGTGATCTGTTATATTGTCTATAAATTTGATTGGTTGAAAGGGTTTCAGATAGGTCTATAACTTTAAAGCCCTTTGAGATTAAGGAAGAAACTTTGAATACTTGTACATCATCACTAGAAGGTGTCGTCTGCCATATTGGGGGTGCTGTATTCAATGTCAAGGTGGTGGCATGATATTTTACGTTTTCCATCACACTTTCCCTGTCTGCTCAATAACTTTAAAACCATTTGAGATTAGGGGTGAAACTTTATGCTTAATACATCACTAGAAGGTGTGGTATACAACATTGGGATCTTCATGTTCAAGGTCACAGTACAATATTTTACATTTTCATCACACATTCTCTTACACTTTATAATTTTTAACCATTTGAGATTTAGGGATGAAATGTAGTATAATTGTACATCATCACAGGAGCCATATTAGCTCGGTTGGTAGAGTATTGGACTCGTAATTCAAGGGTCACAGGCTCAATACTCACCCAGGCCACCTTGGTTTGTGTGTGTGTCTTTTGGGTAGACACTTAACTCCTGTTATCTTTGCATTATATAGTCAGTGTGTTAGAAGTGCCATTAAAACTATCATCATCACTATCATCATTGCAGGGAGATGTGTCATGTACCACATAGTGGGTACTAGCATCATTGCAGAAAGATGTGTCATGTACCACCTAGTGGGTACTATCATCATTGCAGGGAGATGTGTCATGTACCACATAGTGGGTGCTATCATAATCACAGGGAGATGTGTCATGTACCACATAGTGGGTGCTATCATCATCACATAATTCTTTCCATTAAGAACAATATATCAGTGTGTTTGTCTTTGTTAAATTTTTTCATTGAATCAATGTCAAAGAGCTAAAATATTGTTCAGAAGTTTAAAGCGTTTCATTTACCTTTTGTAGACGCAGTTAGCATTAGGGCAGCTTTGGCATAGTTTGAGAGAAGTGAGTACAGTCCTCAGGGAGACATTTTTTTCCAGTGCCTGTCTAAAGGACATAGGCTCCTTGATATTGACCAAGAGCTTCCATAAATTGTGCCATTCCACCTTCACATGAAAGTGGTCAGTTAAGATCTGAAAGAAAATAATGCATATTGCAGCAATATACTGATGAAAAAATATCTCTACTTAATTTATCATGTAATACATTCCAGTTGCAAGCTAGTTGTTTATTGTTGGAGAAATATTTCATATATAAACGAAATAATAACCCAATATGTTCTATTGACCTGTTTTCAAAACCGGTTAAATTATAAGATAAAAACTGCTCCTTTTCTTACTTGGATAGACAGAAAAGGGAAATTAGAAATTATTAGTGCAGCACTGACATAGGTTATAGTTTACTGATCAAACACTTTTTCTTTTGCACAGAGTATATTATGTAAATATAAGAGCAACTTCAACTTTCACTGCTTGTCAAATTTTCCAAAAATTAATAAGAACAACAACAATCACAGCTACTGCTACTATTCTAAAAGCAAAAATATTATAATGTGATAGTGCCAGAGAAATTGCACCCCCACCCCACCCCCATCTGATTTGTTGGTAACTAAGATAGATCTGAACCAAAATTTAGCAATATGGAAAAGTTACTATCTGATTGAGTAAATTCCACCCAAGGATATGATGTCTTCCATTTAGTGTTGAACCCTGTCCTTCGTTTCTTAAGCACATTCTTTGTGGAATCGGAATCACCACTGGTGACACCAATCTCTGTTCTTTGTACCAGACCAACATGGTACTACCTGGGCTCTGGGTAATTTCATGTTTTTGTGGTGTGTCCATTTTTCACAAGAATTTGCTTAACTTGAAATTTGATGTGTGTAACTTTTTGAGCTTGTAGTGGAAACGACTGAAATGTATTTTTATATATATATATATATATATATATATATATATATATATATATATATATATATAACACACACTACCAGTAGACTCCATCATTGTTGGCTGATCACATGTCTGTATCAGTGCAATCAGTGCAATAACGAAACCAACTTCAAAGGTCAGTCCCTGGCAGTTGGGCAAACCAGGTACAGAAAAAATAGCCAAGTGAGTGAATGAACTATCTTAATTAAATACCAAGGAAGAGGTAAGAAAAGGTGTCATTTGAGTAATAAGGCTTTGAATTAAGTGATGCAATGTTTATTTAACAGATTAATTTTATAATGATAGCAGGAAGCATAAAAGCATAGTGACACAAGCACATAGTGTAGTGGCAGGTTCTAAAGCATCATGGGCTAAAATGATAGCATAGCAGGACCACTATGGTAAAAGGCCTTGGGGAGAACACTGGGTATGGTGCTTCATCCATTTTGTGTAGTCAATCATGCATTGTCTGTTTACAGTTGCTATTTACAACTTCTCAATAACCCACCCTCCCTCCAAAAGAATTGGACCAAATGTGAAAGAAATTATCTTGGCATGAGGCTCTTTCAAGTTTTTTCAAATGTTGCTTATCTGCCATTAAATATGGCCAACATTACTTAAAATAGAAAAACCTTTAAACAACCTCTTTTGAAGAACTGCTAGACAGAACTTGACTAAATTTTATGGAAAGCACTGTGTGATGAAGGTCTTTCAGATCTGTTGAAGTGGTGCTGTTCCACCATCAAATATGGCTGCCATTACTAAAATCAGAAAAACAATTCAACAAGATCTTCTCAAAAACTGCTCAACAGAATTTGACCAAATTTGATGCAAAGCATCCTGGGATGAAGGTCTTTCAAATTTGTTCAAGTGATGCTGATCCACCATCCAATATGGCTTAAATTACCAAAAATATAAACTGTTAATCAAGTTCTTCTAACAAAACTGCTTAGCAGAATAATAATAATAATTATTTATATACAGTAACTAAGTACAATACTACTCTCATTGAGGCCTTTTGCTTAAAATGTTGAAAGATTATATACAATATTTACAACATAATCAGATGTTATTAAATATGTAAGATAAACACTTTTCTTTAAATAACTTTAGATTATCACTCTTTTTTATGTTTTGAGGAGTACTGTTCCATACGAAAGCATGTGAATATCGCAGAGACTATTTGAAGGTTTCTAACTTTAGCATGGGAAGTCAAAGATTCCCATTACAAACAGATCTTAACTCATATTCAGACAAGTTTGTTATGAATAATTCCTGCAGATATTTTTTTTTTTTTTGGTACTCAATCCTTCTAGATAGATCCAGCCATATCAAATTCATGGAAGATAGGCTTGCTTGATGCATCAGATAGTTTTTAAAGTATAATTTATGTTGCTCTTTGTTGTAGTTTTGAAAGTCAGTCAATACATGTACATGTGTTGTTTGGAAAAGTTTCCCCAAATAGTTACACAGTAGTCAAAAAGTGGCAAAATATAAGCATTTTAATAGAGAATAATTGTTTCCACCGGAAGATATTTCTTTATTTTTGAAAGTAATGTAATTTTTGAATTTACAGCTTTATATACTTTGTCAACTTCATCATTCCATTGTAGAAATCTGTTTACATGAACACCTAAAAGTTTATGACTTCCTACATTCTCAATTTCACATCCTTTTATGGTTAAATCTAAATGTGTTTTACCTAATTGTACCTGTTGTTATAAAGTTGTCTTCAGCATACATTTTGTTTTATTTCCAATTTTATGCATATCATTTTTATGATGCCAATCTTAGATTTTGTTCAAGTCATTACATAAGTTTGATTGCACAACATTTATGGAGAATCCAGATGAATGAAGTGTAGAATCATCAGCAAAGAGGTCAACATTTGATACACTTGTAATGAAGGGCATGTCATTTATAAAGACAAGAAATAACAGAGGTCCAAGGACTGATTCTTAAGGAACACCTGTCTCAATACTTTCTGGTTTTGATGTTGTAATTCCTATTCACACTTGCTATGTTCTGTCTTGTAGATATGAAGCTAACCACTAGATATTGTTGTCATGGAATTTGTAGCATTTCAATTCTGACAGTAAGATGGTATGATTAACAAGATCAAATGCCTTTTTAAAATCCAAGTGAACAATTCCAGTTAGGTTTCCTTTGTTCATTTCTCACCACTTCAGTTTCGAACTTGTCAATCCAATCAGTTTTTGAATTTGGTGGTCTGTACAATGAACAGAATAAGATAAGCTTAGAGTGTGGTAAATTGATTTGGATTCATATGCTTTCAGCTTCTGCTGTTTGTAGATTGTGTCATATAGCATAGTTGATAGCATATGTCTGTCATGTCTCAGAGAAGATAATCCATCTATATTGAGTTTATCATCATCTGTTCTTTCATTCAGATCTTTTTTCTTTAAAATATACATGTATTTTAGTTCATTTTGTTTAGGATGAATGTGCCTGATGTTTAGTCTATCTGTTTTCAACCCTCTTTTAACTAGACCAGATGTTGTACAGTTACTGTGCTTCGAATTAGGCCGGCTGTCATTTTCATTTTGTATTATAGAATTAATTAAGATGGTGAGACTTGGAATTTTTTTTCTTGTATGGATGGCTTTAAATTTTCTTACATATGATGTTGATCTGCCATCAAATATGGCAGCTGTTATTAAAATAGAACCACCTGAAAAAAAAACTTCTTCACAAACAGCATTCAACTGAATTGGACCTAATTTGACAGAAAGCATGGAGGCTTTTAAAGGAAAAAACTTTAACAACTTTCTTCTAAAACAACACTAACAGACTTTGATCAAATTTGAGAGAAAGTGTTCATAGTCTAAGCTTGAAAAAGGGTACTTTTGTTAGGATGGGACACTTTTTGTAATAAAAAGCATTTTTTTTGTGATATAAAGATGAAAAGTGTCGATAAAGAAATTTAGCATTTAATTTTTTTGAAATAGAAACATTCCAAAATAATTCCTACATCAAATAAACAGAAAAACAAGTGGAATACAGTACAGCTCGTGCAATTTTTCATTTCGGCACACAATGATGTGAACTGGACAGTGTGGAGGATTATAAAAGAGTCCATCCTCTGTCTCTCCACACATTCTGATGGAGCTGCCACAGTTTCATGTGTAAAATAGCTCTCTACACTGCGTTCTTTTGCAGTTGTATGACCAAATGACAGAATCGACAGTTATCATTATCAGGTTTCAAATTAGCAAGATGTGGGGAGGAGGAATTTGGAAAACATATCAGCATCAGGAACAGTTGAAAAGATAAGGTTGTGGGAGTCAGGAAATCAATGACAAATCTTCTAAAATGCTGGGTCAGCATCATTAGTTACTAGGTGGTCTGTGGGTCCCATCCTTCATTTAGTAAGGGTTAGTCAATCATATTCTGTATATAATTGAAATGGGCACTGGTATGTGATATAGTATACTGTATATATAGATTGACTGAGAGAGAATAATGGGAGGATGGAAGAGGCAAAATAAGAAAAACTAAGTGGAGTGGTGAGACATATCTGAAATCCATGTAGCGTGGGCACTGTTATGTGATATAGTATACTGTATATATAGATTGACTGAGAGAGAATAAAGGGAGGATGGAAGAGGCAAAATAAGAAAAACTAAGTGGAGTGGTGAGACATATCTGAAATCCATGTAGCTAAAATTGTAGTATAGATTGGAGAGGTGGACAGGAAATTAGCATATATATATATATACAGTAGTTGTCAAAAATGACTTAGTAATTTATTATATACCACTGAGGTCCCCTCACTCCAAAACCACAGGGTTATATCAGGACAGAAGAAATCTCAGGTCAGAGTTGCATCCACTGATCATCATATAGTTAAAGTAGTCTCCATTAATTTGGCATGGTTTGCTGTTACTGAGAGATAGAGCATATTGGGGCACTGAGTTGTCTATATCATTTTCCTTATAAATTAATGGACAATGCTTTTAAAAAAAATATTTTTCCAAATAAAATTTTCAACACCATTAGCGTATTAATAACATATTGCATGAAGCATCAAAATTTCAATTGTTTTTTGTTTTTGTTAAAAAAAACTAAATCCTACATTGTTGGAACTGTAGTCAATTTCTTTATCATCAAAAATAATTAAGACTATTAAACACAGTTCTTTGATTGTTAAACTGAATATGCTGAATAAATGCCACTAAAATCTTTACATGCAAAAGTTGGTGAAACCCATGCCTGCTAGTCATTGAATAAACTTGAATGCAGAACAACAGCAGCCTCATGAGGATATAGTAACAGTAATTGTACAGTAGGTATCTTGGTAAATAATGTATATACTACGTGAGAGAGATAGAGAAGGTGGGCAGGAATCAGGTTGTGAGTGGTTGCCAAAAACTGAAATTAGGCAATTAGACATTGACATTGATAACTGTATTGTAACAAAAAGGTATAAAATACAGTTGTTTAAGATGAGAAATAAAATAAAGAACCAGTTTATTTTCGAAAGAAAAGTAAAATCAATTGCACTTGGACAAAGCAATGTACATGTAATCATGTTTAGAACATCAAAACTTGAGATGTTGCTTATTACTTTGAAAAGACCCCAGTGAGTCAATGAAGTAGTGATGACTATAGTCATGAAGAAATATCAAATGCTGTTATTTAAGATGAGAAATAGAACTAAAAACCAAGTTTATTTTCCAAGAAAAAAGTATTCACCAATTTCATACATTCACTTACTATTTTGCTTCATGATATGTGGTCAATGTTGCCATAACAAACAAACTGTAGTCATGAAAAAGATATTAACATAAGCACTGAAAGCACGAGACAATCGAGGTTTGTAAGCATATTTAATTCTTTAAAAAGGCTAATAGGCAGTTTAGTTACAATGCAACAAATTTAATATTTCACAAGGAGTGAATGTGATGTGAAGGCAGCTTTAGTGCCTTGATCAAGATTGACCTGGGAAAAAAAATCATTTTTTTTTTCATTATTTCTGTAAAACATGCACTCCCTCCTGAAAACAAGAAATTAGGTAAAATAATTAGAGTTATTCACGCCAAAATATGGTATGCACACTTCATTCAGTACTTTTTTGAGTTTGGATGATTAGAATTATGACTATAACGATTTCAGTAAGTCAGATGTAGGCTCTGATATTGATGTAAGCAACTCTGATTTTGATAATTTTTCAAATTCAGATAATTTAGTGATACAGAGACAATGATCTGGTAGATTTTAAGGCTGAGAAAGGTCTTCTATAATTGGTCACACAGCTTCACTGACTTGCCAGTGAATGAATTCTCTCAGGATTTTAAAGCATATTGAAAATACTTCAGTATAGAATAATTATACAGCTATATTGATAAGATTATACTCATAAACCTATCTATAGATAACACATAAATACGAAAAAACTAACTACAGATAACACACAAGTACAAAAACCTATCTATAGATAACACATAAATACGAAAACCTATCTATTAGATAATACATAAACCTATCTATAGATAACAAATAAATACAGAAACCTATCTATAGATAACACACAAGTACAAAAACCTATCTATTGATAACACATAAATACAGAAACCTATCTATAGATAACACGTAAATACGAAAACCTATCTATAGATAACAAATAAATACAGAAACCTATCTATAGATAACACATAAATATGAAAACCTATCTATAGATAACACACAAGTACAAAAACCTATCTATAGATAACACATAAATACAGAAACCTATCTATAGATAACACATAAGTGCAAAAAAAGGTAAAATGGTTACAATATATGTTGAACTTTACATATACTACACTATAAATTTTCCAGGCGGGTATTATAATTTACATGGAATCATTTAGGTAACATGTTCTATTTATAGCACACTGCACACTGTTGTTTTGGAACATCTATAGTGACAGCCTGAAAAGCAACATATGCTATGAGGTAAAGGGTAAACTATTTATTAGCTTGCTGACACTGATATGACAAAATAACATTTCTTTAAAACTATATTACCCACCTGTAAATAAGAAATCTCAATGGTAAAAACAGAAGAAGAATATACCACCCATTATTAGAGGAGAAAACCATTAAAGTGAAGGTCATCATTTAGGTTTGTGCAGTCTGTTACCAAAACTTTTATAAAACTAGTAGCAAACTAATTTACATTTTAATACTTAAAAATTCATAATCCAAGGATGTTTTTTTTTTTTTTTTGCAATTTCTTTTAAATACATTATAGTTCACTGAAACCAATTCTTACATATGCGACTGGTACATGATTAGCTGCAAGTTTTAGGATTATCCACAATGGAGGTATTACACAAACTCTTTGAGATGAAAACTTTCACTTGAACGCTTATCTCTAACATCTCTAATGCTTTTTAGGATTTAGATTTTTTTATCCACAGGTGAGTAATTTAGTTTTAAACAAATGTTATTCCATATATCAGTGTCATTGAGCTTATGAATAGTGAAATGTGGCTCTCCAAATTTGTCACAATTATAATCATAAATGTAACTTGTCGTGTTTATATCTGATTACAAGCAATCTATTTCTCAACTTTCTGAAAGCGGTATTTGTCAGTCTTATCACAGTATAACTGCATTTGTGTCCAGAAACATAAGTACATAAATAAAAATTCTTTTAAAGTTGTGTCCAAGACAGCAGGAGGCAAGAAAGTGATTTTGGACACAAAAAAGCCTGGTGTCCTTAAACAGTGTCTGAGACCTACAGAAAATACAACAGTTAGTCGTGAATGAAAATTCTGACCTAGCATCCAATATGGCCACCATGGTGGCCATCTTGAAAATCTTGTTATTGCTCCTCTTCTAAAATTGATAGTCATATCATGATAGGGTTTTCACAAAAAGGCTTTTTATGATATCTAGTTGGTCCTAAATGAAAATGCTGACCTACAGACATTCAGTATGCTGCCACAATGAAATTATAGAAAATCTTGTAACAAATTCACCTGAATGGATGGTCATATTGGCAAAGGGGTTTTCACCAGAAGTCTTCTAATGGTGTATGTTTTGTCTTGAAAGAAAATGATGCCGACCATACATCCAATATGGCACCCACAGTAGGTATATTTGAAAATCTTGTAGTTTCAACACTTAGCAGTTAAAAAGAAGAAATGATCTTATCATGAATTCCTGGAAATTCTTTTAGACAGTAGACTCTTGTTTGCTATCGGATTGAAATCACTTTGACATCTCATAATTAATCTTAAATTTCATTGGTGGTCTTTAAGCATTTGTTATTCAAGTATCGATCAGTAATGTCTACCAGCATCCTCTGCAGTGGAGACGCACATGTATCATGGTCAAGGTTCATCTCCAAGGTCAAAGTTACTAATTAGTTTCTTTTTTTTTCTTCTAAAAAAACACCCCTTGTTTTCACTTTTCATGTAATGATCTTTAAGATAGGGCAATTAAACTTTATTACCTTGGATGTCTGCCCTGTAACTTTATTACCTTGGATGTCTGCCCTGTAACTTTATGGCTCCTTCTTAAAGATCATTATCCTACTACATGATTTTGAACTTTTGTGACCTTTGTATTGTAGGCGGGGGGGGGGGGGGGGGGGGGGCCAAAATTAAAAAATTTGCTTGTTCACTCCTGTAACATCACATGGCAGTGCATAATTAAGCAAGAGCACAATGGGTGCAGCCATATTGGGAAACGCAAGAACATGTGGCTTGATCTTGCATCTTGAAATGCAGTTTAGTTGTTTGATTCAGTGATATCTCTTGGATATATTGATACTTAACATGGAAATAAAAATGGTATTATCATTTGTATGTTTCTTTGAAATTTTTTTAGAAAATGATTTAATTAAGTGAAGAATGAGACCAAGGGGCAGGTGTAACATTGATAATCGAGTCGGGTGGAGTGTGGGGTAATATCTCCATTGCCCCAATTTTATGGATTTCTTCATCTTTCATTAAATTGAGTCATATTTGCTATCATTAAAAAGCTAAATAATTATACTGTAAACTACACAAGCTTCCATAAAGCTGATTTTAATTCTAAGGGCTTTATCCAGGGTCTAAACATTCTAAGGGCTTTATCCAGGGTCTAAACATTCTAAGGGCTTTATCCAGGGTCTAAACATTCTAAGGGCTTTATCCAGGGTCTAAACATTCTAAGGGCTTTATCCAGGGTCTAAACATTCTAAGGGCTTTATCCAGGGTCTAAACATTCTAAGGGCTTTATCCAGGGTCTAAACATTCTAAGGGCTTTATCCAGGGTCTAAACATTCTAAGGGCTTTATCCAGGGTCTAAACATTCTAAGGGCTTTATCCAGGGTCTAAACATTCTAAGGGCTTTATCCAGGGTCTAAACATTCTAAGGGCTTTATCCAGGGTCTAAACATTCTAAGGGCTTTATCCAGGGTCTAAACATTCTAAGGGCTTTATCCAGGATCTAAACATTCTGCATAAAAATGTACAGACACAATACAAGAACACTTTTTTAATACCAGTTTTATTTCTTTTTGAAGTCAATGATGGGTGCTTTTGGAATTCGTTAAAAATTGTTTTACACAAAGCTTTAGCTTATTTTCATTATTTTTTTTAGTAGACCAGCATTAAGAAATTTAGAACAAAAACAAAAAAACGAAGCAGCACTTCATGATAACAAAAACACTAACCGCTCTCTCTCTCTCTCTCTCTCAATAATTTATAGCTATTCTCAGTTTGTCAGGTTATTAGTTTACAATGATCTTTAGAGGTAAAAAAATCAGATAGCCCAACATGTGGTCTGTTTTAAATCTGGATTCGGCCCCTCCCCTATCCTAAGTGAGATCCCCATCTGGCCTGTCAAAAAATGTGTTTTCTAATTTGCCAGAAAGAAATCTTGAGCCTGCCAATGAATTTAGGCATTTTCATTTTGAAGCTTTTAAAAGACACTGATAAATTATTAATACTCAGCCCCCAGCTGGGGCCCCATTTGTAGGTCCCTCAGTCTCTCATGAAGATCATCTGCCTAATTGTATTGAAAGCTATAAATTTTGTGCAAAGTGAAGCATGTGACCTATGAATGGGGAACAGTAGTACTATGTCTCTTCTCCATATTTCGTTGTTTGAACATTCAGCGCTGGGAATAAGTGACTTATAAGAGCCCAAATACAATGATTTTCAGCGTAACGGAACTGAAATAATTGCATTATATTTTAATAAATTTAGTTCAAGGAGTTGGTAGCTGCTGATTCTATTGATAATGGAGTGTTTTCTGTAATTGTGACTCGTCCCCAGTACTATGACGAACTGATTAAAAAATCTTGAAGCTATTGTTTTTGCAGACTGATTAAAATAAAAAATTACCAATGTCTCTTGGACTTCATTTCTGTTTTCAACTTTGATTGAGAAACATTGAGATTTTTGGAGCATTCAGTAAACAAAACTACTCTATATCTCCCAAATACTCATCCCTACAGATTGCAATAAAATACAGACTGTACATCACCCAGAATACTCGTCCTTACAGATTGCAATAAAATACAGACTGTACATCGACCTGAATACTCATCCCTACAGATTGCAATAAAATACCGACTGTTGGCACAGTCATTTGCCCTGTGAAAAGGCTGCCACATGATAGTACACTGGGGTGTTGTGAATTTCTGTGTTATAAATATTTCTGCTTTCTTGTAGTGTATATTTACAAATATTCTTAATGAGGATGGGGATACAATTCTCTAGTCCCACCCCAGCACATGCACTCACAATATACATGTTTGCACTTTTGCTTCCAGGTTCATTCTGTCGTACAAAAAAATATTAAATTCCTACTCCAAAAACAGAAATTAATGAATTAAAGGAAAAATAATAATCTATTCACTATAACATAAATGCACTTAACATTTCTGCTTCAGATTAGGCCCCCCCCCCCAAAAAAAAAATGTGTGATTCCTGTTGCACTGGTTTTAAAATTAGGGTAGGCAGTTTTTTTTATTTTTATTTTATTTTATTTTTTATACCATGGGGGGTGGGGGGGAGTGCTAGTGTCGGCAGTGAGAAACAGGGATGGTCAGCCGACCAGAAACACACATTGGTTTTTTTTTTGCCTTTTGATAATGTCTATTCTGTCTCATCATTGCAAGCCATGGGTGACAATCTGTTACACCTTTTCACCTGTGGATACCTGTGACAAGATTTCTTAATTTTTCATGAATGTACATAAACAAAAATGTATCATTAACCATGGAATGTAACAATCCCTACACATCAATGATAGTGCCCTCTTTATTGATCGACAAGTGACTGTGTTTGAAAGAGAAACATGGATTGGCTCATTCAAGCAGTATGCCATCTTGGGTCAGCATTGCAAGAATATTTTACTTTCTCGCAATGATAATAATAATAATAATAATAATAATGACTTTATTTAAAGAGGGTGACACAATTAGTTGCATGGAACTAATCCTCCTTGTGGCCCTCTATTATATGCATATTTACATACAGAGTACATGTACATAGTCGTATAATAATAATAATAATAAAGCATTGATAATAAGCTACATGTATATATGGACATAATAAACAGAAAGTTTTGTAAGAACATGATCCAACTAGGTACATTGTGTATATACAGTACAAAAATTGTGAGACAACAAAATGGAAGGTTTGAGAATTTATACTGTAAGTTGTAATGTATTTGTCAAATCAAACAGGTTCCACTTTCATCCATAGAATTAGATGATAATTAAATGCATTTATATTTGTACTTTCTCTAATTTCCTTTGGGATTCAATTCCAAATTAGTGACCCCGAATATTTAAAACTTTTCTTAAAGAGTTCTTTATTTGGTTTTGGAATGCAGAGGTGGTTACCTGAAATTGATCTTAAATTGGGAGTGTTGCCTTGTTTTATAGTATGAAATAGTTTTTTGAGATATAATATGGTCATGTTGTTTGAAACTTTGTGCACAAGTCTAGCCTTTCTCAAAAATATTCGTTCACTTACTGCTAACATTTTAATATTATTCATTGCATTTGGGATGTTTTCAGCATTATCTAGGATGAGTTTGCAAGCTCTTTTTTGCAAGTGGAATAATTTGCAAATATTCTTGTCAGAAGTGTTTCCCCAGACAACAATACAGTAGTCTAAGTATGGATGTAAATAGCTTTTGTAATATATTAACCTATGTTTAGTTGATAGATATGGCCTTATCTTGCTTAATAACCAGAAACATGAATTGACTTTATGACATGTGACTTGAATTGTTCATTCCATTGCAAATTGTTGTCAACCATCACCCCAAGGATTTTGTCATGGGTTACCATTTGTAGACCAATTTCATTCAACTTGAGATTCAAATTGTTATTTTTCAATTTTGCTCTTTTTTGTTGGGTAGTAATCATTAATACTTTAGTCTTATCCGTGTTTACTTTCATGCCATTTTCCTTACACCGGGAATCAATTCTAAGTAAGGCTGTCTGACGGGAGACCTCTAGGTCTGATTTTAGCCGTTTGAAATCTGATAGAGTGGTGTCATCTGCATATAAGTCGGTAGATGAAATACAGTTGCCTATTTTCAGTGGTAGATGATTTATGAAAATGAGAAAGAGGAGTGGGCCCAGGATTGATCCCTGTGGTACTCCACATGTAATTGGTTCTTCTTTAGAATAACTGCTATTTATTTTGACACAGTTTTCTCATTGTTAGATGTTAACCAATCAGTCGTTGAAGTGTCACATTGATAAATGTTTAATTTATTGATGAGAATATCATGATCGACAAGGTCAAAAGCTTTTCTAACATCAACTAGTATGGATCCAACTAATTTTCCTTGATCCAAGGCAGTAATCCATCTATCTATCATTGAGACCAAGGCTGTCTCACAAGAGTGGTTTTCTCGGAACCCTGATTGGTTTTGATGAATTAAATTATAGTTTGATAGGTACATCAAAAGATTGTCATGGACATGCTTTTCTAGTAGTTTGGATAGAGTTGGTAATATTGATATGGGTCTGTAGTTATTGACATCTTCTCTGCTGCCAGACTTGTGAATGGGGGTAACTTTTGCCAATTTCCATGTCTGGGGAAACACTGAGGTGGATATGCTTAGATTACATATGTAAGCTATGCTATCAAATATTATGTTTGCAGCAGCCCTCAGGAGATGTGGTCCAATATTATCTAGGCCTGTTGATTTCATTGTTGCAGTAGTTTGCAAATATTTTAAAACTTTTTCATTTGGTATCGCAGAGATAAAAATGTTTTGTGTCAGGTGGAATTTTTTTCTGAACAGAAATTTCTTAGTTTAGCATGATTTGAGTTTACAATGAGTTCCTAATTCTGGAAGCTATGCTGACAAAAAATTCATTGAATGTATTTGCTATTTCAACATCCTCATCAATAATCTGGCATTCCTGAGTAAGTTGTTATATTTTGGATGATCTTGTGGACCGTTTGCCTGCACCTAGTTTGTTAAAAACTTTCCACATAGAATTCGTATTGCAATTATTTTCTAAAGCTGACTGATAGTAATTCTTCTTTGCCCCATTGATCATTTTGGTTACTTTATTTCTCCATGTTTTGTAAGGTGCTTGTTGACTACTGATTTGAAATAATCATGAGTTGTCATGGCGTCTAGAATGTCAGGAGTTAACCAATCAGGTTTGAAGTCCAGTTTTACTCTGTGTTTTCATCTGTACATGTTTATCTACCACTTGTGTAAAAAGTGGAGTCCATACATCAAGAGCATCATCCATATCATCAAGGAACAATACTGCGATCTTCCAGAAATTTGTCTTCATCATAATGCTTAAATGATCCATATGTTATGGTTTTATGAGTTTTGGATTTTACAACTGTTTTTAAGTCGGATTTTCTGGTTAGAAAAATAGGGAAGTGATCACTAGGACCTATCCTAGGAATGTGTATTTTTGTCATATTTTCTTCCATATTTGTATAGATATGATCTATCAGAGTTTTTGAGTGATCAGTTTCTCGTGTTGGTTGGTCCACTAATCGGGTTAGACCAAACGTTTCTGTGAAATTCAACCAATTTCTTTTAATCTAATTATTCATAAGATCCCTGTTGAAGTCACCTAATATGTATATTTCGTTTTGGTCATCAATCACTTTATCTAGTTGCTTTTCAAAATGCTCATTTCATCCGACGTTCGCAGAAGGGGACCTATAGACAAAGCCCACTAGGAATGGCTTTGTATTTGATTGATTTACCTGGATCCATATTGCTTCAATTTCATCTGATTCTAGATCATTTCTCCTCTCAGCTGATAAACCATTTCTTACATAAACAACAACACCTCCATCCCCTGAACCTCTATCACGTCTGATTGGTGTGCCATAACCATCAATCAACAAAAAGTCATTTGCATGATTGTCATTTAACTTTGTTTCTGTTAAACCCAGAATATGGACAGAATTGACCTTAGATGATAATAATAAATTCAGTTGGTCTAATTTGTTATTCAGACCTTGTATAATTATATGTCCAATGTGTAGACCTTTTCCATTAATTCCTAGATCTAATATGTCCTTAAAGTAAATATTCCTAGGAGGGTCAGACAAGGAGTTTAGTTCCACCCTGACATTTTTTACACTTCTTGAAGCATGCATGTAGTCTTTGTTAGAACATTCACAAACACATATGTACTTCCACATTCAAAACATCCATCACAGTTGTCAGTTTGAGAGTTAAAATGTTTAACTGAGGTCCCAAAGGAAACATCATGTACATCATCACCCAGTTGAGTTACAAAGGTTTGTCTTGAAGCAGTAGAGAAATTATGTCTCATAAAAAGGGC
Source organism: Margaritifera margaritifera (assembly GCA_029931535.1). Lineage (NCBI taxonomy): Eukaryota > Metazoa > Mollusca > Bivalvia > Unionida > Margaritiferidae > Margaritifera > Margaritifera margaritifera. The sequence continues at coordinate 3,681,133 of JAQPZY010001538.1, forward strand.
ACTATCTTCATAGCCATAAGCCTAGCACCTGTTGCTAGGGTGAAACATTTCAGTGTTTGGCCTGGTGTCCATATTCCAAACAGTCATGGCATTGAATTTTCACAGTATGTCTGCATGCATCAAAGCCATGTCCAGGTTCATAGCAATTATAGCACCTCCCTAGCTTGTCTGGTTTGTTGAACCTGTTATCTTGGTTTCTGTCATATCTCTGATTAATGTATTTGCCTTTGAGTTTTGGAACATGTTCATTTATTGCATACAGAGAGTGTGAAAGTCCCTTTTTGTTTAAATGGGTTCTGTCCTTAGCCAAAAGGTGTTCCAGCATCAAGCCAGATTTTATAACAAATGCATTTTCAATGTCAACCATTTTGTGGTCCCATTCAGTGCATAGGTGTCCTATTAAGGCATTCGGGTTTCGAACATCGTTGTCAGTTCTTGGAGAAACTGTGCAAATGAATACCTTACAAGCTGGGTTGTCCAAGTAGATGTTATTCAGAATGTGGTAAAAATTGTCTTCAATTTGTTCAATCTCAATGTTGTTGTTAACATCATTTCCTCCAACACTGATGATAATGTTATCAAATTGAGAAAGGTCTGTTTCTCTGATAAATCAAGCATTATGACCAGTTCCCACCCCATGAGAAACAAGGAAATATTATCACTGGAGGGCACAGGTGATACAAAAGCTTAGTGGATTTTGCTTGTGGCTGGTGATAATGATGTTGTCATCAAATTCTATTGGCCTGGATGCCATAACCACTTCTTGTGGAGGTCTCCGTGTCAGAAACGGGTCTTGGGTCAATGGGATTTCTGTTCTGTCAATCAAATGGCATTATTTTAATTGCTATTGGTTTATCAAAATTTAACCTGCATTTGCCCAGTGACCTGTTGACATGAACTGCTTACAATATTCAGATCAAACTGTTAGATAACCAGACCATGCAGGTTAATTCCACACACCAAAATGATTGTTTGGTAATCGCAACATATACATGTCATATTGTATGATGAATAGTAAAATGTTTTATCTCCTGTTCTTTAAGACTATGACAGACAAATTAATGGGCACCTCAATGATATTTTTTTTACAGTAAAACTTCATATTGTTTAATTTGATAAATATAGATCATCTTCAGGTTTAATTTACAAAATATACAGAATTTTTACTTTTTCTCATAATTAGCAGTTCATGTCAAATTTTTATTCATGCAAAGGTTTTGGATATCGCTTGTTCAATTAAAGAGGTAAAATTTGACCAATTTTAAAAATAATGTGCACTTTTGACTCCTGTGTTTTCAGAGATACACTGTATGTCCTCATTTTTAGTCTGGTTCACACAAAACAGCCAGAAGTCATACAGATCGATCATAGACTAAAGATTCTAGGTGCACGAGTTCCAAAAGTGAATTTTACAACGTACAGTATATGACCAGCAATGACATTGCATATGATAATAATATTATTATTAACAGTATAGCAAATGCTATGACTGAAAGTAATGAGAAGTCTGATGTAGACAAATAGGAGACAGTTTTTCAAAATATAAATAGTGTTCTCAGTAAAATCAAATGTTGAAAGTCTTAAAGATTTTAAGCATCTGTTTGAACACAGACATTGACAATGCAGAATTAATATATACCAATAAGATGTATAGGATGTGGGTCAATCACACCAGTTAACTTTTTCTTATTGGAATAACACCCAACATTAATGTTATGGTTGTACATATTAGTAACAATCATATGACTTTGTTCTCATCACAAATAATACAGCCTCAGAAACTTTTCTCTGCTTTTTTCTTTAATCCTCTCATTTGGGTAACTGATGGTAGAGTTGCTCTACTTAGTCTGTTTTTGCTAATATACTTTAAAAAATCTCTTTCAGATGCAGACTTCAGAACTGGCGAGAGGTGAGAAGACTATTGTTGATGTTTCACCTCTGCTGGACCTGCCAACCCCACCCCTGTTAAGCCCTACCCCTGTCTCGGAGGTGATTCTGGAGGAGCCGCTTGCGGTGAATATGGAGGATGGAGGAGAAAGTGATTCTGTAGTACCAGCAATGTGTGAGGTACTGTCAGACCTGGCGATTTTAGGTGCCTACCTGGACTGCGATGTCCAGACCATGGGGCCATCATCAGTGGCAGTGGCTGACGACGAGGGAGTTTTCAGTGGGGAAGGAGAGGTGCCTGGTGTCTCATCAATGCTTCTTCCTCCAAACCATAGACCTTGGGTGTGTATGTTTGTGTGTCTGTTGTGGAATGTGTACATGCATGTATTTATGGCTGTTTGAATGTTTGCCTTTTTCTGTATGCCTGCCATAAAGCAGATCATATTATGTTCTGATGTTGTTCATCCATTTATCTGTCTGTCAATCCATTTGTTGCCAGCCTGGTTTCCACACAATTACTTTAGTTCTCCACCATCTACAGTTACCAAACATTGTGGATGGCATGCACTTAGGGTAAGGAAGAACTGTTGACCCAGAGTGGACAGCTACACCTGTGTCTGGAAAGATACTGTATGTTGTGCCATGTGATATGAAAAAAGTCTATTGATATTGGGGTCAAAGAGGATAAAGGTCAAGGTAAATAACTAATGCTTTCTTATTGGCCTATGTCAGGTCGGGCTACGCCTGCTACCGTAAGTAACAGTAGACGGTACTACCTGTGACTGTTGACCCAGAGTGGACAATGTTATTGCATAGATTAAGGTCAAGGTCCTATACCACTGATATTGTAATTATCCATGTTTCAGAATTATTGCAAAAATTCATGTCAAGGTTGAGGTCTGGGTCCCATAGAAGGTGATGTCTTGTGTACCAGCAGGGATGTGTATATATACATGTTATATATTTGTATTATATGTTAATCTTTCTTTTCTTCTTTCAGTTTCCATGATGTCTACTTGTATGATTGATGTGTATGTGTATGATTGGTGTGTATGTGTGTTTGTGATTGTATTTGTTTATTTCTGTATTTGTGTATGACATTTTGCCATTTACATTTATGCATATTTATTTGTTAATCTTTCTTTTCTTCTTTCAGTTTGCGTGATGTTTACTTGTATGATTGATGTGTATGTGTATGATTGATGTGTATATGTGTTTGTGATTATATTTGTTTATTTGTGTATGACATTTTCCCATTTACATTGATGCATATTTATTTGTTAATCTTTCTTTTGTTCTTTCATTTTTACGTGATGCTTACTTGTATGATTGATGTGTATCTGTGTTTGTGATTGTATTTGTTTATTTGTGTATTTGTGTATGACATTTTCCCATTTACATTTATGCATATTTATTTGTTAATCTTTCTTTTCTTCTTTCAGTTTGCGTGATGTTTACTTGCATGATTGATGTCTATGTGTATGAATGATGTGTATGTGTGTTTGTGATTATATTTGTGTATTTGTGTATGACATTTTCCCATTTACATTGATGCATATTTATTTGTTAATCTTTCTTTTGTTTTTTCATTTTTGCGTGATGTTTACTTGTATGATTGATGTGTATGTGTATCATTGATGTGTATGTGTGTTTGTGATTGTATTTGTTTATTTGTGTATGACATTTTCCCATTTACATTTATGCATATTTATTTGTTAATCTTTCTTTTCTTCTTTCAGTTTGCGTGATGTTTACTTGTATGATTGATGTGTATGTGTATGATTGATGTGTATGTGTGTTTGTGATTGTATTTGTTTATTTGTGTATGACATTTTCCTATTTACATTTATGCATATTTCTTTGTTAATCTTTCTTTTCTTCTTTCAGTTTGCGTGATGTTTACTTGTATGATTGATGTGTATGTGTGTTTGTGATTATATTTGTTTATTTGTGTATGACATTTTCCCATTTACATTGATGCATATTCATTTGTTAATCTTTCTTTTGTTCTTTCATTTTTGCATGATGTTTACTTGTATGATTAATGCTGTGTATGTGTATCATTGATGTGTATGTGTGTTTGTGATTGTATTTGTTTATTTGTGTATGACATTTTCCCATTTACATTTATGCATATTTATTTGTTAATCTTTCTTTTCTTCTTTCAGTTTGCGTGATGTTTACTTGTATGATTGATGTGTATGTGTACGATTGATGTGTATGTGTGTTTGTGAATGAACTTGTCTGTTTGTGTATGACATTTTCCCATTTACATTGATGCATATTTATTTGTTAATCTTTCTTTTGTTCTTTCAGTTTGCGTGATGTTTACTTGTATTATTGATGTGTATGTGTATGATTGATGTGTATCTGTGTTTGTGATTGTATTTGTTTATTTGTGTATTTGTGTATGACATTTTCCCATTTACATTTATGCATATTTATTTGTTAATCTTTCTTTTCTTCTTTCAGTTTGCGTGATGTTTACTTGTATGATTGATGTGTATGATTGATGTGTATATGTGTTTGTGATTATATTTGTTTATTTGTGTATAACATTTTCCCATTTTCATTGATGCATATTCATTTGTATATTTATATTTATCTGGCAGGCAGGGGGTGGTGTTCGAGATGGGTAGGGGGATTGCAGTACCCATTAAACATTTGGCATTTGGGACTGCCTGGGGTGTTCACTTGAGGGTAAATGTAGATACAAAAATTGGGGATTTTGGGTAAAATGGGATAAAGGTTAATCCTGGGTGGAGGGAATGTTTTTGGGGGGAAGAGGGTGGGGTTATAGGTGGGTACTAGGGGATTGCAGTTCCCATTAAACATTTGGCATTTGGGACTGCCCAGGGTGTTAATTTTAAGGTTAATGTAGGGACATAAAAAATTGGGGATTTTGGGTAAAATGGGATCAAGGTTACTCCTGGGTGGAGGGAATATTTTTTTGGGTAGAGTGTGTGTTATAGACAGGTACTAGGGGATTGCAGTACTCATTAAACATTTGGCATTTGGGACTGCAAGGGGGTGTTAAGTGTAGGGTTAATGTAGGGACATAAAAATTGGGGATTTGGGGTAAAGGTTACTTCTGTGATGTTTACTTATGATTGATGTGTATGTGTATGATTGATGTGTATGTGTGTTTGTGATTGTATTTGTTTATTTGTGTATGACATTTTCCCATTTACATTGATGCACATTTATTTGTATGTTTATATTTATCTGGCAGGCAGGGGGTGGTGTTGTAGATGGGTAGGTGGATTGCAGTACCCATTAAACATTTGGCATTTGGGACTGCCTGGGGTGTTCACTTGAGGGTAAATGTAGATACAAAAATTGGGGATTTTGGGTAAAATGGGATAAAGGTTAATTCTGGGTGGAGGGAATGTTTTGGGGGGAAGAGGGTGGGGTTATAGGTGGGTACTAGGGGATTGCAGTACCCATTAAACATTTGGCATTTGGGACTGCCCGGGGTGTTAATTTTAAGGTTAATGTAGGGACATACAAATTGGGGATTTTGGGTAAAATGGGATCAAGGTTACTCCTGGGTGGAGGGAACATTTTTTGGGGTAGAGTGTGGTGTTATAGGTGGGTACTAGGGGATTGCAGTACCCATTAAACATTTGGCGTTTGGGACTGCCTGGGGGCATTAATTGTGGGGTTAATGTAGGGACATACAAATTGGGGATTTGGGGTAAATTCGGGGTAAAGGTTACTTCTGGGTGTAGGTAGTGCTCTGGAAGGCAGTGGGGTGGGGTGCTTTTTTATTTGTATATTTATGTGTATTAGGTACATGGATCTGCTAGATATGGCAATATATTTTGATGTCAGTCCATTTGTTCGTCGATCCGTCTGTCAGTCCATATCATACCAATGTGGTTTACACACAATACCATTACTCCTACATAACATACCTGAACTAAACTTTGCATGGCTAGCACTTGGGGTAAGAAAAAAGTCTATTGATATTGGAGTCAAAGAGGTTAAAGGTCAAGGTAAATAACTAATGCTTTCTTATTGGTCTATGTCAGGTCGGGCTACGCCTGTTACCGTAAGTAACAGTAGACGGTACTACCTGTGACTGTTGAACCAGAGTGGACAGCTACACCTGTGAATAGTAGGTCTGTTAGATGTGGCAATATTTTTTTGTCATATTCAAAGTGATGGCTATTCCAAATTGGTTAGGGCTATCTCATCAGAGTTAATAAAAGCTGCAACTATACATTCAAAGAGACAATACAAGTTAATGGTGCACCAGTTCAAAATTCAAACTAAACAAGAGAGATGTCTCTGCACTTTGGCTATTAAATAGAACATGCCATATGCAATTATTATGGTTTGTTATTGAAGCACAGGTTTTAAATATTAACATTTTGGCATGGGTCCAGATCTTTTATCAAGGCAAAATTTAACAGGTGTAAAGCATGGGTGACCGGGTCAGTCTGCATGCATATATGCGCATTATAGCAGGCACTGCTGATTGTTTTTTACACTGTGCATCATTTAGATGCGGCAAAAAGGTCATTCCATTTACACTTTTCCTACAATGATTAATGGAACTGCCCGGGGTCTTACTTTTACGGAAATTTTGTAGGGACAAAAAAATTGGGGATTTATTATGAGGTGCCTGGAGAATAGGTCATTGAAAGGGTACAGCAGGAAGGGGGTGGGTACAGTGGGGGTAAGGGTTACTTGTGGGTGGATATAACATTCTGGGAGGCAGGGGGTGGGGTGGAATATAGGTAGGGGCCTGCAGTACCCATTAAACATTTATATTTACAGTAAGGAAATCCGGACTTGGGTAGAGACAAGGCACAGCTTACAAGTAAATTAGGAAAACACTGGATGCTAATGTTTTATTTTGTTTGATTCATGATTTTGCGTTTATATTTGCAGACAACTCTAGTGCATGATTTGGTCTCTTTCTGACCATTTGCACTTTGGTTTGCGAATAGTGACGACTACTTTGCTATCTTAGTTAGGGCTTTAGAGTAGCTGTGTTAGACTTAGATACCAGTGTGTTAGTGTTAGGTTTAGAATGATTTGGTTTTATATAGAGCTGTGCCTCATTTGGCATAAAGTTTCCGGTACATATAGGATTAAAATTTATGGATGGGTCCTACTTCCAGGACAGTTTTATATGGGGGGAGTGGGGCAGGGTTCAGAAGGCACCTCATTTGGAAGGACTAACTGAAAAGGTGTGATTCAACAGGTGATATTGCAATTATTCAGGTCAAGGTCATGTAGGATTCACATTTATGGACTGGTCCTGCTCTCATGTGCCTGTTGATAACAGCTAGCCACTTGGTCTTCAAATACCTTTGTTTGCACATCGATGTGTGCTGTAATTTGATTGGCTAGATTCCTGTGTCTGGAAAGATACTGTATGTTGTGCCATGTGATGTGCTGCAATTGAGTGGTCTTGCAGATGTAATTTTCTACTAACCAGAGAATATAATTGCAGTTCATTTTCATCCTTTGGCTTTCTCTATGATCCACATCATGATTTCTTTCAGTGCATGTGACTGATTCCGGTATTGTTGTATTAAGTCTTTCAAATATCTATAAACAATGTTTGGCCTTTTTTGTTTAATATATTATTTCATTACATAAAAATCCTGTGCATATTTTGATTCTGAATTAAATTAAAGATGGCATGAAGTTTCGGACTTAGATAGGTCATGCAAGAGACTCTCTAGATATAACTGTTGTGTTTTTGGTGAATAATGAAATGTACACACTAGAGTTTCAAGACTCTTGATTGTAGTTACCATCACAATGATATTCATCCCCTGAAATTACTGAAATGGTATGATTCAACAGTCAGTCATGGAATCTATACCTTTTTGATAATGTTATTGCATAGATTAAGGTCAAGGTCATATACCACTGATATTGTAATCATCCATGTTTCGGAATAGCAAAAATTCATGTCAAGGTTGAGGTCTGGGTCACATAGAAGGTGATGTTGTAATCATCCATTTTGTCCACATTATTATTTGTTTGTCTTGTGTGCCAGCATGGGTGTGTATATGTACATGTTATCTTTTTGTATTTGTATTTTATGCTAACTTTTATTTTCTTCTTTCAGTTTCTGTGACGTTTACTGGCATGATTGATGTGTATGTGTGTTTGTGATTAACATATTTCAGTGTATTTACTGGTACAACTGATGTGACATAACTTTGTTAACATTTGCATTCAATTTATTTGTATATTTTGTATATAGTAGGTCTGCTAGATATGGCAATATTTGTTTGGCATATTCAAGGTGATTGCTATTCCATATTGATTTGGGCTATTTAGTGTGATCATAACAAGAGTCAACAAAAAGCTGTAACTATACATACATTCTGTTATATCTATTTGAAAGGCTGCGCCAGTTGAAAATTCAAATTAAAGAAGAGTGATGACTCTGCACTTTGGCTCTTAAATAAAACATGCCATATGAAATGATTAGGTTTATTATTCAAGCACAGATTTGAAATGTTAACATTTTGGCATGGTTCTAGATCTTTTCAAAAGGCAAAATTTAACAGGTCTTAGTCTTAGAGTCAGGTGCCTTACATTGGTTTTTATTTATTTACCAATATGGCATGTGTGTTTGTGTATCTGTTTGTCTAATATGGTGCATGATATTTCTTAACATTTGCATTCATGACTGTTTCTGGGGATATTTTGTATATTTACATGTATGCATAGGTACATGTGTCTGCTGGTTATAGTTCTGTTATTAATCTTCCTGATTGATTGATATATTAAGAAGAAGAATGTAAATATTTATTTTAAACAATAACTTGTTGTGTAGCTTGAGAATACATTTGTTGGATTTAGAGCACTGTTGTTGTACTGAATTTATTGTATGTTCATGTTATTTGCATTTCATTTCAACACACATTTATTGTATGTTCATGTTCTTCACATTTCATTTCAATACACATTTATTATTACTTGGGCTTTTGTGTTTGATAATACCATTCCACAGCTGCCAATGCACAGTGACAGTGATGGTAGTGTAGGAAGTTCTTGTTAAGTTCTTCCCGATTGAGAAGATGATATTATAAGTAGAACCTGTGGCCTAGCAATTTGTTCCCTGTTATTCTTCTTTGTCCTACCTATGCACCTTCTCTATATCTTCCTGTCTTCCTTTTTCTATGATTAAGAGAGTGGTTAGCAGTATAGTAGCAGAGCAGAACTCACTTGGGTCATTTATACTTTTCTCCTAACATCTTCCTATCCTGTATTTATTTTCCAAACCTTTTTCCTTAAATCTGCCAATGTTTAGCTCTACTGGTCATAGACCAGAAGAGCTTATGGGATGGTCTGTTGTCTATCATCCTTCATCCATCTGTCCATTAGCACAAGTTTGTCATTGCTACTCCTCCTAAACTACTTGGAGGATTGCCATGAAACTTTACGTACACATTCATCCCATGGTCTAGTTGGTCCTAAATGAAAAATGATGCTGATGTAGCCACCATAGCAGCCATCTTTAATATCTTGCTTTCCTTACTCCTCGTGAATGGGTGGTCATATTAACATGGGGGTTTGCACTAAAAGACTTAATAGTAATGTCTAATTGGTCCTAAATAAAAATGTGCTCGATCTGATATCCAATTTGGCCACCACAGTGCCCATCTTGAAAATATTATCACTACTTCTCCTGAATGAAATGTAACATTGCCATGGGGTTTTCACCAGAATACTTGTCAAGTTGGTACTAATTGAAAATGGTGCTAATCTGCTGTCCGATATTGCTGCCACAGTAGCCATCTTTAAAATCTTGTTATTGCTAATTCTCATGAATGAAAAGTAATATTGCCATGGGGTTTTCACCAGATGACTTCTTATTATGCACAGTTGGTCCAAAATGAAAATGGTGTTGATCTGATGTTGAATATGGCCACCACAGTGGCCATTTTGAAAATATTGTTATCACTAGTCCTCCAGAATGGATGGTTGTATCAACATTGGGTTGTTACTAAACCACCTCTATTGATGTCTTGTTGGTCCTAATGGTGCTGTTCAGACATTTAATATGCCTGCCACATTGGCCATCTTGAAAATCTTGTAATCACTATTTCTCCTGAATGAATGGTCATGTCAGCATGGGGTTTTCATTGAGAGACTTCTTATGATGTCTGGTTGGTCATAATCGAAAATGGTGCTGATTCAACTTCTAATAGGACTGCAACAATGGCTATTTTCAAGATCTTAATATCACTACTTCTCCTAGATGGCTGGTCATATCGACTTTGTACTTGCACCAAAATACTTCTTATGATGTCTACTTGGTACTAAATAGAAATGGTGCCAATCTAATGTCAAATGTGGCCACCATGATCAACATGGGTTTCCACCAGAAACCTTCTTAACATGCATTGTTGATCCTAAAATGAAAATAATGCCAAGTTGACATCCAATATGTCCTCCTCCACAGTTAATTTGAAAATCTTGTTATCACTGAAGAATATCAAAAATGGTTTCATCACTCTGTAATTAAAAGGAAGAAATGGTCTTGTCATGAATTCCAGGAAACTCTTTTCAGCCAGTAGAGCATCATTGTGGAGTGAGCTTCACATTCAGATTAGCACTGGTGTGATGACAAGCCACTTGAAACATACACTGTTACATTTCCAACCACACAGTCTCATCATGTGAAACCTATGAACCAATTTTTAACAGAGGATTTCCCATCTTGATGCTATAAACCCAGAAGATGGCAGACAAATGTTCAATTCACATCAATGACAAAGTGCCATTCCCATGTTAAATTCCCATTTGGGTCTATATCGCCTCACTATACTACTAGCGACTCCTAACGTTAAACCTGTAGACATTTTTAACATTACATTTCCTATCTTGTCCTAATATATTTTAACATTTCATTTTCCGTCTTGACCCTATATCAACCCATCATGTTAAACCTTGGATATTTTTAACATGAGATTTCCCATCTTGTCCCCATAGTGACCCACACATGTTAGACCTATCAAAAAATCTGTTTTCCACCATCTACTGCTACCATACTTTGTGAATAGCTTGTATTTGGGGAAAGGCAAAAACTTATTGATTTCAGGCTCAAAAGGTCAAAGATCAAGGTCACATGGACTGAAAGACAGAAAGCTGTTTCCACATGATCAGTTGACTTGACGTATACCAGATATCTTAACCGAACTTTGTAAATGGCTTGTGTTGCAGATAAAAAAGACACCTGTTGATTTGGGGGCTTAAATGGTTGGTCACGGTCATAGTGACTTTAAGAAGAAAAATGGGTTAAGACAATATCTTTACTTCTTTATCACCTACTTTGACAAACTTTCTGGAGGGCTTGCATTTTAGACAAACACCTATTCATTTTGGGGTCAAAATGTTAAGGTCAAGGTCACATGGGCTGAAAGAAGGAAAAATACTTTCCTCAAAACTACTAATGTTCTGTGCCACATGCTTTGACTAAACTTTGTTGATGGCTTCCTTTTTGAGACTGTTATTGACTTTGCATTTAAAAGGTCAAAGGTCAGCACCAAATGGACTCCCAGAAGGAAAATGGTTTCCGCAAAATAACTTAAGCCCTATGCCACAAACTGTGATGAAACTTTGTGGATGGCTTGCATTGAGACAAGAAAGGTATCTATTAATTTTGGCTTCAGTAGGTCAGTTAAGTTATACATGTAATACATTAGGACTACTTCTATCCAAACATATTACATTTATGTATAACTTACAGTTAACAGTCATGAATAGTGAGGGGGAGGAAATTTGATGATGGAGTTAGACAATTTAAGCACCTATTTTAAAACAAAATTAAATCTGTGCAAAATTGTCTAACTCCATCATCAAATTTCCTCCCCCTCACTATTCATGACTGTTAACTGTAAGTTATACATACATGTAATATGTTAGGACTACTTCTATCCAACGGTCTGGTACATGATCATACTTAAACTGCATTTTAAAATTGGGGAGAGCATCTTTCCAATGATGTTGTGATAAGTACTCCAGAAGAAAAATACAGCCACCAATTTTCATGTCGGCACAGGCCATGTTGCTCGAGACAAAGCTAAATGCGAAAAAAAGAAAGCTGTAGTTGAGGACTAAGACGACAAGAACTCCCACAGAATTATCATACTTATGTTTACTATTAGACATATTTGCCATGCACGACTTAAGTACATATCATCATACCTGTGATTCTACCGGCGGTAGGCAAAAAATACCGTTTTAAAGACCGTCTACCGCACATACCGTTTAGTAGTCAAAATCTACCGGTTTTGAAAATTTCAAGGAAAAAAATTTTTTTTTTAATAAAAAACCCGGGTTTTTTCTGCATTCTATCAACACATTAGATAAACCAGCCAGAACCAGTCTACTGGGAACCGGAAATGTTTGACCTATGATATGACCGGTGCGATGATGCGTGGTTGAGTAGTCGGATTACAATTGTTAGCATGTGTACACAAGAAGCGGCTAATTGATTACCTTATTGTTGTAATTTGGAGAGTTTAAGGCCAAATGTGGGATGCTGTTTGAGGTGTTATAAGTAATAAAAGGATCAAAGGTAATCCATGAGTCTTTGATTAAAACTCTGCCGATCTGTCATCGAAGGAAGATAAAATGGAGAGACCGACCAAAAATGATCTTGGCAGAAACACTTGAGTAAGTATTTTGATTTGATGTCTTTTAATTGTTCTTGTATTGTTCACGATGGTTTAAGATGAATATTTAAGGGCAGCTTGTATATTTTTTGTTTAACTCATGTCAAAATGCCGAAACGTCGGCTTTCTCCCAATGCTAAGAAGCCACCAGCTAAGAAATACTACAAGTTTAACAACGCTTGGATACCAGAATTTAAGTGTGTGCGGGCGAGTAGCAAAGGTCCTGACTTTGCATCGTGTCTTTCATGCAAATTGGATTTTAAGATAGCATATGGAGGAAGAAATGATATCATTAGGCATATGCAGACACCATCACATAGGAGCAACAATTCTTCTGTAACAAACACACCCACATTGAAGGCATTATTTGAGACTGGATCAAAAGTGGATAAAGTGACACTTGCAGAGACTTTGTTTGCAAATTTTGTGGCAGAGCACAATTTACCATTCCTCATAGCAGATCATTTTACTAAACTGGTTTAATTTGTTTAAAATTAATTACAGTGGTGAAACTTGCCAACAGATTTTTGTACATAAGCCTAGAAGAGAAACAAGCCTTTGAGGATGAGGCTCAGGAATACATATTAAGTCCAAGCCAGGAACTTCCTCCTCGAGGTGAAGTGAGCTTGGAGCAGTATTGGAGATCAGTCAGCAGCCTCAGAAACCCAGCAACAGGAAAACTTAAGTTAGAACTTCTTTCCAGACTGAGTGTAGTTGTCCTATCATTGCCACATTCCAATGCTGACACAGAGAGGACATTCTCCATTCTTCGGAAAATCCAGAGTGATTCAAGGGGAAGTCTGGACCAGAAAACTATTGAGAGCCTGCTAAGTGAGAAGGTTAACAATCACAGTGAATGTCACCAGTGGTCACCAGACAGTGATCTTGTGAAGGAAACTAAAAATGCCTGTGGATTTTATACAAAATCTTGGCAGTGAACTGTGAGATGTACAACTCTTCCTTTTTCATTTAATTAACAATATACTGGCTCATATTAACTAACTATTATTGTAACATTTTCCATCAAATTCTGAATCTGAATCATGTTCAAAATTTGTGTTTCATTATAATATGAAGAGAATACATATTATGTGACAAAATGAACTTGTTTTGTTTTCAATCCCCTTAAAACACGTAAAATTTATGCCGATAAAAAAATCTACCTTTTTAGAAGCCAATCTACTGATCAAAATTTGTAAATCTACTGGTTTGAAATCCTGGTTTTGTCACAGGTATATGTGTGTGTGTGTGTGTGTTATTTTGATAACGGGTCTTCATCTCTTCACTGATCTTAAAATTCTCTCAATCAATTCTTGTGACAAGCGTATTGAATACAGTTCATGGAGATTAAATGCTTTGATGGTTAACATTGTTATGTTGATCATGACAAAAGCAATAACCATAATTTTGATATATTACCTTATTCATATGTGATTATGTTTTGGAGGAAGTGGAATTTCTATACATTGAATTTCAAACCCTGCACCCAACTTCAGTTTTTACTTGTATTATTATCCACCCATACATGTCTTATGATTCTGCCAACCTGTATTTTTACAGGAATAATTTGTCCATAGAAGGAGGTGAGAATTTTATGATCCTGTAAATCTTAACTTGGTAAAAACCACCTTATAACGGGCACCTGAACAAAGAGGACATTTATTGACCCATTTTCTTAAGTTTACTATCACCTATATGTAAACAACACATATCCATAAAGGAATAAACAGGATTCCTTTAGTCTCCTTTAAAGACTCGTTCTGCTGTATAATGTTCCCATTGAGGTATTATTAGCACTGCACAGATCAATTTTAATTCATGGTCTCAATATTAGCAATGTTCACTCTGGGGTTAATATTAACACTGTTCATTTTGGGGTAATATTAACAATGGAATTAATGTTAACAATATTTGTTCACTTTGGGGTTAATATTAACAATGTTCTCTTTGGGGTAAATATTCTAAACAGAATTAGCACTCGGAAGTGAAAACTAGATGGGATGAAAATTCTACACGAGACCGTAACTGCCCTGTTGAGTTGATGGAATAGACCATCACTGTACTTTACTGATTAAGAGAGCTTATGAATATGGATAAACCTCTGCATCAGTATTATCAGTTTAAGAAAATATATAGAAAAGGAAATCTTGCTACCAAGGGTATTGGTATACAAAACTTCCATAAACACAGAGAGTAAAACCGGACTTGAAAGATCATTGTTATACAAGACCACCTGTCATGAAAGACCATATTCTCATAATCCATGGTCTCTCACTGCACAGATCAATATTTATCCATGGTCTCTCACTGCACAGATCAATTTTAATCCATTGTCTCACTGCACAGATCAATTTTAGTTCATGGTCTCTCATTGCACAGATCAATTTTAATTCATGGTCTCTCACTGCACATATCAATTTTAATCCATGGTCTCTCACTGCACAGATCAATTTTAATCCATGGTCTCTCACTGCACAGATCAATTTTAATTCATGGTCTCTCACTGCACAGATCAATTAGCTATATAATGTGATGACCCCTATTGAGAGACTACCTGTCATAAGAGACTGTTTGGTCTGCAGAAGGGTTGTCTCTCAAAACAGGTTTTACCTATACTGTAATGATGTAACATATTGGTTGAAATGCAAGCAATCTGCATCATTTTGTGGTTAAGTAACTATTACAGTCAGTTAACTATGATAGTGGTAAGATTCTTTTCTTTATTTATCACAAATACTGTATTTACCAAGCCCCAGAGATTACAAAGAATCCAAATTCCGATGTCTGACTGGTTAATTTGAAAATAATGACCAATCTCAGAACTTTTAGTAAAGACTAAGATTAAGGAATCTTTACAATATTGGGGCCAGTTTATCACAGATACCCAAATGCAAACTGTATGGACAGAGATCTATTGTCACACAGTGCCTTGGCAGGTAAGTGTAATGAGATCTGTTGTCACAGTTACCTGGCAGGTAAGTGGACATTGATCTATTGTCACAGTGCCCCATCAGGTAAGTGGACAGATATATTGTCATACAGTGCCCTGGCAGGCAAGTGGAATGAGATATACTGTCACACAGTGCTCTGGCAGGTAAGTGGGCAGAGATCTATTGTCACACTGCCTTGGCAGGTAAGTGGACAGGGATCTATAGTCACACAGTTCCTTGGCAGGTAAGTGGAACGAGATCTATTGTCACACAGTGCCATGACAGGTAAGTGGGCAGAGATCTATTATCACAGTGCCAAGACAGGTGAGTGGACAGGGATCTATTGTCACACAGTGCCCTGGCAGGTAAGTGGCCAGAGATCTATTGTCACAGTGCCCAGGCAGGTAAGTGGACAGGGATCTATTGTCACAGTGCCCAGGCAGGTAAGTGGACAGGGATCTATTGTCACAGTGCCCAGGCAGGTAAGTGGACAGGGATCTATTGTCACAGTGCCCAGGCAGGCAAGTGGACAGGGATCTATTGTCACACAGTGCCAAGACTGATAAGTAGATAGAAATATACTGTCACACAGCACCTTGACAGGTAAGTGGACAGAAATATATTGTCGCACAGTGCCCTGTCAGGTAAGTGGACAGAGGTGTATTGTCACACAGTGCCATGGCAGATAAGTGGACAAAGATGTATTGTCACAGTGTCATGGCAGGTAAGAATCTACACTGTTTCACTACTGACTTCGTGCAAACCCTTTAGGGTAGACTCTGGTCTGTGGGCACTTTATGCAATGGTAGAACTGGGTCTAAGCTGTTTGGAAATGGATGCTTGCTAAACAATTTTAATATTCTGCCATTTATTTAACAGTCTAAGTGTTGATTATTATAATACAAAACAAAAGACAAGGCACAAAATTTAGGCTGAAAACATTTATTTCCGAGACCATAAACAAATCATATGGAGTGTCTCTTGCAGCTAAAAGCAACTGACCCTTAAGCAAACATCATTACACAAACTATAAGTGCTGATTGTGCATGTCTGGGACAATTCATACATTATAACCATATACTTGTGTGCATACAATTTACCAACATACTTCAGCATGACATTTTTCAAAGGTGTCTTTAAGAATATTTGCTCATTACCAACCAATTTAAATCAACTGTAACATGAACCCACATTTATGTAACTCTTAGCTTTAGAGAATAGTCAAACTCAAAATATATTAAAGGAAAATAATATATAAACAAGAGTCAACTAATGGGGCAGACATTCTACTGGAAGCAAAGAATTGGTAGGAATTCATAAGTCTGTTTCTTCTATCCATATTCCTTTTTTTCTTTCACGAGTATAGAAATTGTCTCTGATATTCCCGAGGAACTCCAACATACCAAATTTGGTAACAGATATTTGTTTGAGTTAAAATATTTACAAGATAAGTACAGCACAAAAATCTCTGTCATGAACTTTGACCTTGAACCTGATATCATGGATAAATCACTGAACTTGTCTCTGATACTGTCAAGATATATCCAGGTTCTGAGTTTGGTTTAGTCATAAATTATTATTTCTTTTAAAAATCAAAGTTACTGAACTGGCATCATTCAAGGTATTCTTCCGATATATCCACAACCTGCATTTGACAAAAATCCATTTCATACTTGTTTATTATCATGCTGACAAGCCATCACAGATTAAAAACCTGATTCAAAACCTCTGACCTTGAAACCAATGTCAGAGTGCTGACTATCAACTTCGTTTATTGATAAACATTGAAATACAAACTCTGGTAAAAATTCACTGGTATATTGCACAAGTCGGTGTATTCATAAGATCAATGAAGTAAAAAATACAAGCAGTGACCTTTGACTTGACCCTAAGGTCAAACAGGTCTGGTTTTCAAACTTGTTTACAATAGTGTGTACATGCTGGTGGTCAGACCTGCACTATTTTCATTCAGAACCAATAACAGAATGCAAGAGGTGTTCTAGTGAAAACCTCATGTCAATGCCCCCATTGAAGTAGTCATAACAAGATTTCTTAGATGGCTACTATGGCTGCCATATTGGAAGGTCATATTCATCCCATTTTCATTATGGACCAAATATATATCATAAGAAGTCTTTCAATGAAAACCCTATTTCAATATGATTATTCATTAAGAAGAATTAGCACTAAAAATATTTAAGATGGCCACCATGGCAGTCAAGTGGGGTTTAGTGGCACATCAGCACAATCCTGGCTATACAGTGTCAAATAAAAGTGAAGTTCTCAAAATGTAAAGGTCAACATTTTTTTCAATAATGAGGTAGATAAATCATTCCAAGTAAACATAAAGATGTAGTCCTATAAGATAAAAGGTAAATATATTAATATTATTCTTTTAGTGAAAATACCATATGATCTGACCATCAATATAATCTGACCATCTGTGAAGGAATAGTAGTGATAACAAGACAACAGACACATCGCATAATCACTTCTGGGTTTTTTACCAGTAGAGCTAAAATATACACGTAAAACATTAAAGTATTATTGGTTTTGCTTCAGTGAATGGTTGTCTTAAATAACAATATATCATAATTATACAGGTAATGACATATATGGACTTGTTCCTCCAGGTAAATTATTACAAGTATTTATCTATTAATAAAATATCTGATATGCATGCTCATTTCATATGAAAGTTATGAAATAAGTTGAATTTTTTGTTTTACATTTGATATTACTTGACCATAGTAATTGGTATAAGATATACTCCAAAGCATGAACTACTACTGCTTTTTCAGCATCCATAATGCGTTTTGAGAGCAAAATCATGTACTTGTTTTAATCTATAAATGTCCCAATGTGAATCACAATAACAAACAAAATAAATAAATAAAACAAAAATCTGAAATGTTTAAAAAAAAAATTGCATGAAATTTATAAATTGTTACAAGAATACTCTTAAACAGAAAATACAACTGTATCTTTCTAACAGTAGTGGAAATATGAAAATATTTCTTATGACAAATTTTTAAGAGCAATAATGCAGTAACATGTCAATTATCTAGATCTATTGGGATAGTAAAACATCAATTATCTAGACTCCTTGGGACAGTAACACGTCAATTGTGTATCTGGAAATACTTGTTTCATTCATATCAATAAATCTGAACAATGTGTTCTGGATAACCAACACTTTACGAAGTTTGAAAATTCAATATTGTTGTTAAAACTTTTCAGCTAATAGTTTTTAAAAACACTACTCAAACAGTGTGCAAGCTTAAAAACTGATGTAGTTAATGAAACAATGAAAATGTTAAAATTGATTCAGATTCATCTTACTGTCAGAATGAACAGCTGTTACCAAACTTTTTGTTGATGTGAACGCGAATGTAACAAATTATTTAGTAGATATTTTTAAAAAATAAACTTAATTGACATATTTCCTTTTCACTAAATATCCAAATAAATGTTTTATTATCAACTGTTCACATAATTCTATTGACATCATCAAAACTAACATCTCAAAACAAAAATGATAATAAATAATTTACTTTATAAAAAAATAGAGAAGTTTATCCACCATAGATGGCACACATTAAAAATAAATTAACAACAGTATATGGTAAATTTATCCATCATGGACGGCATTTTATGCAAGGCACATTTACCTATGAGCCTTTGAAGTGTGATTCGAGACATCGAACAAAATCCAACAAAACCTTTCAAGGTGGTTTAGAGCTAATTTTTTTAAAATGTCATACAATTTTAAAGAAACTAATCTTCACCTCTCATATGGACGGATTTCAAATAAAGTAAATTGATGCAAAAATATTCAAAATTTTCATTCATTGAGGTTTTTCATGTAAATTCTCTTAACTTCTACATTTAGGTAGTCAACTTATATAGAGAACAACTTCAACCACATATTGCAGATTGAACAAAATATTAGAATGTAAGACACAGGACTGATGTTTGTATAATAATAACACTACATGGACTGGATTTTATTTCTTAACACACTGTACATTTATTGCCTTTGTTAGGGGAAGATATGAAGATTTGTTTATCCAAAACAAGTTATGTTCAATGAGGGCAAAGCACTCATGGAACATGACTTGTCATGGGTGAACAAATCTTCATATTTCCCTCAAACAATAGCAATAAATTGTTTATTATACAGAATTGTACAAGACAGGGAAACATGACTGTGTGGGGGAGACACAATCACATGAAGGAGATGTGATGTTCTGTTCTGAGGTATAAATAATATACATTGTTGTGTAGTTTTCAAAATCTCAATTAATGGCATAAAAAAAAGAATAATGACAAAATTCCTTCTTCCAAAAACTGAGAAATTTCTGCAAAACTTTGTGGAGGCCTTCTTACTAAAAAAAGAAAAAAAGTTGTCCCCTCCAAATTTTTCAAGAGTGTCTGTAAGGAGAAATTTCCTGGGTGAATGAATGAGTGGATTGATTAGCTTTTGATCCATGTGATCATAAAGTACAATATTCAAATTGTCTTGGGCATATTCCTTTATGTTTATTTTGTTAGTCAGCTAGTTTACCCAATACCTTAGGATTTTATATATAAGATCTTTATCTGTGTGTACAAATTTAATACATATAAAAAACATTTAATTTAAGCTTTCATTTAAACATGCATTGTTGGCAATTTAAAGATACTGATACATATAACTGAAAACTAACAAGTGTATATCTGTACTGTTATCTGTATATAGCCTGACCAATTAAATTTTTTCAAAACAACACCGAGAAATAAGCTTTTATACATTCATTCAATTTGATGCAAGAGGGCAGTCTCAATCAGCAGTCTGTTACTGTCAATAATACTGACAAAGTTCGAGACTGAATAGTATGAGGGTCTGGAAGGCAATACATGATGCATGATATGAGAGTACTGATACCACACACATGGCTCTGTGTTGTGTGTGTGCTGTAGCATGGAACTGGGGCAATATGTCACATGTGAGCAGCACCACAAACATGACCACATATACTGAATATGTGCTCAATCTGGTAAACTGAAATAAATTCTGGTGATTGAGAGATGGCCAAAACTGAAATGACAGAAGACAAAACAAACTGCATCCAAGACTACCCAATAAAATATGTACATATATCGATGAAATGTAGGTTATAATGGTGGTGATGGGGTGGTGTTGGTTTACTCTGATATACACTATTTTACAATCGCTGATACTGCACTGAACTGAAGCTCTCAGTTGTCACATCATGCTAGTTGACTGACTGAAGCAACATTATAATAAATAATTATGACCTCCATGCTAATGAAGCTGTGTTAACCCTTGCAAGATAACGCTAATGAAGCTGTGTTAACCCTTGCAAGATAATGCTAATTAAATGAGCCCCTAAGCTTGTACCTGCAAGTCCCAATGTCCTGAGCAGGAGATACTTACATTATTTAAAACTTCACTCAATAACTTGACCATCTCTAATAAAAAAAACAACATGGAATGCAAATTAAGGAAAAACTGTATTAATTATAAAATGGATGCACATTGGGTAAATCACTGTGCATTGTGGGAATGTTTTGATCACAACTGTATATAAAATAATATAACGCTTCCAATTTTTCTTGCATATTACAAAAACACATTCAAGTGTATCACATAAAAAAACATGTAGGAATTGAAAATTAATAAAATTCAATATAGTGCAGAATTTCTGAAAGTTACTTTCATCTGGAATGTTTTGATGGCCATCAATTTAACAGGGTAGTCCCACTTCTCTTCATTTAATTCTTATAAACTTCAATGATACAACCTAAATTACGTTATGGATTTCTTAAACAGTTATAGTACAAACATTTATCATCCTTTTTCTCAAATTACAACAGTGAAACAAATATGCAAAAAAAAACATATTTACACTAAACAAGCATTTTCTTCACACCGAAAAGCAACAATGGACCCAAATTGATGCACTAAAAACAACTGTAGTGTTAAACCTAAGTGTTAAACACTGGACTAGAAACAGGCTATAATTTATGCAGAATCCTATAAAATATCAAATCACAAAAAAATGTACTCAAACTGAAAGCTTTCAATACATAGTCCCAGATTTCCTAAAATTTTCAAAATACTTTTTCCATATCCAGCTGGGGGAGCTGTTTAGCAAACATGTAAGGGTTCAAAATTAGAAAATGCAGACAAAATGTAACTGGAAAAAGAACTGCATGTTAGTGAATTTTGCTGCTTGTAGAAGTGTCAAACTTTTAAACTCCAATGTAGATTTGACAAGTGCTCCACAGGAAAGTATCTTGTCTGTGAATGCACTATTATGACTGCTATCCCCTAAACCAAGTAAGACAGGAATTCTACACATATCTGGCTACAAACTTTTGACATACAGTAATATTTTCCCAACTTTTCTGATGAACATAGCAATTGATGCAGTAGAAAAGATATGATATTCAAAATCTTTATAACAGCACCTTAATATTGTTGACAACAACGAAAATGCCACGAGTGCTGTCTTCACCAAAAATGTGATACCTACATCTTACTATTCACAAGTAGAATGACAAAAAATTCAAAGTATTTAGATCACTGATGGCTTGGAGGGTTGGGGAAATATACAGCAAAGGGATGAACATAAATTGTGAAATACTGATAATCATGTTCCATTTTAGGATCACAAGAAAATACCAGTATCATTATGACAACACATAATGTTAAAGTCTTTTCTTCTCTTTATCTACAGAGAATTGATAAAAAAATTAATTAAAATTTTGATAGATAATATTTAAACAATTACTTTATGATAATTTTGTATTGAAATGATTCTACAAAGAAGCTGTCAAACAATATCAAGGTAGGTAAATTTTGAGTTATGTCCCTTTGCATAGCTAGACTCACTTTTTCAAAGACCAAAGGGCCAACAGAGCTAAATACAGAAATGTGCCTATTATTAGAAATAGAAACTATTATTAGTAATTGAGAGTAGACAGCATGTCATAGGCTTGATATGGATAAATACCTCCAAACCAAAATAATAATTCTTTCATCAATTATTAACAGGTATTCATTAATATATACATCTGCCTCACAAACAATAATTTGTCATTTTTATCCTGGAAGCCAGAAAAAAATTACTCTTTAGGAAAGGCTGTATTCCAAGCAAGCATACAAATATGAGGATTTTACATCTGAAAATTATGTTGCTAAGAACATATCGAATAACATAATTCATATTTTACATGTCTTTCAGTTACCACAATCTACTTTAATATCGATATTCAGCTCTGAAAGTATTCTTTACTACAAGCCTTCTAAAGTAAAGATGAAGATGATTGCTGAACACACTTATATCAGCAGCTGATGGGTCAGGCACCATGTAATGAATAAGATGCATTATGCAGTAATACTGGCAAAGGAGATAACTGTTCCAAAACCTCATCTCCAGATACGACAGGTGTTGTCTTTGCTACCTGTAAAGAGATAATAACATGAGCTCAACAAAGGGTTTGTTAAAATTCAGAATCAAAAGTACCTGAATAAATATAAATATTTCCATCGTTTTTTTCCACTCATCTTAATGATGTAAATACAGGGGGGGAGTAAGGCCAAAACATGGAAAACTCATTGTACCATATTGATCAAAATATCAGCAATATTGTTCATTTGACACAGAAAACCCTCATCTACTAGAACATTATGTTGCTGCATGACATTCTGCTGCATGTACATTCTGTACAATGGTCCCACTTAGGAGACTTCTCTCCAGACAGATCACCTACCACCTCCAATCAGAACACCTTGAGGCTGTTTGTACCAAAATGCACTTCACAAATACTTTCATAGAGTGATAAAAATAGGAAAAATGGCTAGAAATTGTCAGCCATATGCTGAAGTATGTGAGGCAAAATAGTACCATGTCAAACTGATTACTATACCTTGATGGAATTATATACACATGTCAAACTGATTAATATACCTTGATGGAATTATATGCACATGTCAAACTGATTACTATACCTTGATGGAATTATATGCACATGTCAAACTGATTAATATACCTTGATGGAATTATATACACATGTCAAACTGATTAATATACCTTGATTGAATTGTATGCACATGTCAAATTGATTACTATACCTTGATGGAAGTATATGCACATGTCAAACTGATTAATATACCTTGATGGAATTATATACACATGTCAAACTGATTACTATACCTTGATGGAATTATATGCACATGTCAAATTGATTACTATACCTTGATGGAAATATATGCACATGTCAAATTGATTACTATACCTTGATAGAATTATATGCACATGTCAAACTGATTACTATACCTTGATGGAATTATATGCACGTCAAAATGATTACTATACCTTGATGGAATTATATGCACATGTCAAACTGATTACTATACCTTGATGGAATTATATACACATGTCAAAATGATTACCATACCTTGATGGAATTATATACACATGTCAAACTGATTACTATACCTTGATGGAATTATATGCACATGTCAAACTGATTATTATACCTTGATGGAATTATATGCACAAGTTTCGTGGAAGGAAGTTTTCTAGTAAATTCAAACTTGAAAAGAGAAACAAAGGAATGTTTTAGCCAAGAAGTCATCTCAAACCATAAACTGCCATAATGAACATTGTAATTATGTGATGTCATTTGGTAAAGATACATGTATAGCAATAGCAGCTTTGGTAAAATTTATGCCGTGTTTTTCCAATCATTTGCAGAAAGATCCAAGCTAGCAAGCTTTGGTATAAAGCTACCGTGTCGCACATCAAAATAACATGTTTACAATTTGGTCTCCTTAAGACAGGCCACCCCTTCCAATAAGGCCACTTCACTATAACAATGACCTATCATAAGTTCTAATATTTACAGGTACAGTAATACTTCGATATCAAGCACCTCAGCATAACATGGTCCCCAATATGCACATGTTTAATCATGGATTCCATATATTAGGTGAACTTTATTTCCACTTGTAGTGTACTTCAGTATAAGGCAACCATTTCTATTACTGAGATGCCCTTTTATGACTTCCCTCAACAGCGTTAAAATGAGAGACCACCATAATGGACTGTTTTGAGCAGATAATTGCAAAAGAGAGGTGGCCTTATGAGCAGGGTAAATGCTAAAACAATATATTTCATGTAAAAAAGTCAGACAAGAATGGAAAATTACTGAATGAAGAAAAATTTTAAAATGTACCTGTTATTATTGTATTTCCTTCATAATTGAATGCACAGCTAAATATCTCATCTGTATGTCCTTCTAAAATTTGTTTACACTTCCCATCTTCTGGGTCCCATAGCCTTGCAGTCTTATCTGCACTTGCTGTTAATACTGATGTACCTTGGGGATTGAATGTAATCTGGTGAAAAGAAAATAATACTGATTTTAGACTCTAAAAATGCGTCATTTTTGTCCCAGGCTTGTAATACGAGGCTTTCTGCTTTGTGATTAAATAACTGCAAAATACAGTCAGTTTTATGAACTTGTCAATTTTTTAAACAAAATAGTCAATTATGGAAAAATCGTGATTTAAAACTGGTTGCAATGGCTCCGAAAATAATGGTGGTTCTAACACACCTGCAAATGTAAGACACTTTGTGAATAATCGAACATCAAAATTTACTGCATCATTCGTTCATTGGATTAATGACGTGTGCGGCCATTTGGCCATTTAAATTTACTGCAGTAAAATCCAGGATATACTCTCACAAATGTTGACACCTATGTGATTCCCTAAATGTCATGGAGACTAACATTTTATGCTATTTTGCAAAAGAATTTTCAGAAGTACCATATATATTTGCTTACAAGTCAGATCCAAATGCAACCTGCATAGACCCAGATCTGCCTTTGCAGAATATGCCAACAAAATCTGGGTCTATGCAGTTGGTTAGAACTAATCAGTCGAACAAACAACACAGACCCTGATATGCTGGCGCATTATATGATGGAAGATCAGGGCTATGCTGTTTGCAGTTGGACCTGACTTATACACGAGTTCAGAAGTAGTTTAGAATGACGATTATAGTCTTAAGCTCAAGGACATTTATGGCTGTCACAAATATCCATTTTACTCATTTTGACAACTTGCCACCTGTACAACTCAATTTGAGGCAGCAAGACCACCATTAATATCCTCAAATATTTGACTGCTGTTCCCTGAACACCATACAAATTTAAATTCAGGTGCCCCTTTTCACACATTTCAATTTGGGGTGTGCCTTGATTAGTAAATTTTAAAAAGTTTCAATTTTGGGGGTACCAACTTAAGAGGTTTCACCTTTAAGAGATCGATGAGTACCATTTTTGAGGTGCGAAAAATGAAAATGATAACAGACCTGTTTAATTATTTCTGCAGACATGTGTAAATTTTTATGACAAAATGTGTAATTTCTTTGGTCAATGTGTAGTTTTGCGTCCATGATACACAAACAAAATTCTTTGAAAACATTTTATTAAATTAACACAAAACAAAATAAACATATAAACAAATTTACATACCATATATACTCGTTTATCAATTGAATCCAACAAGAAACTGCACAGATCCAGATCTGCTGTCACTTAATGCACTGGCCAATGTGGGTCTGTGCAGTTTGTTAGAAGAAATCATTAGAACCAACTGCATATACCCTGATCTGCCAGTACATTATGTGATGACAGATCAGGGTCTATGTTGTTTGCAGTTGGACTCGACTTATAAGCGAGTATCTCCAGTATGTATGATATCATACGATATCAGATTTTTTTCTTTTCAACATTAACAATAATTAACAATAATTAGAAAATTCTTTAGTGAACTGTTTACAAATTTCTTAAGATCTGCCAAATAACTAGACACAATATTTTAAAATTCTAATCAGAATTTTTATAATATTCAAAGTCACAAATTTAAAAACAATGATTTTCCATGTTCAACTGCATTCCAAAGACTAACAATTGCAAAGTAGCATTGCAAGCAACAAATTACAGACCAACATTTGGCCTGTCACCAACAAATATATTAAAAACTATTGATTTGGTCAATTCGAGGTCAGACTTAAATTTCAGCTAATCAGATTGCTGGATTCAAGACTGAAGTCCAGACTCAAGTTTTGATCATGAAATCCAGGTCTGTTCAGTGTGCAGCTTCTCACAGACAGCGTCAAAACTATCTAATATAGTACTTTTTAATGACAAAGGTAGAAAAAAATGTATTACATTCTTTTTTGATATAACAGATCAATAAGTGACTTAATCAAGGCTGTCACTGTGTAAAGCTGTCAGCTTTCCAGTTTAGAAAATAGTCTCAAAAGTAGATACAAGAATCGATAAACTGAGATAACTAAAGAAAGAAAGAGCAAATAGGGTAACAATTACGTCTAAGCAAGTGGAATATTAGTTAACAAGAATACCATAAACAAACACTATATACTGGAGTTATTTTGCAGCACCCAAGTTTTTTCTTTCAGTCTTGGTGACCTTGACCTTTCACCTATTGACCCCCAAATATCAATAGGTGCCTTTCTTGCCTCTAATCCAAGCTATCTACAAAATATGGTCATGTTTTGTAGCACAGGACCCGAGTTATTTTGTGGAAACTGTTTTCCTTCTTGGAGTTCCTCTGATCTTGACTTTTGACCTTTACTCCCCCAATATAGGCATCTTCCTTGTCCGAAATGCAAGCCAACTACAAAGTTTAGTCGAGACATGTGGTACAGAGCTTTAAGGAAAAATCCAGGCTAAGGTATAATATGTACCCAGTTGGAAGATTTCATTTTATCTACACGTGTGTAAAATCTGAGCACAACTGGCCCAGAAATCAGGAGAAATCAGTCTTTATTGTCTCAAATTTTCTGACACAAGAGGTTCACCAGTTTCTTGTACAAGGTGCTGCATTTTTGGTATATAAGCACATGGAAAAAAATGAAATTTTCTGACACAAGAGGTTCACAATTTTCTTGTACAAAGTGCTGCATTTTTGGTGTATAAGCACATGGAAAAAAAATCAAATTTTCTGACACAAGAGGTTCACCCTTTTCTTGTACAGGGTGCTGCATTTTTGGTGTATAAGCACATGGAGAAAAAAATCAAATTTTCTGATCACTCAGCAAGTGACACCTGAAAGTCATGTGTATGAGCAAGAGAGAGAAAGCATGTGTGTGTACAAGTATTGCAAGTGTGGGTAATGCAACCTACTGCATTTTCAGTCATAAATTGCTGGATATTAGCGTTTATAAAACAAGCATGAAAACATGATGTAAAGAACAAGCAACTATCATCCCAAATTTCAAATAATTCATAAAGACTATAATCATTAAAAAATAATGTTGTCATTTTTGCTGTGAAGGATGTATGAAGATACAAGTTAACTATGTCAAATAACATGTTCTGTCCTCGATCAATCTGTTCACTGAGCTTACTGAAATGCATTTAAAAATCTTAGGACTTAGGCCTACTCACATATAAAACTAATGAAAGAAACACAGCATTAATAGTATCTGTATATTTTCCATGTATAAATAAACTTATCTATTTCTAATTTTTTCTTAAATCAGTCAAGGACTTTTACACAATTTTGATTGAGAAAAGTTGATCTTGTATGTATTTTGTATAACTTATGTGTGAACAAGAACTGAAATACTGCTTAAAAAAGGCTGAATTCATATGTATGTATATATATATATATATATATATATATATATATATATATATATATATATATATATATATATATCTTTTTATTATTATTAATTATTAATATCCAGCTTTATATTGTTTGCAGAAATTTAGTAAATACGAAAATATAGAAGCAATCTGTGGAATGCAGATCCATATAAAACCATGTAAATCCCAACCATTATCACCAGCAAGATGTGCTAATACAATATCACTTGAAAAGAAACAGAATTAATTAATTTTATCTCAGAAGACCTGGCAAGAGCCAATATACCATGGCCTTGAGTTAATAAAATTTCAGCCATTATCTTGATTATTTAATCAGCCACAACTTTGATATAATAGCTTAGAATTTAATGAGGATTATTACAGTGTTAACAAGTTCTCTTTAAGCAGTTTTGTGGAAATTATTTCTCCTGCTTGCAGCCTGTAACCTTGATCTTTGACCTTTTTACCACAAAATGAACAGGTGTCTTCTTTGTTTCAAATGTACGACACCCAGAAAGTTTGGTCAAAGTAGGTGATAAAGAACTCAAGATATTGTGTGGTAACCACATTTTTCTTCCTAGAATCACTGTGACCTTGCCCTTTGACATTTTGACCCCCAAATCAATAAGTGTATTTCTTATCTCAAGTGCAAGTCATTTGCAAAGACTGGTTGAGGTATCTGGTATACAAGTAAAGTTATTGTGTGTAAAACTTATTTCAGTCCCTGTGACCTTGCCCTTTGACATTTTGACCCCCAAATCAATAGGTGTCTTTCTTATCTCAAGTGCAAGTCATTTGCAAAGACTGGTCGAGGTATCTAGTATACAAGTAAAGTTATTGTGTGTAAAACTTATTTCAGTCCCTGTGACCTTGATCTTTGACACTTTGAGTACAAAATCGAGTGGTTTCTTCTTTGCCCAAAATGCAAGCTACTTACAAAGTTGAGCAATGTTAGATGGTGGAGAAATTGGAAGTATTATTGTGAAGGCAAAGTCACAAGCTGTGGATCTTGGCTTTTCTTCAATCAGTAGTTAATTGCTCTAACCCTCTGATCCTTTCTAAAGAGAATCATACATTTACAGAATACAGAAATTTAACTGGAGAAGTAACCAACCTTTGATATTTCCCCTTCATGTCCAGTTATGGTTGAGATGACAGAGTGTGTCATGGCATTATAACATCGTGCTGTGCTGTCAGCTGAGGCAGTGAGAAGCATCTGACCAGTGAAGTCAAATGCCACATCCAGTACTTCGTCCTCATGGCCTCTCAATGTTCCTATACATCTTCCTAAAAACAGAGCCACTGTTACTTTTTTTCAAACTTATGGGTACAAATTTTTAAAATGCATTTTACAATCGAGGAATATTAATTGCTCTACCTAATTTAATGCAGTTTTTCACATTTAAACAGCTCATTGCTACAATTTCACTATGGATATGAAGGGAAAACACTGTGGTAACAATAAATTTGATGACATCACTAAAGTAAAAACAATATTTCAAAGGCCTAAATCACAAAATGAGACTGCATTTGACAAACAATGTTTTCAGCAAAATTGCTCACCCAGACAAGAAGTACATTGCAAACAATGTGCACTGACTGAAATATGACAACACCTCTGAAATGGCATTAATGGAGAATAAGATGGTGGAACAAGAAGAAGGTTTGCACCTGTGTATTTAGTTTATTGGGCACATTCTTCATTTTAGGTCAATTTTCAGAAGAAAATCTTAGAACATATTCTTGGTCTTTAGACAAACATATGAAAACTGGTTGCGCAAAATAACCCAATATTCTAAATAACTACATGCCACGTACCAAGCACAAATCTATTTCTGCCAACTCGGGATCTATACTAGGATGTGCAACTGGAAGATTCATGCTATTTCTCAAAAACCATACCCAAAATCAACCAAATGAGTGAAAATTGTGTATCATATTTTGATCCCTATTTTATTTCTGCATTCAATTTCCCCTATACTTAAAAACTTCCTACCTTTTTTAAATGGAGGGTGGAATTTCCCCACTACATTTTCAGTTCTAACTAGAACTACTAGTAACTAGAACAATTAGAGACAAAAGGCACCACTCACAATTATATGTTTCGCCGGGCCTTAAGCATAGGAACTTGTGTTGGAAAACCAAAGTTAGGAGAATGTGCAATCAGGGGACATAACTCCTCTAATATTTACATGGAATGCTAGAAATCTAACTCATTCAAGGTTTCAACAATATAAAGATGCATGATAAATTTGGTTGAAATATGACATTCCTTAGTAAAGGTTATGCTCCAGAAGCCAAAGCAGGGTGGCTAATCATAGGCCATAACTCTACAAAATGATAATGTAGAATACTGGAAATCAAACTCATTCAAGGTTTCACCAATATAAAGCTGCATGCCAAATTTGGTTCAAATCCAACAATCCTTGGTAAAGAAACACTGCAGAAACCAAGGTCATGAGGACAGGCAATCGGAGGGGATAACTCCTTTAAATGATGATGTAGAATGCTGGAAATGTAACCAATTCAATGTTTCAGCAATATAAACTCCAATGCAAAGTTTATCTGAAAATCAACAAATCTTACTAAAAGGGGGGGGGGGGGGGGGCCGGGCAGGTGGCATAACTCATGTAAATATTGTCAGGAAATGCTGGGAATCAAACTCATTCAAGGTCCCATCAATATAAAGTTGCATACCACATTTGATCCAAAACCAACAAACCTTTGTGAAGTAATGCTGCGGAAACCAAAGTTAGGGGAATAGACAATCAGGGGGCATAACTTCTATAAATGATTTGTTAGAATGCTGGAAATTTAACTCATTCAAGGTCTCATCAATATTAAGATGCATACCAAATGTGACTGAAATCCAACAATCCTTGGTAAAGTTATGCTGCGGAAACTTAAGTCAGGAGGTTAGCAATAAGGGGACATAACTAAGGTCAATGATGTTATGGAATGCTGGAAATTGAACTCATACAAGGTCTCACAAATATAAAGCTGCATGCTGAATTTGGTTGAAATCCAACAGATCCTGGCAAAGTAATGCTATGAAAAGTCCAGAAGATGAGCAATCTGAGGGCATAACTCTTGCAAATGAGGTCATGGAATGCTGAAAGTCAAACTCATTCAAAGTCTCATCAATATAGAGTTGCATGCCAAATTTGAAGTCTAACAATCCTTGCGAAAGTTAAATTGTGGAAACATAAACTGGGAAGGGGAGAATAGGCAATCAGGGGCTACAACTCCTGTAAATGATGACAGAGAAGGCTGGAAATTAAACTCTTTCAAGATCTGCATACAGATAACCAAATTTAGCTGAAATCCAACAATTCCCATTAAAGTTATCTTGCAGAAACCCACCTGTTGTTGGATGGATGGATGGACAGATTAACCTTGTCCAATGGGGGCCCTAATCATTAACACACATAGCTATTTGTACCTTGTCCAATGGGGCCCCTAATCATTAACACACATAGCTATTTGTACACATCTGGAAACCTAGCAACAGAGCAATACACTTTAAAAATGGATACATTGTCATCATCTTATAAAATTATGCATGTAATAACTTTCTTGTAGTACTGTTATATTAATGTAAATGTTGAGAATACTGATGGCCCAGAGGGTTCCAATAATATATTACATTAGAGCTGATCAAAGGAATGAACATAAACTGCGAGATATTGATAATCATGTTCATTTTTTTATGACCATAAGCAAATACTAATATCTCTCTAAATACATGTAATTTGAATTATGAATGTTTTAAGTCTTTTCTTCTCTTTATTTCCTAATTACAAAAATTTCTTAAATGTTTCGAGACAAAATATTTAAGCAATTATCTTTCATGAGTATTTAGTTTTTAAATGACTCCTTATGGATGACAAAGAAGCATTTAAACCATATTAAGGGAGGTAACCACTAATGTCCTCTTCAGGTCATAATTTGAGTTATGTCCCTTTACATAGCTTTGATGGAGTTTTCAAGGCTGAAAGGCCAATAGAGCTAAATATTGAAACTGTCTTATAATTAGAAACACAAACTATTTTAGGTATCATAAGAATACACATATACCACTGACTTTGGACTGATCAAAGCAAAACAAGTTCATGGGATTCAGCCAACTGATTAGGGAGTTTCAAAAGCATTAAACCCCTTAAGTTTGTTCAACCTAATAAACCTATGTCCCCCTATCCTTGTTGCCAGGCAATTGCCCATGTTTATAAAGCATTGACCTATAATGGTTTTTATTATATCACTGTACCTGTGGCTGTATCCCAGATTTTACAGGTTTTATCCATGGATCCCGTGGCAATCAGAGAACAGTCCCAGTTGAATTGGGCACTGCTGATCTCTGCCTTGTGACCAATCAATGTGTGAGCACGCCTGCAAATATTAAACAATAAATCAATATATTTTTCCAATGATCAAGTTTATTTCCTTGTGCTACATGAAATAAATAAAAAATGTCAAACCAGTTATAAAACCTGAATTTGTACAATACATATGCCCCCAAAAAATCAAGGTCTAAATCATTCACAAACTTACACAATTTTGAAAAATTGCTTTATGATACGAAAATCGTATCAGGTCATCTACATATTCTGGTTTTTGCCTAATCATGCTAACAAGTTTTTTGTCAAAAAAGTCCAACAATGTGCCAAAAATGTATTAATTGTTGTTACAGTAATGGCTGGAAAATCTAATAAGGTCAGCTAAATACATACAAATAGACCTGCCAAATTTCATTTGTCCATTTTAAAAGACTTTGTGCAATGTTGCTTATGAGCTTCTTGGCCCGGCAGTACATACTAGACAAGCTCGAGATGCCCCCTCCCCCCTCAGTTGAATTCTAATCTTTAGGATTGTATGGACGCATGACAGTAAGTTAAAACAACTTGAATAATTCTAGCATTCAGCATCTTAATTCTTAAATTGAAGCCATTATTTTCTTACTAGATTTACCATGAGCATGACATCTGACTTTTAAAACCAAGAATATTCAGGTTTCTTTATTACTCTAGGAGCAAGCCATCCACAAAGTTTGGTCAGGGAACTTACTCTAGAACAAAAGTTATTGTGCAAAACTCAGTTTTCTTTGAGTCAGAAAGTCATCCATAAAGTTTGGTCCCAGTCTGTAATGTGGAACTGATGTTGTGCAGAAACCATTTTCCTTTTTCCAATCACAGTAACCTTAACCTTTGACCCCAAAACTTTTACTCAAGCTAAGTGCAAGCCATCCACAAAGTTTGGTCCAGGTAAGTCACGTAGAACTGATATTACTGTGCAGAAATAATTTTTCTTCTTTCATTGACCTTTGACCTGTTGACCACCAAACTGATAAGCTTCTTCTTTACCCCAAATGCAAGCTATTTGCAAAGGTTGGTACTGGCAGATGGTGAAGAACTTGAGTTATTGTGCAGAAATGAGCTAGTGGAGAACAGATGGATCGATGGACAGATGGATGGGCATATAAAAGCTGAGGATTAAATTAATGTTCTGACCCAAACAGAAGCCACCCCCCCCCCAAAAAAAAACAAAACAACAACAGGTTAATAGATTCTGGGATTCTCTGGAGTTACCTTTTTTCATTGATATGACTGATCCTACAAAAGTGATGTAATCTATATGAAAAGATACAAGTTTAATAACTATTTATAATATATTAGACACATAACTTGCATATATTTACATACTGTCATATATTCATTCAAGAATGACTATTATTATAGGTTAAAATTCTGAACATAGATCGACTAGATCATTATCAGTCTGTTTTAGCTTTGTGTTTTGGCTCTACACAAAATGGTAATTATCCACACATTATTCATTCCACTTGTAATTCTTGCAATCTGCTTGTTTCAGCGTCTCCTTTTGATTATAACTGGTGGATCTGCCTTTTGTTTTCTGACAGCAATCCAGGCCAGTTAATTGTGTAAACAATGAAATTGGCTTTGGTAAAGAGGGAATTTTGACCAGTGGCAATGCCGTTACCCCTTTGTTCTACAACATTAATCTACATCAATTAACTGTAATATCAGCATGATTACAGTAGTGGTGTAAACAGGTACTTATTTAAGTTCGCTTACATCAAAGCAAAAAACCACTGCATTATTACTGAAATTATTTTCAAAGCATTATTTCTGAGACTTTTTTATAGTATTTTAGAGACATTATGGAAGTTTACTGCAGTGGTGCCTATGATCTGAAAGCAAGAGGTGTACTTCATTCAGCACAAGTTAAAATCTTCAATGTACATGCGGTGATGCCATGATGTAAACAAGGTCACTATAAATGCAAGCGAAGAACCAAGCACTATATTCACCATTGCAATACTGGTACCACATTTTAATGAGTTTGGTATTTCAATTTTCAAAACAATAGATGTAATTACTGGTGTCTTTTTACAATATTAATGCAATAATGCATAAACTGGCAATAGTAAACTACGGCAAAAAAGGGAGAAGTTACTGTTAATATGGGTACAACATCATGCTAATGCTCAATGCTTGTCATTGTCCAATGAAATTATACATATTTGAAATAGGTAGAAATGATAAGAAAACAGACGATATTTATTGACTTTTCAAACAAATTATATTAATTTATAACATTTTCATCTAATAATTCGTAATGATAGTCCCTTAATCACAAAGAATTTTTAAAAACAAATAATGTTACAATCAATAAAATACGCCAATTGATCAGCAGAAAAAATGTCTAAAGTGTCCTAAGACTTATAGTACATGAAAAAATTGCTAATTTTGTGTCCCAACTTTTACAGGCAATAAAAAATTAGTTTTGAAAATAATGAAAGGTGTCCCAATTTTTATACTGTCCCAAGACTTACTGTCATTATGGTACTTCAGCTTTTTAGATCAGAGCCCTTGGAAATTACCTTTGGTCCCTCTAGTGGAAAATACTGCCAGAAAGATTTCAAAAGTTGAGTCCTCGGTCTTCCAAAATTTTTTTAATGGAGTCCCTCTAAAGCAACTTGAACCAATGATGCAGAATTTCTGATTGATTTTGTAAAAACACTTTCAGATCTAAATTTAAGTCATTAGAACTGTCTCATACCCTGCCCTAATATTTCCCAAACCATGTGAAAAATGAGAACTGTTCTATGAAATGTACTACATCGATGTATTAAGATAGAAAGTGAAAAATTATAAAAAAAATTGAAAGCGAACTTACTGTCCAGTCCTGACATCCCAGACTGACACAGTATGGTCAAATGACCCTGTGATGAGCTGTGATCCAGTACTATTGAATGACAGGGATATGATTTCTGCTGAGTGACCCTGCAAAATATAAACAAAATGAGCATTAAAGTCTCCACTAATTATACTGTTTATTTCAATGTAATAATATCACATGTTATGTATGATGTTTATATAATATTATAAATATTGTAGGAAATTATAAATGTTTCTTGACTTTAATATTTGCTTAAACCTTAATGTTAAGTATAATGTTGACATGTTTAACTACTGTCCTTGAATTAGGTTGTTTACTTAGTATTTGAGTTCAAGGACGGTTTTTAGTAAACAAGTTGTTTATTCCATTTCAGGTCAGGGCTGATTTTGTTTACAGATAAAACCAGAATTTCCTTTGGAGTTACATGTCAAAAGCAACATACACCATATAATATTCTAGAACATTCTGTCATGTGACCTATCTTTATATATACCATGTTTAGTGGACAGTTTTTCAGTTTCGACCTTAACATCAGTCTTTAAAGAGCCATTACAGTTGTGAAAAATCATTCCAAATTCAGAAAGAGGAATTATTTAAAATATTCATTGGATTATAAAAGTGCTCATAGACTTTTGGATTTTGGATTTTGAATTGATGATTTTGGGATTTATGTGAACTTATTCAAAGATATTCTGGAAAACTTCATTTTGGCACATCAGCACATTAAAGACTATTGGCACATCAACACATTCAAGGATACAGTCATTCATACGAAACATTCTATATTTAGGACTTGTGATTAGGACACATAGGATTATTGGATTATTTGGATTTTAATTCACTTTACTTTAAGTGTCTTTTAAATTTTCACTTTAAGTGCCTAGAAATAAAGTGCTTATTGATTTTTACTTGATTTGTTGGTTTCACTTTCTTTCTGTTACATTTTTCTTAGATCATAGAGTCGTAACACATGAAAGAAAACATAACCATACTCTGCATCAAAAAATTATATTACCAGGCTATACTTGTTATCAGAACATGAAAACACAAGAAAAGAAAGATCTCAAAACAAGTACCTCTTCATTCCATTTAAATATCCTATGACTGCAATTTTCTATGAGTATACTTACACCTAATTTGTTTAACTTTTATTATCTGAGAGCACATTCACAGCACTAATCTAATGAGGTAACTGGTATTGGGCAAAGCTACTGATGCCATTATTTTAATGCATTTTGATATTCTCTGCCTTATGGTGGGCATATAAAAATGGTGAAAATTATAGTAAGCGAGAACTTGACAATTGCAAACTTTCAAAAGCTATGATATGCCTATTTTCTAATTGGAGGTAGCATTGCCATGTGGTGTGTACTACAGAATCATTATCAGAAGGTCATGGATTTAAGTCCCACCATTGCCATTGCTTATGTAGCAAGGCACTTGGCCCCCCTTACTCAAATGAACCAGGTTCAATAAAATGTAACAGCATCTTCTGTGTGGTTCACCTGCAATGGACTGGCATCAACATACTTGTAGTCACATCACCTTGAAAACAAAGATAAGGTCCCAACTTCTCTATTTAGGCTAGGGAAAACTTTAAACTCAGGCCTTTTTTATCTAAATTAAAAAAAAGGTACAAATTAAAGACTGCAGCAATTTCTCTATGTACAGATTTCTAAATATCTGAAACCATCAAGTTCCACTCACTGTCAGCTACTTGTGAACAGGCTTATGTGGATTACTTACATTTAATGATGCCACCTCCTGCCCCGTCTGTACATCCCATAGTTTTGCTGTTGTATCCATACTGCCTGTGGCTATCATAGAACTCTGTGGATTAAAGCTTAGACATACCTGTAGATAAACAATAGAGTATTTTGTCAGTTACAGTCCTCATTATTTCTAGCTAATGTGTACAAATCTATTTTTTAATTAAAATATGTTTCTCTGATAATACTTAACTGATCAGAATATATTAGTTTATCCACTACCTCGCAAATCCAGCCCTCTCAAGTGAAAAAACAAAGATGTTAACCACATCTTTTACTAATTCTGGCATTACAAGTGATAAAAATATAGACTGCTTACCAAGACATGTCAGATGAGCATTGTCTCCCCTAGGATAGAAAGATTGGCACCTAATCCCATCATTTATCAGTTACTACTGCAATCTCTTCCGGGGATATAACTATGGCAAAGGCTTGATGGGGAGTGCCTGTATTATGATTGGTCAAATATTATCAAAGAAATATATTTTACTTCACAATTTGTTAATGGAAATGTTTCTTTCTGAGGGTATGTTTGATTTTAGACATGCAGGTTCAGCATTTGTTGATTGGAATGGTCAATCTACATGCACAGTTATTTTAGCTGGCATGAAGATGGCAGGATTTTTCTGGGAGTCGCCGCAGCTAGATTCAGGTCATTTTCTCTCACTTGATGGAAGCAATCAGGATAAGTCTGCACTCAGATTCCATCACCTTCTGAATGACCTTGGAAATCATAGGGGAAAGACATACATATTGAGACCATTCTAATTCAGAGAATGGCCATCTAATGCCCAGGTTTTTTGATCTGGAGAGACAAAGGTTGGAGGCTTGACATTCTGCCTCAACACAAAGTGGACCACTAGAGATCAATCCCAACAGCAACAGATTTGACCAAATATCAAGGGTTAAATGTTAAATGGCCCATTCTGTGGGAATCAGTCGATTTCATCTGGACAGAGAATCTGCTAGGACACTAAAAATGCCTGGGATGTGGCAGACTTAAATGCACATTTGTCACTACCTGAGAAAATATCGAACCAGAAAGTGAAGATCAGATATAACTGACAGGCAAAAGAGTTGTCAGAAAGAATCAAAATGCTATTTCTAGATAACATGTCCTGCCATAATTAGAAGGCTTTTGCTAAGGCTTTCATCTCCAAAAGATTGATGTACATGGACCATTCATAAAAGGACAATAGCCCACTCACTACTTTAAAGGAGGGCAGGAAATAGCCACCCCAGTCAGTCATACTAGTGTTTGTGCAAACTGTGATATCTGGCAGTTGATCCTAAAGCAGGATGCCTCCATAAGCCAAGAGAAGTCCTCCCAATTTCTGAGATGAAGCCTCATGTAATCCGAAAATTTGATCACTTGGTCAAGTTGGCAAAGTTTGGCTTCCAATGAGACAGAAAAATCATTTGCAGGGGTCTTATGAACAAGTGAAACCAAAGTCTGGAGGATGGGTATTCAGGGGACATAACTCCTGTAAATGAAGTCTTGGAATGCTGGAAATCAAACTCATTCAAGGTCTCATCAATTTAAAACTTCATGCCAAATTTGGTTGAAATATAACAATCCTTGGTAAAGATATGCTGATGAAGCCAGAGTCAGGAGGACCAGCAATCAGGGGCCTTAACTCCTGTCAAGAAAGACAACGAAGGCTGAAAACTGAACTCTTTCAAGAGCTCATCAATATTAAGCTGCATACCAAACTTGGTTGTATTCAACAATTCCCAGTAAAGTTATCTTGCTGGAATGAGACAGAATGAAAGAAAGACAGATGAGATTACTATAGGGCCCCACCAACTTCATCAAGCAGGGCCCTAATTACTGAAATGATGTTATTTCTTCTAATAATGGATCATTTACTTGAAATACCTCGTGATAAAGTCGATTATTGAAATAAAGTTCAAGTACCATTTATACTTGCTTATAAGTCAAGTCCAACTGAAAACAACATAGACCCAGATCTGCCATCATATAATGTGCTTGCAGATCAGGGTCTATGTTGTTTGTTTTACTGATTATTCTTAACAAACTGCATAGACCTAGATCTGTCAGCACATAATGTGACAGTAGATTTGGGTCTGTGCTGTTTGCAGTTGGACTCAACTTATAAGTGAGTATAGACAGTACTATTGAACATTAGAGCAGACAATTAAGACGATGCAGTCTGACTCCTTGGATCGTTCAGATCTGAGAAAGAATACAAAATTGATGGGTATTTTTTAGACCTCTAAAAGAGTGTTCTGCTAAAGCATGGGCAGATGTAGCAACTGATGAATGGAAGGATTTGGCACCAATCCCTCTATCGGAGGGGAAACCACTCTCATCTGACTTCTGTCTCAGTATTAAGAAGTTTTAGCGCTTTTAATGCTAAAATAAGCCATAAAACTTGGTAAATGGCTTTTTTCACTTGGGAGGGGCTGGATTTGTGAAGTAGTAGATGATCTCTTAAAAGTATTATGGCTAGGTAATGTATTTTGAAGAAGAAAAATAATATTAGCATTTCGAAAAGTGTGTAGACAAATATCATCAGCATCATCACCTTCATATATATATATATATTACAGTCTGAACATTTTTCTCTGATTCCTTTACAATACATACTACCTATATGTAAAATGTCATCAAATCCAGGAGAAATTAACCAAGATTCTTAATTATTATAACTTTCATTAAACACCTTTAGAAAAGAGTGATGCTATTTCTGTTTGTCATAACTGAGGGATTAATAAACATAAATTTTAACAGATTTGTTCTAAATTTATAACAGATATCATTTACTATTTCTGATGTATGGCCTCTGAATGTGTGGTAACATTTTCCAGTATCTGAACTCCACAGCTTACAGGTTTTATCAAAGGAACCAGTTGCAATCTTGTCCCTGGAAAAGATTTAAAATATACCCTAATATAGAATTATTTCAGTTTTTTTTTTCCATACAAAGCCTTGTTAAAAGGCAACCATGGCAGGATAAACATGTATTACTAAACTGTATAATAAAACTGCATACTTGTGATATTTTCAGAGTATCACTTGGTAAAAACTGATGAAATATTCTGTGGGATTTTAGTATGTACTGTGAAATCTGAATTTTTCCAAGGTCATCAATGTGAATTGATGCAAAATGCCAACAAACTGTATGGAATATGCACACTGGTCCTTATTACATTCTGTCTTAAGGTGTACTCAAACTTATTACATTTGGCAATGCAAAGTACAGTTTTAGGTTCTAACTTCATGTTATTGCAACACAAGTCAATACATTTTACAGAAATCTTAGCATCAGAAATATATTATTCTGTGCAAAACTGAGCTCAACAAGTGAGACTGATATGGTCCAAATTTCTGTAAGATTTTTCCACATTCAGTACACATGTACTTGTGCAGTAAATCATGCAATACACCTCTTATATCACACAATTGCAATTACAAAGCACCACATTGCATAATCCAAAGTCTTGGCATCAGGCTGCTACATGACAATTAGAACACATCATATATACTCGTGTATAAACCAGATCCAACTGCAAACCACATAGACCCAGATCTGCCAGTGCATTAAGTGCCAGCATAACTGGATCTGTGCAGTTTGTTAAGAGTAATCAGTAAAAGAAACAACACAGACCCTGATCTGCTAGTGCATAACGTGATGGCAGATAAGGGTCTATGTTGTTTGCAGTTAAACCTCACTTAAAAGCGGAATTGTGAAAGTTCTGCAAACTCAACTAAAAATTCATTATCTTTAGCAACATAAAATATTCTTGATTTGTTTCCTAGAAATGCGCATATAATCTGTGTCACTTTTAACTGGAATAAAAGTGTCATCAAAATACTATATATACTCACTCATAAGTCAAGTCCAACTGCAAACTGAACAGACCCAGATCTGTTGTCACATAATGTGCAGTCGATGCAGTTCGTTAGGAGTAATCAGTAGAACAAAAAATATAGACCCTGATCTGCTGGTGCATTATGCAACAGTAGATCAGGGTCTATGTTGTTTGCAGTTGGGCCCAACTTATAAGGAAGTATATAACGCAGTTGTCTCACATAACTTCCAGCTTGTGAATTGATTTTATTTACAGTGGTTAACTGCAGTGAGAATAAACAAGGAATTTTCACATGCCTATGAAAACATTTATCTAAAGAGGTTCTGAATGACAGCTTACCCATATGGATTGTTAAAAGCTATGGCATAAACTACATTCCTATGTCCCTCTAAGGTGTGTAGTTCCTCCCCTGATGCTGTATCCCATACTTTACAAGTCCTGTCATAACTACCTGTGATGAATCTGAAAGAGAAATACAGTACAATAAAATATGACTAATGCATGGTATATGTTATAAACTGTCCAAAAAAATTGAGCAGCATATGAATATTCACATCTACAACAGTTTAAAAATTACTGGCCAATATTAACTACCATATATACTGGCTTATAAGTAAAGTCCAACTGCAAATAACATAGACCCTGATCTGCCATCACATATTGTGCCAGCTGATAAGGGTCTGTGTTGGTTGTTCTACTGATTACTTGTAACAAACTGCATAGACCCAGATCTGTCGGCACAATATGAGACTACAGATCTTGATCTGTGCAGCTTGCAGTTGGACTTGACTTATAAGCAGGTATATATGGTAAGTGCCACCTTTTCTTCACTCTTCCATAAGAAATTTCTAGACTGAGCAATGAAATAAAAGTTACATTAAGTTTTAACTGAATTAGGTTTTTCTTTGCTGTTTATTTTCTCAGTGTACTGAGTGTAAATAAAGAGAATTTCTCCACAAAATTATTTTGAATATTCAAAGACTTATTACTTGCCACTCCCCCCCCCCCCCCCCCCCACACACACACAAAAGTGAATTTATTAAATCTGGCTGCAGTGGCATGGAGTTGAAGTGAAAGTAATAAGGAATTCAACAATAATATTTGGGGAAAATGCAGTAATGTAATTGATAGACAAATTCAAGAGAAATGTTTTGAAATCAGTTCTGATATAAAAATCCTGGTGGTAAATTGTTTTTGAAAAATTTAATGTAGTAAATTTTCACACTCAGACTTGCCTTGAACCGGACTTGTTGAATGCTACATTGGTAAGTGGAAGTATATGAGCCCGGAGCACCTAGAGTAAAAGAAGAAAAATGTCAAATACATGCAAAATAAAATTATATTCATTTAGATAAATTGACATGGAATTAATAATCAAGTTATGCGCATGAGTTGTTAGCATACCATACTTATGTTAGTTGAAAAAGTAAAGATGTCATCAAATGTTTCCACTTCACAAGTGAAATAATTTCCTAACATATGTACTAAAAAATATGTAGATTTCGTTTTACGACACATTTTTAAGGCAAAAACTGTCGATTTGCATTTAATTTTGTTTTCCATTGTGTGTCACTCTGATTTAATGGCTGCATAACACAACTGTAGGACAACTTTTTACAAATTGAGCTCATACAAATAATGCTTCAAATTGTGTACAGTATTTTGTCAAATTAATGACCACTTTTATACGAAAATGAATATATTTTTACTCCGTAAACACATTTCTTGTGCAGACTGATACAGTGAACAGTTGGGGTGGGGTGTGAAATATC
This sequence comes from Margaritifera margaritifera, assembly GCA_029931535.1. Lineage (NCBI taxonomy): Eukaryota > Metazoa > Mollusca > Bivalvia > Unionida > Margaritiferidae > Margaritifera > Margaritifera margaritifera. Next base: position 3,723,885 of record JAQPZY010001538.1, read on the forward strand.
TGACAGACTTCAGAGAACAACATTTAAAAAAAAAGATTTTAATGATTATAAGTTTACCTATAAGGATTAGGTACTTTCTTTTGTTTATTTCTGCATTGTGTGGTCTTGGGAAGCTTGCAGTCTAGTTCAGTAACAGATGCTACACCCAAATTTTGAGTGTCATTTAATTTCAGTTTGCAATCAACACTCATCTATTCCCAATTTGTTTGTCATTTTCAAACTTGATTATGATTGAGATGACAATCAAGACCACTATTTAAACATTTTTATTACATGTACTATATATAATCTTGAGTTTGTCCCTAAAAATTTTACCTTTTGTCATGAGCGTAACAGGTGTATGACACTGAATGGGTGACACTGAATACTGAATAGAAATAGGTCATGTAAGTTCAGTCATTGACAATTTTCATGATTGATGTGGAATAATATTTTTTTTAAAGTTAATTCCTGAAGCCTACAGTTTGTTGTTCTGAGTTCCATTTTCAACATTTTTTGATGGCACCTCTTCATTTATTACATAAATGTATACTACAGTATCTATGACCTTGATATATTTGATGGAGAGAGGGAGCAGAAGGAAGGAAGAAACAAGGAGCAGAAGAAGAAAAATGAAATAGGCCTAAATATAGAAATTCAAGTTTGAATAACATACATAGTGACAGATATATTTCTTAAATGGAAAATGGAAGTAGTTCCAAAAGTGATATCACCATTGTGGCAATAAAAGTGGTATCACAACTTTGGTGATATAAATTTACTCCCACTAATATATTTTCAATACCTCATTATGAAATATATAATAAAATAAATTATCAAATCCATAAATAAATATTATCATGAGATACATTATTCCCTCTGTGAAAGTTCATGGAAGCCATACAAGTGACATGTGCTATACGTGAGGGAATTTTGTACTCAAAGGTATTCGAGCAAAGTCTCATTATTAAAACACAACAACAGGTATCTAATGTGAAATTCCATTATACCATATATCACTTATAAGTCAAATCTCAATGCAAACTACATTGACCCAGATCTGCCATTGCATAATGCAGTTTGTTAGGAGTAATCAGTAGAACAAACAACATAGACCCTGATCTGCTGGCACATTACTCAACAGCAGATCAGGGCCTATGTTGTTTGCAGTTGGACTCAACTTATAAGCGAGTATATACAGTATTCTACACTGACCTAAATGAAATTTCTATCTACAGTAACTGTTATATTCTTCAATTGAAGATTCTTACCATGATATTATTTTCCACACTGTATCTGAAAATCATAATCTATGATAAAAAGCTAAACAAAACTGCTACCTACAAAATGTCACCAGAGTATGTCCAATATATTAACCCAGCACATGCGGATCCCAAATCATCCAACTGAAGTAATAAGTGAAACATTCATCATCAAATAAAATAAAACCCCTCTTATGACAAACTCAGATTTAAGGATGACCACTTGGCAAAACATTAAACTTTTTTTATTTAAAAAAAATGATATTTTACATAACTCAGGGTCCAAGCAATACAAAATCACCTAAAAATGATATTTTACATAACTCAGGGTCCAAGCAATACAAAATCACCTAAAAATGATATTTTACATAACTCAGGGTCCAAGCAATACAAAATCACCTAAAAATGATATTTTACATAACTCAGGGTCCAAACAATACAAAATCACCTAAAAATGATATTTTACATAACTCAGGGTCCAAGCAATACAAAATCACCTAAAAATGATATTTTACATAACTCAGGGTCCAAGCAATACAAAATCACCTATAAATGAATAGGTTGGTGTGCACTTTCATTTGCTGCTCTTAGTTGAATATATATTTCCAAGCAAGGTTTATCGCACAGAAAAAGTACCGTGTCACAAACTGTCCATAAAATAATAACTGAATGAGCACTTAAAAATTCATCAAATTTGCATTTTATGATCATATTTGACTCCTCTTATCAAATACGAGGGGAATTAAAAAAGTTCTGAATATTAGTGAGCAGTATGTCAGTGCATCCCCTCAAAGTACTCTCCACGTACCTCTACACACTTTCTCAGTCTGATTATCCAATTATTAAATGCCATTTTGTATTCATTTTTAGGTATACTGTTCATAGACTGGAACACTACACTTACAACAGCATGGCACCTTTCAAAATCAACTGCCCCTCAGTGAATCATTGATAACGGGATTCAGCTAAATATCACTTAGAGCTAAAATGCGGGCTGTAGAGAGGATGTGTCAAAGTTTGTATGCTGTGCTCCTTCAGAAAGTCTATCACGAGGGCAGATTTATGTACTGGTGCATTGTCATGTAGTAGACGGATACCTCAGGTACTGCGGTGCAGACGGGTGATTCAGTAGTGTTCCACAACTTTTAGCAACATTTTGGAGATACAAAATGTCCAGGAAACACTAGCAGAATCAGGCACAGGTACCTCAATGACCAATGATTTTTGCATCAAAAAAAAAATGCATATAAAACTCTCTTGACAGTCCAACTACACTGAGTGGTTTGTGGTTCTGCTTGTTTTCTCTGATGAAAACTTTATTATTTTTTCTTGAATTGGATTGGGTTAAAAAAAAGTCAGTGCATGTTTCATGACCTGTGATAATCTCATTCAAATGTATCTGGTCACTCTTTTCATATTTGGCAAGTAGCTGTTTGATGATTTCAACCCGAATCTGTTTTTGATCAGCTGTCAATAAATGCAGGACCCATCTTGCACAAACCTTTCTGAGCTTCAAATGATTCTTCAATATATTAAAAACTGCAGATGCATTAATGCCAATGATAATAAAAATATCCTCCACTGTGTATCCAGCATTTTCATCTATTGCCCCATACACAGCAGCCACTTCCTGCTCACCAACTGCTAACAGTGATCCAGAACATGGGTCATCTTCCATGGATTTGGACCCTTATTTAAAACAAGGAACCACCTCAAAATGTAGGATATGACAGAGAATCACATCCATAAACTTAATCCAAGTCAGCTTTGATATCAGTGGGAGAAAAGTGTCTGTATTTTACAGTGCTCTTTGCTCAATATCAGAATTGTTCTCCAACATTATTAGGTCAATGTCATATACCTATGTTACATCACATGCATATATCTGCAGGTGTCTTGCATGCTGCACGTGCTGTTGCAGATCATTTTAAGAAACCTTATTTTGACTACTGATCAATATTAAATTTATTGACAGATTCAAAGAAACAAAAAAATTATAACAAAATATTCAGAACTTTTCAAATATCCGTCATATGTTGGTGAGTGATTTTTTTTTCAGTATGAAACAGTTGTAGAAATCACATCAGTTTTCAACAACAGAAAGCCTAAGCAGTTGATTTATGGGAGGTCATAAATTGTGAAAGATTTTCTAAGATATCAAATACTTCTCATTGACTTTCTCACTATTTTCCTCGCATGACTGTTACTGCGACTATTAGATATGTATAACCATTTTTCTATTATTTAATATGATACAAAAGTGAAAACCATGCCATTTTTTACATCCAATCTCTTGTAGAGTTCATAGTGCTGTGATACACTTACTATATATACTCGCGTATAAGCAGAGTAATTTAGGAAAATATAAAAGCCTGGAACAAGGGGGGGGGAGGGGGGTCGGCTTATCCGCGGGACAAGGTCTAACCTTGAAATTTTTTAAGTTTTCTTGTTGACTACTGGTATATATTGCTATTAGCCAGGAAACCTTGGTACAGGAGGTCCTGGAGGTTCAGGTTAGACAGAAGCTGTTAGCCAAGAAACCTTGGTACAGGAGGACCTGGGGGTTAAGGTTAGACTCCGTGGGTCATGCACTTTTTAATGCTTTAACCTATTCAGTTTGGGCGGTCGGCTTATACGCAAGTACGTACAGTAGGTAACAAGTGCTGTCATATCAATCACGTCATAATGTAATGTTCCCGTCATTTTGCTCTGCTAAGTAAGTGTTGATTTTACAAAAGTGAACATCCTCAACTACTTACTGGATTTAATGATATACATGTACTGATTTTAAATATTACATATTAATGATATACGTATTAAATACAATAAAAAATGCCCCAGTGGCAAAGTTCATATTTCACCTCAATACATATCTACCAAGGACAAAAATATTGTGGTCCTTTGAGTGTTTCTTATAGTTATGTTTCATTGTAAGTATTTATTTACCTTTTAACAAACAAATTTAAAATGTACCTAGCAGTTCATTTCCTTTGGATTTTCAATGCTTATTCCAAACTCCACAAACCTGCTTGACAAATCTCCAAAACTCACAATTAACTATAAAAAAAAAACGGTTTCGAGGAATGATGGATTAGAATCTTGCCTGAAAATAAATGGCTCTAGAATGACATGATCATGAAGGTGAAAACCTCCATTAAATATAAATCACGTTAGTTTATTGAGGGGATCCATCAAAACATTACTGAGGAATGAAGAGAAAGTTTTCAGAATGCTTAAAAGAGATTAATTAAACTTCTAAGATATGATTAGAAATTTTTTGTTAAATCTGAAAGATTCTCATAAGAAAGAAATCAAGGTGAAAAATGTATAATTTTATGCAAGTCTGACATACTTTACTGCAACTCAGTTCTGAACCCTGGACAATTTTGGAATATTGTTTTTCAAAGTTCCAATGTATTTAATACATGTATACAGATTTTCCTCCACTGCAAGATTTGCATTGTGTTCATAAAACAATTATTCACAGATTTATGAATTTTATTTTAGTCTTGTACTCATTATAAGGCAATATACTCTATGGCTCCCATATACAGCACTATAATGAGGGAGTACTATATCATGTACTTCATATATGGTGATTTCACCACAAGGCAGTATACTCTATCTTTCCCATGGACAGCATTATAATGAAGGAGTACTGTATCATGTACTTCATTATATGGTGATTTCACCACAAGGCAGTATACTCTATCTTTCCCATGGACAGCATTATAATGAAGGAGTACTGTATCATGTACTTCATTATAAGGCAGTCTAACTAACTGGCAGAATACTCTATGTTTCCCATGGACAGCATTATAATGAAGAAGTACTGTATCATGTACTTCATTATATGGTGATTTCACCACAAGGCAGTATACTCAATGTTTCCCATGGACAGCATTATAATGAAGGAGTACTGTATCATGTACTTCATTGTAAGGCAGTCTCACTATGAGGCAGTATACTATATGGCTCTCATGGACAGTGTATAATGAGGGAGTACTGTATCATGTAATTCATTGTAAGACAGTCTCACTATAAGACAGTATACTCCATGGCCCCCATGAAGTCCATTATACAAGTCATGTATCATATACTTCATTATAAGACAGTGTACTCTATGGCTCCCATAGACAGTATTATAATCAGGGGGATATTGTATAACTCTTACCTTGAATAAGTAGAAATGGTGATCATCTTTCTGACTGATTTTTTCCTGTAACCCTGTTCAACTGTTAAAGAAAATCTCATGATAAAACTTCCCTACACACATTTTTTTAAATATACAACACATAATTGGGGGGATGGGGTGTCTTTTCTATAAAATATACTGTACTTGAAGTTAAATATGAATATAAAAAAACACATAAAGCATTTAGCATTAAAGTGGAGATAAAGCAACACCCAAAGCTTCAAACAGCCAAAACTTTGTAATTGGGAAGGCCATCATGGGAGAAATTGAAAAGCAGATTTAAATCTTTACATCTTTAATTAAATGTACAAATGGTAGCAAAATTTATTCACTGATTGTAAAGCTCTGTGTGGCAAAAAAAAGCTGAAGTAAAAATTAAAAAATGTAAGATCAAGGGCTATAACTCTAATAAAGGGAGTCTAACAAACCATCACCTAGTAATACCCTTCTATCTGCTTATACAATTTACAGAGTGGACATATACTGAATGGTTAGTTAGCTGGTCTGACTTTAAAACTGATTTCAAGCTGACAATAATCAGTGGCATTAACTCTATTATAAAATTAAGGAATGCAAACAAAATTCATTTGAAATTACACATTACCAAAATTTTAACTTAAAAAAACATCAATTTAAAAAAAAAAATCGAGTTAGCTAGATTAAACTTGGACACGAAGAAACATGACATACAGGGCCATACCTTTATCAAATTGAAGGCAAGCAGACAAATTGCTGACAGATAGAGTGCAACCTCAAGTAATGGTCACCTTCCCAAAACAGCCACCACCATTATCTACCCATCTTATTATCTTCCTTTCTCTTCATTTCATCACTGTATTTCAGTTCCCCTTAACAACCAGCTCCCATACATAGTAAAACTGATCCATCTTTTTGCACTTTATCATTTTGACCTGGACAATCATGATTAATCTCTGCATTCAATACTGACCACTCTGGTAAAAATCGTATGGGATGGGTATGTTAGAAATCTGATTTTGACCCCTAATCACAAAAGGAAGAACAATGATTTGCTTTTAGAATTTCATATTTCCAATTGCAGTACTGTATATATATATTTTATTGGTGTTTTGTGCCATAAACCTTATAAACTACAAAATTATGTTGCGTAAATTTTGTATCTCTTTATTTAAAAAGGATACTCTCAATAAGTTTGCGCACTTGCTCTGCTTTTGCAGCTGTGATTAGTGGCTCTTTTCTCGTTATCTCATCGACAACAGCATCAACATCAGTTCTAAACACAGGAAAAAAGTAACATTGATAAACAAATTGATATGATAACTTCATGACTATTCAATATTAATATGAAAATACACATTGTTCTATATCAAAATGAGTCAACCGAATCAGTATTGATTTATTACCCCCCCCCCCCCCAACTGACAAAGCATTATCATTATTGAACATCATTTGTAATCCAGTTAAAACAAAAAAGATGATATTACTCACCTGGCATACATTGGTCTCAAAGGCAAATGTGGTAATACGGCAGGTGCCTTGGTTTGAAAGACACCCATGTCAGAATAATTTCCTGATATTTGGTACAAACTGGTACATGTAGTATTTGAAATATTGTTTAACTGTGGTTCTAATTTGAGAAACTTCAGTTAGACTAGCAAAGGTGTTCATGCTAGGAATCTAACTACCATATCTGGTATAATATTGTAATCCAGTTTTTAAGAGAAAGTCATTCCATAATAGTTCTTTTTTTATATATTTGTAGCAACTGCCATACTCAATGGGACAAAAGTATAATTTGTAGGTTTTCCACCTAGTTGCTATGTAAGCCAAACCATTATTAGGGAAGCCACCCTGGGTACAACTTTGAGAGAGCATGTCATAAGAAACATTCATACTAAGTTTGATCAAAATTGGCTAAGCCATTCTAAAAAATTGGAAAAGAGGTTTTCCATATTTTTGCAATGGAAGCCACACCACTGCCATGGGAGCCACATAGGATACAATTTTCCAAGAGAATATCCTAAGAAACATTCTGACCAAGTTTGATCAAAATTGACTCAGTCATTCTAGAGAAGCAGTAGAAAATAGTTTAACAACCTGCTTGCTAAGGAAACCACACCATTGCTAGGGGAGCCACCCCAAACATAATATTAATAGAGCAGATCCTAACAAACATTCAAAACAGGTTTGTTCAAAACAAACTCAGTCATCGAGAAAAGTAGCCTAAAGTAGGTTTTCCACCTGCATGCAAAGGAAGTCACACCAATGCTAGTGGAGCAACCTAATATAAAATTTTGACAGAGCATGTCATACAAACATTCCTACCAAGTTTGATAGAAATTGGCTAAGCTGTTCTGGAGAAAATGTTGGAAAATAGGTTTTCCATATATTTGCTATGGAAGCCACACCATTGCTAGAGGAGCCATCACAGACATAATTTTGATACAGCATTTCCTAACAAAAATTCCTACCAAGATTGATCAAAACTGACTCAGCTGTTCTTCTGGAGAAGTTGAAAATAGGTTTTCCATATAGTTCCTATGGAATCCACACCATTGCTAGGGAAGTGACCCTTGACACAATTTTGATAAAACATGTTGTAAGAAACATTTCTACCAAGTTTGATTGAAACTGACTCAGCAGTTCTAGCGAAGTCAAAAATAGGTTTTTAACTGGCTGCTATGGAAGCCACTCTGTTGCTGGGAGAGCAAACCCAAACACATTTTTTGACAAAGCATATGCTAAGAAACATTTCTTCAAAGTTTGATCAAAACTGACTGAGCTGTTCTGGAGAAGAAGTAAAAAATAGGTTTTCCATTTTGGTTGTTTTGAAAGCCACACTGTTGCTAGGGGAATCACACCCCAATCAATATGTTGGTACAGCATATCCTGAGGTATATTCCCGCCAAGGTTGATTGAAACTGGTCTAGCAGTTTTTTTATAAGAAGTATAAAAAAAAGTGAGATTGATGAACATTTGACGAAACGCTGGATGCAGGGCCATACCATAAGCTCACTTGGCCTTACAGCCAGTTAAGCTAAAAACAACAAGTAAGCAAACAAACAAACAAACTGAATTATTATTACTTGATACAGACATAATACACTTCATAATCATTTATTGGCAAAAGAACATTAGGGCTCGAAATTAGTGATAGTCCACTAGCCCAAGGCTGGTAAATTTCCAGTCAGACTTATTTTAATAGTCCGATGGCTAGTAAAGTTTCAGTTGTCACCAGTCAGCATTTATTTTATGGTATCATACGTAATTTTTGAAAATCTGAATGATCAGATGAAAGTTCTCTTGAAGCTAATCACATAAATTCCCAAAATTCAATTGCTCCCCTTGAGGGTTAGAACAAATGAGGATTTTACAGATCATATTTCAAAACAAGGTTGATTAAACCTTTACTGGTTTTGTTAGATTTCTAAGGTAAAGTCATATGCCAAAGACTGTTAGTCCGAGTTTCCTCTGACCTTTCTTACCCCATTTGAGATATTTTGACATTTATGTTGGGGTGTGAGGTCAGAGGGTAGCCACTTACTACTTGGCCTAGCAAACTTAAACAACCTTACATCGATCCCTATCCACATGAAATCAATAGGAAGGTGATTTATCTTCTCAGAAATTGCAAGTATAACATTTGTTATGTCTTTAATTTGTTGACAGATGAGACGAAACTATTGCATTGACAAAATCTGACCTGATTCTCACCATTTGCATGCTAGTCACATAAAAATGCACATCTCGCAGTCTACATACCCATGACATCACATTTCCAATAGTCCTATGATACCATCAAAACCCCCTTTCCAATGTTGTAAAAAAAATTTGAAAACATTAAATGAAAGTCACATAACTTTTTTTAGAAAATGAAAAGATACATAATTTTCAACATATTTATTCTGAGAATCACCACCAAAAACTTGCACTGTTGTAGCAACCTGGATAAAGCAGATTCATCGTGTAGAAAGTACATGTCAACACGATAGTCACATAATACTAACAGAAACTGCGTCAACATGTGCTCTCTGCCTGATGAATCTGTCAACAAATTAAAGACATATTGAATGTTATACCCACAATTTCTGAGAAGATAAATTATCTACCTATCGATCTGATGCAGGTAAGGCTTGATGTAAGGTTGTTTAAGTTTGTCAGACCTGGTAGTAAGCAGCTACCCTATGCTGACATCACGTGGTTTCAGGGATTACCAACTTTTCAACAGTCAATGAGCTCTGACCTCACAGACCAACATAAATGTCAGAATATCTACAATGGGGTAAGAAAGGTCAGAGGAAACTTGTACTAAAAGACTGTAAACCAGACTTATAAACTTGTCCAACTGCCATTGTAGGGCCATGGTCATGAAAATCCCTATTATGAGTAACCATTCTGTCTTTAGAGGATTGGCAAAATGGAAACATATTTTATTCAAAGGTTCATATCTGTTGTGAAAACCCACTCAATGCCTATATTGCTATAATAAGAAATCTTTTCACCCTGCTTTTATTGTAGTTCACTGGGACTGCATTAAATTGTCTGTCTGTGGAATGACCAGTGTGAATATGGTCTTTGTCTTTTTCTCTTATTAGGTTATTTGTTTTTTCCGGGTGACGAGGCTCTAAAAAATGCTTACCGAGTCATCATTTTTATAGTTCATTTCTGGAGAATCAGTCATTGTTTTTCTTGTAAACTTGTGCTTGTAGTGAATATCTTCAAGTAACCGTGGTGGTTTTCTAAAGCAAGATTTGTACTTCTGAATTATGAATGATTGTGATATTTAAGAAATAAAAATGTTGTTAATCTAGATACATGTCTGACATTGTTTTGTGTGAAGGATTAATGAAGATTCAGCAGGACTAGTAAATTTCTAAATCGACTAGTCCTTCTGGCTACAAAGAAATTTTTTAAATTCTAGGCATGAACATGCTCAATCTTGTCTTAAATTTCTAAAAAAAAATATCTAATTAGCATTAATACAATTAATACTGAGTTTTTTATGTTCATTTTACTATTTCTTTTTTAATGGAGAACAGCTTCTGGTGAAGCATCATATTGTTCTCGTTATCCTTGTAATGTTTCCAAATAATAAAATGCAGGCCAAAGTGTTACAAGAAGTAGGATATGCAATTACTAGACCCAATCTCAACATAAATTTAACTAATGTCCCTCAATACTAGCCAAATGGAATTTGCATGAATCCAAGATTAAACCGCTTCTTTTTTAACTGCTTTGTGTTGAAACCATCTCTGATATTTGTGGTAAATAAATTATTTTCAAAATGGTAGCTATAATGGATGTAAGTTCTGCACCATTTTAATTTAGGACCAACCAGATTTCATAAAAAGTATTTTGTTGAAAACCTTATGTTGATATGACCATCATTTTAGGAAGAAAACGACAACAAGATTTTAAGATGGCTATCAAAGTGGTCATATTGGATGCAATATCACCACCATTTTCATTTAGAACCTACTAGATCTCATAAGAAGTCTTTTGGTGAAAGCCCCATGTCAATATGATCATCCATTCAGTAGCAATAACAAGATTTTCAAGATGGCTGCTGTGGTGGCCATGTTGGATGAAAGACACATCATTTTCATTTAGGACCAGATAGAGATCACAAGAAGTCTTTTCGTGTAAACCCAATGTTGATATGATCATCAATCCTGAATAAATAGTGATAACGATTTTTAAGATGGTCACCGTGGTGGCCACATTGGGTGTCAGACTGGCACGATTCTCATTTGTTAACAACTAGACATCATAAGTCAGCTGGTGAAAACCCCATGTTGCTATGATCATTCATTCAGGAGGCATAGCCATAACAAGATTGTAAAGATAGTGACCATGTGACCATACTGCATGTTCAAGCAGCACCATTTTCTTTTAGGACCAATTACATATTATAAGAAGTCTTCTTGTGAAAACCTTATGTCAAGATGACTTTCTGTTTAGGAGGAGTTGAGATAAAATCTTAAAGTTGGCTGCAGTGTTGGCCATATTGGATGTCAGATCTGTACCATTTTCATTTAGGACCAACTCGACCTTGAGATGAATGTGTGTGCAAATCGCATGGCAATCCTCCAAGTAGTTTAGAAGGAGCAGCAATAACAAACTTGTGCTAACCGATGGACAGATGATAACAGTCAAAGGAGAGACCATCCCATAAGCTCTTCTAGTCTATGACCAGCAGAGCTAATAAATATTAATAAATATGAATCATTAATATTCATTCATTAATTAAAAAAAATACAAAATTTTCAACAAATTTCTAGTAAGTCAAATTTCTCTACATTCTAAGAAAATATCTTTAGCATGGGAGTTAAACCAAATGGTAAACAACATTGTATTGCTTGAAATAAGATGAAAAATGCATAGAACATATTATTCTATTAATGCCTTCTCCAAAGAGAAATGTTCTTCTCTATTGTTGTTTGGTATGGTATAGTACAAGAGTCAAAGGCAATGACACTATACTCCACCAAACTCTGTAGGTGAACAGTTCCAAGGGCAATGACACTATACTCCGCCAAACACTGTAGGTGAACAGTTCCCGAAGGCAATGACACTATACTCCACCAAACACTGTAGGTGAACAGTTCCAAGGGCAATGACACTATACTCCACCAAAAACTGTAGGTGAACAGTTCCCGAAGGCAATGACACTATACTCCACCAAACACTGTAGGTGAACAGTTCCAAGGGCAATGACACTATACTCCACCAAACACTGTAGGTGAACAGTTCCCAAGGGAGAGGGCAATAATAGATTCAGTATATCGTATGATCTTATGTGATAACATATAATGTTGGCTAGTGGCAACAGTGCCTGCTGGAACAAGAATAATTCTCATAGTCAAGTACAGCATCCCGTATTCAAGGGAAAATGCATACTGACTTAAAATATATCCTGGTAGTATTGCCAATCAGAATTTGAGAATTCATCATGTGATGTACTAAATGTACATAAAACATCAATATTCTTGTCTATTTTGTTAGTATAAACAAACTTACTCTGGTTTTAAATCTAACAGATCTATAGATTTGCTCTTCAGGTTCCCACCTTGCTCATATTCCAATATAATTCCTGAAAACAAACATGAAACCATAAAAATAATGCAAGCATTTGTGTGATTATTCTGCATTTGACTAATTATAGGTTTTATGTGACATAATTTAAGTCAATTTCTCAAATCAATACTAAAAGCAATGTTTTAAATATCACAAACATATATAATTTTTACCACTCTACTAAAATGTATAAAAATTTAATTCTATTATAAAATAGCCAAAAACAGACAACTGTTTGAGGAGTAATCCTGAACCACATAAATAATACTAAACAAGAGACTAAACCTTCTATGTTGTTTGTTCTACTGATTAGTCCTTACAAACTGCATAGACCCAGATCTGCTAGCGAATTATGCGATGGCAGATCTGGGTCTATGCAGTTTGCAGTTGGTATAGGCTTACATGCGAGTATAGACTGTATTTGAGGAAAAGAGGGACCTGACAGCTGTCAAACTTTTGATTGGAATACTCTCCTTCTCACTTTCATACATGCTCTTTGCAACACAGCCCAAGTGAACTTTGCTCAAATCATAGGATCTGATAGGGTCTTTCCTATAAATTATCAGTCCCTATGAAAAATGGATTTGATGTCTGGTTTTTGCTTTGAGCAGTTTTGGGACATTTTCTGCAGTGGAGACAGAATACATTTTCTGAGCCATACTCTAGTCAGTGGTACTAATTAATCCACAATGACTGGAACTTCTTGCATGTATCATAGCATCATACTCCACAATGACTGGAACTTCTTGCATGTATCATAGCATCATACTCCACAATGACTGGAACTTCTTGCATGTATCATAGCATCATACTCCACAATGACTGGAACTTCTTGCATGTATCATAGCATTATACTCTACAATGACTGGAACTTCTTGCTTGTATCATATCATAGCATCATACTCCACAATGACTGGAACTTCTTGCATGTATCATAGCATCATACTGGCTATTTTTCTTGGAAACATGTTCATTCGATTTGTTTGTTGACATTTTGTCAAGTTCATTTCTATTTTTGTCTAGATAAGCCAGCAGATTCATCTCTTTAACTACATCAACAATAATGAAAACTAGACCTTTTGTAATGATTTATTTACACTCACAACTGAATGATTTCAGACTTATTTTTATCCATTTAATTATTTGCCAAAACAGTATGTATGTATTGGTCTCCTGTACTTAAACAACAGATGATAAATACCACAAGTTACATTATTAACAATTATCACCTAGTCACCCTGAAATTGGCAACGTGCACCAAAACAATCTTTGACAAACTGACTTTTTAGAGTCTGCAAGCTTGGCACACAAACTGCCTGTGGTTAGATTAGGACTTGAAAGTTGACGAATCCCATATACATACAAATATTCTGATTAAAATGTAATTAATAAGTAAAAATATAAATATTTATTCCCTATTTGCATGGATTGTATATTGTGCGAAATGAAGGATCAATAGAAACTGGGGGCAGTTATGTAACAGAAGTGGTATATATGAATGGCAAATAAGGGTGCTGTAATATGTCACTTGACAAAGTATAAATCTGGCAGAACATAAAACATTACAAACTGAACATGACTCATCTCTCTCCCCCTCAATTTTTTGGACTTGCCCATGAGCAAGTATCTTGCAAGCTTGAACCTACCTGAGCCAAACTTGAGCTTATCCCGGGCAAATGGATTTGTAAAGCTATTGCACAACAGACATGCCACTCATGCACTAGGGAACCTACGTAGAAAAACTACAGTCTATGTCAAAGTCTTTCATCATTCTGATTGAGAAAATTGTTAGTATTTGAATTTGGCAAAAAAAAATTCTGTTGTTTTGGTAAAGTTTTTGAGAACACAGTACTGTACCACCTTTAGCCATATTCAAATCTCATTTTTTAGAATGAAATGATATGCTTCACATTTCACATATTATTGACATAATTTATAAGTTTCTTATATAATTTACATGACTTATTTATAACTGTTGTCATCAATGAAATGCCTGAGTATGTTTGTTTCAGTTTGGTTTGTGTTTTTTTATGGCACAGCAACACAAGTAGGTTATTTAGTGCAGAGGCAACTGGTGTGAAGTGCCCTGCTCAAGGACACACCATGGTAGCCAACCTGGGCTGATCCAACAGTAAGATTCAAATTCACACCATTTCGCCCAAAAATTCGGCATGCAAACCATTGTGCTATTGCAGCTCCTGTCTCCATTAGCCACCTTTAATGACATACTGGCGGATGTATCGTGCCTGTTCTACATCCCAAAGCCCACAAGGGTATGCCTCAATATGTAACAAAGCAAATCTAATAAAGATGACACTATGGACTTGGTGTCTAGACAAACTGAAACATAATACAAGAGTTCCTTTAATTTGTCATTTTTTTAAGTCCTGGACTTCCATGTGAAAAGTTGGAAGTCCAATGCCTAAAGACTGGAGTACAATCACTGCGCTTACTGGAAGACTTGTATAAATTTAATAAAATTGTAGTCATTTTTATTTAGAATGTAAAGTAGAAGAAAAAGATATTTTTAATAGCATCTCATCATCAAGCCTGAGAGCTCCTCATGGAGCATAGGGCCTCAGCAACACTTCCCAATCACACTCTATTTTGTGTTGCCTTCTTGACCTCTCCCCAGGTGGTTTCTGCCATTTTCATCTCTTCCTTGATGTAATGTTTGCATGTTTTCTTTGGCCTGCCCACTCTCCTCTTGCCTTGGGGGTTCCATTCAAAGGCTTGACAAGTGATGTTGCATGCTGGCTTACTCAGTGCGTGCCCTTTCCAACTACACTTTCTCTTGGCTATCTCAATGGTGATAGGTTGCTGGAAGGTCAGTTCCCAGAGTTTTGTGTTCTTGATTGTTTCTGGCCATTTGATTTTGAGTATATATTGGAGACATTTGTTGACAAATGACTGCAGACTGTTTGATGTGATAGAGTCAACTCTCCATGTCTGTGATTAATAATGCTGCACTGATTTGACACTGCTGTGTAATATCCCGAGTTTGTTCTTTGGAGAAAGCATGGCAGATATCCATACTGGTTTAAGAGTGTTAAAGGCATGCCTGGCTTTTTTTTTATCTTGATTTGTACATCTTCTTCTGTTCCTCCATTTACTGACACCAGGCTGCCAAGATATGTGAATTCTTCCACCTCCTCCAGGCTGTTTCCACAGAGTTTGGTTGCCTCATGTTGCTTGTTATTAACTCTCATAACCTGGGTTTTCCCTGTGTTTACTCTGAGTCCAGTTTTTCCTGCTTCCTCTGTTAGCTTATTTGTTTGTTTGTAAAAAAAATAAATAATATTTTTAACAGCATCTGGGTTGTCTTTTTATATTTGTGTATACACATTTTATAAATCTTTTTAACACTATTTTGCTTCTAACAGAATTTTTTTAGCCTTAACTGAACACAAAATGAAATTTTAATTATATATCATTTACAATTGCATCCTTTTCCTATGACTCAGGTCTATTTAGAATCACACTTTACTGATATACATGTATTGAATATTGAAAGGAGATAATGTATTTTTTTTGATGACTTAAACATGTTAAAAAAATGCACAGTTGATAAATCTGCTAATTCAAGACCATAAAAAGATAACTAATAAAGTTCCTACTTACTTATTCAAGGGCATCAATAGTGTTACTGTGTACATGGTTTATTGTTATGATAGTACCTGTTGGTTTAAGGACAACTTTCCAAGGACTGTTTAACTTGTTAATTGTTTATTATGAGTCTCTGCAGTTGTAGAAGTTTCTTACAATGAGCAACATAGCCTTGTACAACCGAGATCTGCTATTGTTATGGTGAGGTAGTCTTACATGGGTATATAGTATTCAGCCAGGCTGAACAGTGCCAGTCTCAGGCTTTCAGCAGTTAAAGTTACTAATGTACACTTTGAAGTCTGCCATCCAGATGTACCCTTTGAAGTCTGCCATCCAGATGTACCCTTTGAAGTCTGCCATCCAGATGTACCCTTTGAAGTCTGCCATCCAGAAAGGTTGTGAAATATACCTCTTTAGTAGTTAGCACTCAGTGTCAGCTGCACTGCCACTTTGAACTCTGAGGTTCAGTACATATATTCTTTTCGAAAGACACTGGCAGTGATTCTGTGAGTGCAATTGGTAGAATGGCTGCCTGGAAATAAATATAATTTTTATGGACTAATTGCTGTTGAATGATCTACACCTTAGTTGTCATCACAAAATGTCCAGATGATAATGTTTGATCACTGTCAAGGCTCTCTGGGACCCGAGCTTCAATATAAAAATGTGAAATTCTCAGGAGATGCACCTTTTCTCCGTGTAATGCGTCTCCATGATGCACCTCATTTTCCCTTGGGATGCTCCCCTTTTTATATTATTGGTCAGCCATGTAGTCAGTCTTGGGAATTGGCTAATGGCTAGAATTAGGAAAATGCATGGAGCGAGTGTAACTAATTAACAGTTAATCCTTCTCTGATGTGATGAATTTTTTAAAAATTGTGTTCTGTTAAAAGTGTATGTAAGCAGCTGCGATTGTTCGGCAAAAAAACAATGCCCTCTGTTGGTTTGATGGGGTTTAAAATTGGTGATGATGCATACATAAATCAAGAAAGTAATCAAAGCTTTCTCAGAGTTTGTGTTAGACAATACTGTCAAATCACTAATATCTCATAATAATAATAATAATCATAAAATAATAATAATAACTGCTACTTCAGTATGTGTGATTCAGACTAGAGCACTACAGTATCAGTTAACACTTTTTAAAAGAAAGCAGAAAAATACTTTGACTCATAAAATTCAGTCCGCAAAATCTGTTTTCATTTGTCAGGAAATGGACCTGTGATGAAAATGTCACTAATGCTAATAAAAGACAAAAACTAGATAGAAGTGAGAGCACAAGTGAAGACAAAAAAGAGAACTTGAACTTGGAATGTATATTTTATGCTGTCTCAAATATGCGGAAGGACACTGGTAAAAATGGTGGCAAAACTATGAACGTGAGAACTTATAGACCTGAGTGGGAGAAGCAGTTATCATGGTTTAAAAAGGTGGAATCAGATGGTACATTAAAAGCAATTTGTGAGTGGGTGTAAGACTGCTGGAAAACGAAATTCTTACACTCACAATGGAAATACTAACTTGCGCCCATCAGCTTTTAGCAGTCACAATTTTAACCTGGATCATTTAATTGTTGTTGAGAGCTACGATGTTATGCAAAAAAGACAAACAATCCCAAATGATGTTGAGAAAGCTCTCCAAACTGGTGTGAAAAAAGATGACTGCAAAGCAGTACAGTTCTGTACAATGAATAAATTAATCAGAATAAGGGAGGAGCGTCTTGCATTTGAAGACTTCGATAACCAGAATGTCATACATACATTTGTTAAGTCAAAGAACAGGAAAAAGTTCACATCTCTTGGTTGACCTGGACAAAAATTGCAGATATACTTTAACATACATCAGGGTTTCCCTTTGACTCGTACTCCAGGGTTTTGACACATGAATTTCATACCGAAACTGACTCGTGTGCACTCTGCCCTATGCATCAGTTTGACCCTATGCATCAGTCTGACGCTCTGAAATTTTGCCTTAAGCATCAAACACTATTATCATCACCTTATAATAACCTTTGACATACTTGCTGTTTGACTGACCATACCTATGCACCTGCATGACCCACTAATCAATAAGAACTGTTCTCATCGTCCGATATTTGACAGGGATGTCAATTTGATCTTTTGTTTTGTGAAGATAAATAGATTGTTTGAGTGACACTAATTGAGATAATTGTTAATTTAACACCTTTTAATAAAGTAAGATGGTGAACTGTCCATGACAACTAGAAATTTAAAATGGCAGACGGAAATCAAAGAGAACTGATTTGGATAAGTACTACATGTTTGTTTTGATGATGCTATACTATCCTCAACAAATTTGTGTAATTAATGCTTTCAACTGATTCTCTGTTAATTGGTTGCACTTCTGGTATAAGTGAATTATTTTGTATTTGATCATTTCTAATGCTACAGTTACAATGTGTACATCATACTATTGTTAATTGTGCAACATCATGTTGTATCAAATTTAAATATTACATATAGATATCATGGCTCAGAAGAATATTTAGACTTATTTCTAAGGGAAACGTCAGCATGATACTGGCTCAGAGTGAAAATGAACACGGTAGTAAGAAATGGTAAGAAGACAGTTCTTAAAAATGCATATGAAAATTCAGGGATGCGTGGAAGAAACTCAGTGAGTGATTTTAATGTATTGCTTTGTCACAAGTGATACAGAGATTATGCTGTGTCAAGGAAAACTTGTGCTAACCCATCATTAGTAATTCAAAATATTTTTCTATGGTGGTTTATAAATACTGCACTTCAATGTAATATGTGATTTTCAAATTTCCATTTGGTCTCCTCTCTATATTTTATGCTATAATTGTGTTGTTTGTGTATTAAACAAGACTCTTTGATGCTTTCAGTGTTTGATAATAAATGTACATAAGTTTTAAAAGAGTTGATAACCCATCAGTTTTGTGTCCTAAGGGAAACCCTGATAAATTTTGTCATATGTGTTTTTCAGGGTGTTTATATAGTGATCTTCCAAGGAATACTGATCAATGTGGTGTGAAATAAACTGAACCTTCACCATTTAAAGGTATGCATAATCAAATTCTGAAAAATTACACCTATATTAGCTGAAATAGTTGGTACTGAAAGCTTACATAAATTGTATGACTTTTGAGGTGATCTGATACTGCCAGAAGTAATTCGTTCCTTCCAACATGACTCTTATTTAAACTTTAATAAAACAACCCCCCCCCAAAAAAAAAAAAAAAAAAAAAAACAACAAAAAACAAACAACACTACCACATTTTGAAGAATACTTAAATTGTACAAACTGTTCAAGCATTTGTCTATGGAACAACGTCAAAACATTAATGGAACAATGATTTCCGATTCTTAAGTCATTCCCTAAAAGATTATTCGGTACAACTGTAGTAGAACAAAAGATAATGAAAGAGAACGTATTCTATTCCGCTAAGATCTTCTATCGTACAATCAAGATCAACATGATGAATTTATATGCCCACACACTTTACAAAGCTAAAGGGAAATTTATGTGCGACCAGCGAACTCACAGGTACGAGCCCCTGCGAACCAGTGCATGTCTGTGCAGATAAAACAAAAGTCAGCAAAATTACATCCGATTAGAAATTACACAAATGAACAAATCACAAAATATACGATATACACGTCATTTCCTATGTGTACTCATATAACAAACCTGGTGGGTAGTAACGGAGGAGAAATCGCTTTAACTTCATGACAACAGCTACTGCGTACGGTTTCTAGAAACATTAAATATGGCGTCCCGGAAGTGCTAGAATAAATTATCCTATTGATTGCCTTCATTGTCCGGAACCAGGCCTTACACAGAAACTTTTTCCGGTAATCTACTAGATGAAGGAAAGTGTCCGTTTTAGTCTGCAAATCTTGTCACATTATCAAAGTTGAATGCCAGCTACAAGTATGTTATTTTGGTATATGAATCTGTAGGTTTATTTACAGACATTTCTAAAATGCAATCTTCTGATACTAATAACAGGAAGAATGTCGGTCTACAAAGATCTGATGTCACATACAGGTTGTCAAAACATAGATATTTATGTAAACAAAATATGGAATAGTCTGTAAAAAGACGGGTCAGCTTTTCAGCCTGTGTAAGTAATATTCAACTTGTGAATCCTATTCACATGTTGACATGTATCCCAGAAAGCACTGTGCAATGTTACAAATTTCAGATATATATATATATATATATATATATATATATATATATATATATATATATATATATATATATATATATATATATATATATATATATATATATATATATATATATATAATATATAGAGAAATTATAATGTAGAGACAAAGTCATACATACAACTACATATTTCTATAACATATATATATATATATATATATATATATATATATATATATATATATAAACATACATACATACATACACACACACACACACACACACAGATATATATATATATATATATATATATATATATATATATATATATATATACATACATATATGTACATATGCATATACATATACACATGTATACAACATATCAATTCCTCCACTAAAAATGTATACAATTTTATATAATGCCTTAGTATTAAGGCCATTGGGATACAAAGTATCTAACCAATTAATCCAGAAACTTTCTTTAATGAGTCTATATATATATATATATATATATATATATATATATATATATATATATATATATATATATATAGAGAGAGAGAGAGAGAGAGAGAGAGAGAGAGAGAGAGAGAGAGAGAGAGAGAGAGAGAGAGAGAGAGTGAGAGAGAATGAGAGAGAAGAGACAGACAGACAGATTTATTTAACAAATGCAGCAAATATAATCACTGAAGACACTTATTATCTCCTGTAGCAGAGATAATCGAAGTTCTTGCATAGCATGCAGAAAAATTATATATGTGAGAAATTGACATTAGAACTGCTCCACTCATAACAGGTAACACAGATAAGACTGTAACAATCTAAAATTAATATTCAAAATATTGTGCTTTGTGTAGTCCATACCTCTTTTGTAATTGTGTAGAGACCTTAAGAACAATCAACTAAATAAATGCCAATATTTGTCAATTCAATTTACATGAGATATTTGCCATCTCCTTATTGTGACTTCTAAAACATAAAGAAAACAATTGAAGGACATATTCAGTTTCCTGCATTTCTTTCCCAAGGTATAATATTTCAATTCTTAATTACCGAATATACTCGCTTATATACATCAGGGACTGTGTTATACTGAGGTCCATTACCTTATCTGTGTTATACTGAGGTCCATTACTTTACCTGTGTTATATCAGGGACTGTGTTATGCTGAGGTCCATTACCTTATCTGTGTTATATCTGAGACTGTGTTATACTGAGGTCCATTACCTTACCTGTGTTATATCAGGGACTGTGTTATCCAGAGGTCCATTACCTTACCTATGTTATATCTGAGACTGTGTTATACTGAGATCCATTACATTACTTGTTTTATATCAAGAACTGTGTTATACTGAGGTGTTGTATAGTTAGGGATCACAGTGTATCCATTAATTTAAGTACTGACAAAAATGTCTTTGTTTTGTATCAAGATAACACAAGAGTCCCTCAAAGGGACTGATGCTCTCCTGGCAGAAAAGAATTTTCAGGAAATAAGATCATTTCTTCTTCCAAAAAGAATTTCTTGGATAAGACCCATTTCATCCTTTTAATTGCTGAGTGTTGAAACCATCTCTGATATTCTTGAGCAATTGGACTTTTACATTAGCCACTGTGGCAGCTATATTTGATGTAAGATTGGCACCATTTTCATTTAAGACACACTGGGCACCATTAGAAGACTTTGGTGATATGTTGATATTACCATCCATTCAGGAGAATTAGTGACAAGATTTTCAATATGTTGATTGTGGCAACCATATCTGAGGTCAGATTGGCACCATTTTCATTCAAGACCAACTAGATGCCATAATTAGTTTTCTGGTGAAAACCCCATGCTGATATGACTTTCGATTAAGAAGAAGTAGCAATAACAAGATTTTCAAGGTGGCTGCAATAGTGGCCATACTCTATTACATGTATAAGAAGTCTTCTAGTGAAAACCCAATGTTGATATAACTTTCCATCTAGGAGGAGTAGTGATAAGATTTTCAGGATAACTGCTGTGGTGGCCATATTGGATATCACATTGGCACCATTTTTATTTAAGACCAATTAAACACCATAAGAAGTCTTCTGGTGAAACCCCATGTTGATATGACTTTCTGTTCAGGCAGAGTAGCAATAACAATATTTTCAAGATAGCTGCTGTGGTGGCTATATTGGATTTGAGATTGGCACCATTTTCATTTAGGACCAACTAGACATCATATAAAATCAATTAGTGAAAGTCCCATGCTCATATGACAATCCATTCAGGTGGAGCAGTGATAAGATTTTCAAGATGGTCACTGTAGTGGCCATGCTAGATGTTTGGGCTGCACCGTTTTCATTTAAGCCCAGCTTTACATCATTAGAGGACTTCTGGTGAAAACCCGATGTCAACAGTGTTGCACCTAGAATCCCAAGGGCAGGGGACACTGTGTCCCTCACCATCTAGATTTGGCGGACACACAACATTTTAAAGGGACAAAGGTAAATTGCGGAACATAATGCACTAGAAGTGCTAAAAATATGAGATAATCTTATTTGCTTCAAAGTTGTGCAACCTTAACTTTCTCATATTTACCTTGGACACTTACATAATTGCAATAAACATTGTATCATGTGATAAAGTAACTCATCAAAACATTAATATGTTTGAATATATGGTTAACCTGAAATGAGCTGCACCATGGAATTTTCCATTCCTGATCTTGCTCTCATTTAACTTTTGTGTTCACTCATTCTGTACCAGCACTTATTATAATAAATATCCATGTTTTCTTAATTACTTTTCTTTTCAAAGTAATAAATCATTAATCAAGTGAAAAATTGTGTATTTGCATAAATTAGTCTCTTTTATCATTAATTCTGCTTGAGAATAAATTAAATCTTCCTTGTCGTAGGTGTGACTTTAATCACAAAAATACATTACACTACCAGCAATCAAAGGCTTTAGCAGCTCGGCCGCCTACCACAAACCTTTAATGTTTTCATTGCCAGATTCATTGTTTTGAAATGGATATTCACTGTTAACTTACAGCTTTTATCACCCTTACCAACTTTGACCATTGCTAACACCAGCATAGACATGGTTGGACATCCGCTAAAGAAAAGTTGCAGGCATATTTTCGATTTTTTTCCTGACAAAAAATCTTTGGGGGACAAAGGACAAAAAATTGTGGGAAACACATAAGCCCGTGCTCTGGGTGCAACACTGTGTCAATATGACTTTCCATTCAGGCAGAGTAGCAATACAAAGATTTTTCAATATGGCTGCCATGATGGCCATATTGGACATCAGATTGGCATCATTTTCATTTATGACTAAGTAGACATCATAGGAAGTGTTTTAGTGAAAATCTCATGCTGACATTACCATCCAATCAGGAGGAGAAGAGATAACCATTTATAATTAGGACCAATTAGACATCATACGAAGTCTTCTGGTGAAAACCCCATGTCAATATGACTTTCTGTTCAAGAGGAAAAGCAATAACAAGATTTTCAAGATTGCTGCTGTGGTAGTCATATTAGGTATCAGATCAGCACCATTTTCATTTAGGACCAACTAGACATCATAAGATGTCTTCTGGTGAAAACCCGATGTTGATATGATGATCTTTTCAGGAGGAGTACCGATAACAAGTTTTTCAAGGTGGCTGTTCTGGTGGCCATATTGGAGTCAGAGCAGCACTATTTTCATTTAGGACCAACTAGGCCTTGGGATGAATGTGCGTAAAGTTTCAGGCAATCCTCATAGTAGTTTAGGAGTAGCAATAACAAACTTGTGCTAATGGAAGGATGATGTCTGAGAACGGACAACATGCCGTCCCATTAACTCTCATGGTCAATGACCAGTTGAGCTAAAAAAAATTGATATCCACAAAAATGTATGAATTCACAGTAATCATACATGCCCAAATGCCATATTTTATCACTGAAATCATAGAGACAGAAAGACAAATGAACTTACAGTATTTTTCCCATGACAACACAAGAGGACCAGCCTAATAAAATTGGCAACAAGAGTACCATAAATGATACATTATATGCCTGCCCCATGTTTAACAGTCCTCTATGCAGGCACTTAACACACTAAACTTATTGTGCATAAACCACTATTTTCTTATTAGACTTACTATGACTGTTATGTCTAGGGGTTAGAAATAGTAACAAAAGAAAGAACGACTCAAACAAGCTTTCACAATTTATAAAATATAAATTTAATTTCCTAAAATATTAAATATTTCAAACAAACAAAGTGAAAGAATTAAAAATAACTTACAGTTTAGAAATTCCTAAATAATCCTAAATGTTCTATTGAATTTTGATAATCTGGAAGTTAATCCAAAGTATTCCGAATGAAGTCATTAATGTGGTGATATGCCACAAGAAACACAGTTTTAAATCCAAATGTTATTAATCCCAGGTAAATTCATGTGAATGTAGAATATTGTTAAGTTCCTTGAAGAATAGTACTTAAATCCAAAATGTACTATTTAGATATTTTCACCAGCTGATTTTACAAACAATAATAATCTTCCTCAATAACCTTATGATTCTGGAGAACTGCATAGAATGAAGATTCAGTGGTTATTTTGGTATATATAGTCTCTAAAACTCTAATACTACGACTTAGAATGAATTATGTCAACAACCTTCTTTAACCAATCAGAAACTAGGTCACGCATGATACTTTTAAAAGTGCCTTCGCACTACAATGAAAATACCTTATTTCAAATCAACATGATGTTCACATAGATTCAAGGTCATAAATTCTGCACGCGCTACCACGAAATTACACCATTGTGGGTTAAGCTGACCGACATAATTATTGATTTTCCCAGGACTTAACATGACTCATGTAAACATGTTGACGTTCATTTGTACTTTAAGAATATCATAAGCTACTGAACTAAGGAATTATAATACAATGACTATAAACCCAAATAAAAACTATTATGACTTAAAGATAATACATAATGCAGTAACACCTTTCTCCTTAGAGAAAAAGAAAATTTTTTTACAATAAAATTTTCTTTTGGCAAATGCTTTAACCATATTACTGATTGCATGAAAAAAATTAATATGATACAGTCGTGTATACAAAACAATGAAAACTGTAATATTATGCACGTGAATGTGCATCAGCAATTAAATTTTCCGTAGAAATAGCCGTAACTTTAGCTTCTATTGGTTTTATTTGACCATGTCCCACCACATGTCCTAAAAAGGTAACACAAGCACAGCAAAAGTCACTTTTATTCAAATTGATGGTTAGATTTGCTTCGCTGAGTCTTTCGAAGAACTTCTTAATGGTTTCTATGTGGTATTTCCATGTGGTGCTGTAAATGATGACATCATCGATGTAAGCATCACAGTTTCTTATTCCAGATGTTATCATATTCATCAAACGTTGGAAAGAACTTGGGGAACCCTTTATCCCAAATGGCATGACTTTGTATTGGTAAATTCCGTCTGGAGTCACGAATGCAGAAATTTCTTTTGATCTTTCTGTAAGTGGAATTTGATAGAATCCCTTCAAAAGGTTAAACTTTGTGACATATTTGGCATTTCTAATCCTGTCAATACGGTCATCAATTCTAGGAATTGGAAATTAATCTGTCTTGGTGACACTATTTACTTTTCTATAATCATTACACATACGTAAAGTCTTATCTGGTTTCGGCACTAATATACACGGTGAACTCCAGTCACTTTTACTTGGTTCGATAAAGTCATTCTTCAGTAAATACTGTATTTCTTTCTTCAGATAATCTTGTTTGAGAGGATTCATCCAATAAGGATGTTGCTTTATAGACGTTGAATTAATTATTTCGACATCATGGAAAATCATGTTGGTTCGTGTGGGAATGTCTGGAAACAAATGATCGTGTTCTTTTATCAGCTGTTTCAGTTCATTAATCTCAGGCGGCAGTAGATGCGCAAGTTTCTGGTCGAGATTGTCCAGAATTTCCAAATTGCAAAGATTAGTCACTCCGAAGTCATCACTATCTGATTTCTCATCTTCATTCAGATTGTGGATGTGTGGGACAGGTACTACTAAATTAATTGGATAATTTATTTGGCTATCTCTGTCTACATATTGTTTTATCATATTAATGTGGCAAAGTTGTTTCTGCTTTCTCGTCCCAGGAGTATTAATAATGTATTTACATTTCACTCACTTTCTTGTGAATGGTATAGGAGCCACAATACTAAGCCTGAAGAGGATTTTGGGGTATGAGTAACAGAGCCAAAACTCTATCGCCTGGCTGAAAACTCTTATCTTCGCTTGCTTGTCATACCTCAATTTCATTTTCGACTGGACAGATTTAAGATTAGTTCTTGCCACCTCGCAAGCCTTTGACAGTATATTCCTAAATTTAGAAACATAGTCCAGAAGATTTAACTCCGACTCTTTAGTAGAAAAAAGTTTTTCTTTTAATACTTTTAATGGACCCCGGACAGTATGTCCGAACACAAGTTCAAAAGGACTAAATCCTAGAGATTCTTGCAATGACTCCCTTGCAGCAAACAACAACAATTGCGCACCTTCATCTGAATCTTTCTCCGTCTCACAACAGTATGACTTAATCATATTCTTTAAAGTCTGATGGAACCTTTCCAAAGAACCTTGACTTTGCGGGTGGTAAGCAGAGGATCTAAACTGTTGGATACCTAATTCATGCAAGACCTGTTGGAATATACCAGACATGAAATTAGATTCCTGATCAGATTGTACAGACTTAGGGAGACCAAACAGTGTGAAAAACTTGACCAAAGCTTTCACTATGGTCTTAGTTTTTATATTCCGTAGATGAATAGCTTCTGGAAATCTTGTGGACGCACACATAATCGTTAACAAGAATTGGTTGCCTAACTTGGTCTTAGGTAAAGGGCCGACACAATATACCATTGTTCTACAATATGGTTCATCAAAAGCAGGAATAGGTGACAGATGAGCTTTGGGTATCTTCTGATTGGGTTTTCCTACCATTTGACAAGTATGACAAGATCTACAAAACTTAGAAGCATCACTCTTAAGTTTCGGCCAGTAAAAATGATTTAAGATCTTGTGATAGGTCTTATTTATCCCTAAATGACCAGACAATGGCGTTTCATGGGCTAAAATAAGTATGTCCTGTCTATACGATCTAGGAACTACTATTTGATAAATAACTGACCACTCGTCACCAGCGATTACCTCAGGTGGTCTCCTTTTCCTCATAGGGACCCCATTCTTCAAGAAGTAACAAGTTGCTTCTTGTGTGGTTTCAGTTGCACTCATAGCCCTTGAAAACAGACAGGAGAGATCGGAATCTTCTTCCTGTAAGACAACTAGTGTTTGTCTTTTATCACCCTGATTTGATTTATGAGATTGTGTAGCTGAAAGAGTATCAACATGATCAATACTTCTTGATTGATCCAAACTAGGAGCAAAAGTGACCTCATTAAAAGCCTGACCCAAAAAGGTGTCCGCTAATGGAAATACATCCTGTTCAACAACATCATTCTCAAGAGCACACTTTGCCATAGCTCAAGTAACTGCACAAGCTGGATATAAACCAGGGATTTCTACTTCGATAGGATCAACTCGTTGATCCATATAAGGCTTGTGAGTTACAAGTGGATTAACCACGACCTTATCTCCAGCTAGGTCATTACCTAGTAATAAATGAATGCCCTTTATAGTCAAAGAAGCCACAGCTCCTATGGTCACTGGTCCCGAAACTAAGTCTGATGACAAATTAACACAGTGGAGAGGGACATTTACAAATCCACATTCTACCCCCTGTATTAGTACACTTTCACTAGTAGAAGACCTCTCAGAAAATGGCAAAGTACTATCTAACAAAAGACTCTGAGAAGCTCCTGTGTCTCTTAATATCTTAATAGGAGGAGTCTTAACCAAGTCACCAACAAGTGACACTGAACCCTTCGACATGAATGGTTCGTATTTCTCCATCACAAAATCAGACTGAGGTATGCAAGCCTCCACACAAGTATTTCTTTCAATACATGACCCTGACCTTGACTTCTTATAAACAAAAGCATTTGGAACTGCTCTGTTATAATTCCGTTGCCTGTTTCTCAACCCGTAGCAATCAGAAATAACGTGCCCTTTCCTCTTACAATACGTGCACGTGGGGATAGATCAGGTTTTCTGATCAGTCTTATCAGAAATTTGATTCTTTACAGTTACACCAGCTTGAGGTCTGTAAGTACTCACGCGAGACGGAAATGGTTTCTTAACAAAGACCTGTTGAGAGGAAGGTCTATTTACAAATGGAACCTTGTGAATCAGAGAGTATTCATCAGCTGTACTAGCAGCTTTTTCTAAAGTTTCAACACCTTTTTCATCAAGGTATACTCTTATGTCACTACTGACACAATTCTTGAATTCTTCAATCAATACCAGTTGGTTAAGATTATCATAATCCTTATTAACCTTCTTGGACGTGTACCATCTTGTAAACAAACGCTCTTTTTCCCATGCAAATTCTAAATGAGTCTGGGTAGTTTCCTTTCTACAATTCCTAAAGTTTTGACGGTACGTCTCAGGCACCATCTCATAAGCCCTCAAGACACTTTCTTTCACCACTTCATAATCAGCAGATTGTTCAGTCGAGAGTGCAGTATAAATATCACTAGCTTTACCAGTAAACACACTCTGCAACAATGAGGTCCAATTGTCTTTCGTCCATTTCAGATTCTCAGGTTTTTTCTCAAAACTGAGAAAATATTTGTCTACCTCCTTTTCTCTAAAAGGGGGGGGGGGCTGTCTGATATGTTTGGCCAGATCAAAGTATGAACCCGTATTGCCATGAGAGTGCCCTTTACTGGTCAATTCCAATTCCCTTAATCTAAATTCCCTTTCTTTATCTCTCTCCCTTTCCTGTCTATCCCTTTCTTTTTCCTGCATTTCCCTACCTTTATCCTCCCTTCTTTCTTGTCTTTCCCTTTCCTGTATTTCCTTTTCTTTTTCCCCTTCCCATATTTACCTTTCTTTTTCCCTTTCCCGTATTTCCCTTTCTTTTACCCTCTCAACCTTTTCTATCTTGCATCTGCATTTGCTCCTATTGAAATTTAAGTTTTTCTAACTCTACTTCCTTTGCTATCTTTAATTACCTTTCTAAACTGGACGGAGTTTTCTTCTTCAAACTCGAAACATCCCCTTCACAAACACCTTTTTGTACCAAATAGTCTATCAAAATATTCCTAATCTCCTGTTTCAAAAGAGAAGCTGTCGCTTCAGTAAGACTATAATGTTTGGAGTAGTTAAGGGGGGGGGGGGTATTGAGACCCAAGATTTTTCAGGTGGGCACTTGAGACCCAAACGGGAATTTAACATGGGGGCCTATTGAGACCCAAACGGGAAATGAACATGGCGGGGGGCACTTGAGAACCAAACGGGAAATGAACATGGGGCCTATTGGGACCCAAACGGGAATTGAACATGGGGGCCTATTGAGACCCAAACGGGAAAGGAACGGGAAAAGGAAACAAGGGAGGGAGGGATAGAAGTATGGCCATAATGAAAATTAATCTTTTCTTGAAAAATGGTTGGCCCTGAAAAGGGCCGTTGGAGTGGGTTAATGTTTTCTCCAATATTGGGTCAGGAAGCCTAGGAGCGTGTTGATCTTTTTCTTCTGGGGTGGTGGTGAATCCGGCAGCCAGTCGGGATGTCCCATTCGCCTGAACTTGTCCTGGATTTTCATCTAGTTCAAATTCAGGCGCTGGAATTCCTGTTCTTTCTTGGCCTGCTCCTTCTTGGTTCTTTCTAGTGCCCACAGGATCTTAATGTGGGCCACTTACTTCTACAAAACTTTCTTTAACAATAACTTGGCGATGTGGAGGTTCACCTCTTCGAGCCTGACACTACTGGGGGGTGGATAGGTCCACCAATCTTCCTGGTGTATTCCACCCCTTCCAGTAAGTCTAGGCTCGTTTTAATGAACCCCACACGACAAGGAGCCAAGGAAGTCTTTTGGGATTCCTCCACCAAGACATCGTTCACCAGTCTCCTCGCTGAGGTGAGAGCTGCCAGTTGGCTGGTGACGTATGGCTTGGTGGCCGGGTATCTCCACCAACACTCCATCCTTTCCACCAAAGACTCCACACCCACCATCACATCCCAGGCTTCCTGCAATAGTTCTACTGTAGTCATGTTGTTAAATGATGCAACTGCGGAAGGCGCCGCTTTATATGCTGGAAGCACGGACGTGAAGGAAAACATCCCTTTTCCAAAGATAAAAAATGTATCAAACACAAACAAAACACACCACACAATCCATTTTTTATTTTTTATTTTTTTATCCAAACACAAACACACACCACACCATCCTTTTTTTATTTTATCAAACACACACCACAAACACACTTTATTCCAACACATAAAAGACAATGGGATTTTTGTTTGGAGTGGGAAAGACAAACACACAAACACACACTCTATACAAACACATAACTATATATGACAATAATGAAAATTAATCTTTTCTTAGTAAATGGATGGCCCTGAAAAGGGCCGTTGGATTTTTTTGGTGCATCTAGAGGTGTGGGCACCTCCCTGGTCTGGCCCGACAAGCAGGACAGCTCCCACTCTATGTTTCTTTACTAAGTCGGCATTTTCTTGGAGCTGTGAAGGCCGACGGAGGATGGGTCGTTTCACACTCCCAATCCTCCGTCATCATCTGATGCGGCCTGATCGGCTCCTTATTCTCCCTCTCCTCCTCCTCCCTCTTCTCCACTTCCTGGAGGAGGTGCCACGCTACCTCTAGATACACTTGGATCTGTCTTATAATTTCTTGTTTCTCCAAGTTCATGAATCAACGGGGTAGCTCAACCCGTTCGTTAGTTGAATTAAAGACGTGTGTGGCCATTCGGCCATTTACATCGAGTTTATGAGCGCGATGCGCCCTATTTAATTAGTCACCAATGGGTTAGTTATAACCCATTAGTGCATTAATGTGCAAAGGACACTATTTATTTTACACCCCTCCATCGCTGCATGGTTTCCCCAAGTGAATGGGGTTCATTGTAGGCGCGATATAGGAGGGTGTGTAGATTTACTTTCAACCTGTACATAGGATTGGAACCTCAATGTATACAGGTGTGATAGCAATGCATGCAAGGCATGCTGGTATTCAGTGTGTCTGGAGCGAGGCAGGCAGCTTGGGCTCGGCAAGGGAGACGCGAAGCGGAACGAAAGCACCGAAACGTCATGGATGTTTATGATCAAATTCTGCCCAGTTAACTAAGTCGGGCTGTCCCTAATACCAATAAAGTGTTAGCCACTTGTTCAATTATGGCAATACTTCAAGTTTTAATTTTTTTTAGTTTAACGCGATTATTCCAGGGTTTTTTTTAAAAATTTTGTGTACAAAGTGTACATGTTATTTTCAAAAAATATACCAATCTTTGAGTAAAAATTACTCATATCATTTTCGTATCACGCACACTACAATTTTGAGTAATAATTTTTAGACGGTGGTTCGAAATTGATCAAATTTGTGTTTTAAAAGAGTATAATCAAAAGGGGTTTTCGAAAAATACCAAATTGAAAACCCCATTGATTCAGGCAATATTTTAGCCGGGGGTCTTCTTCCCGTCTGCTGTATACCTCCAACCGCTGTGCCTTGCTGGATACGTGGTGGTCCCGGGTGGTGGTGGTAGGTGGCAGGTATAAACTCCCGCTCCTTTCCCAACACGCCCTGCCTTACTCTTCCAGCCCTGGATTATTTCCGGTTGGCTTGTCCTTTGTCTTTTTTGTTGTTGTTTTCAATGGGGGTTTAGGTTGGCTGCCATACGCTGCAGAACGCCGAATATTAGATGGTCCCCTGACTTCCGTGGTACGTAGTAGAGTGATCCTATCTGGCGTCGTTACTGCACAGCCCCCTACCCTCCTCATCTCTTGTAGCTGCATAGATTACTTGTTTTTCTGCGGAAAATACTTCATCTTGCTGCGCAGAACACTTGTTTTTCTGCGGAAAATACTGGTTATTCTGCGCTGTGCTGGTTTTAGTACAGATGGTCCCCTGACTTCCTATGTAGTAGAGTGATCCTATCTGCACAACCCGCACGAGCTCTCAGACAAAGGCATGCGCCCCCCACAGCGGCTCCGGTCTCGATCTTCACCCTTCGAATGCTGGCGCCTGAATGATGATGAAGCTCAACCCGATTGATTGATTGTTGAATTAACGTCGTGTGCGCCCATTCTGGCATGTACGACGATTTACCCCCACAGCGTGCGAAGCACGCATAGGGGGGGGGGGGTTAAGTGGTCAGGGTTGTTGACAGATTGCAACCACCTGACTCTTTATTAAGTACACCCCTCCAGCGCAGCATGGTTCCCCACAATTAAAGGGGTTAAGTGAATGCGCGCTATTGGAGGATCTGTACAATTAACACACCCCACCATCAATGCATGGTTTCCCCACAAACGGGGGTTCATTGAAGGCATGATATTGGGTGGTGTGTTAATACCTGTAGATAGGAATTGAACCACAATGTTACAGGTAAACAGTAATACAGGTGCGCGATAGCGCACTTATTTACTTAATTGCTTCAAGGTCTCAGTCTGGAGTGGCAGGCGGCACGGACTAGCAAGCGAAAGCGCAAAGCGTGACGGAAGCTGAAACGCCAGGAACGTACATGATCAAATTCTGCTCAGTTAACTAAGTCGGGCTGTCCCTAATATCAATAAAGTGTTAGCCACTTGTTCAATTATGACAATACTTCAAGTTTCTGAAAATTTTCCATTTATCGCGATTATTCCAGTTGTAATAATTTTGTGAACAAAGTGTATATATTATTTTCAAAAAACGATACCAATCTTTGAGTAAGAATTACTCATATCTTTTTCGTATCACGCACACTACAATTGTGAGTTGTAATATTTTAGACGGTGGTTCGAAATTGATCAAATTTGTGTTTTAAAAGAGTATAATCAAAAGGGGTTTTCGAAAAAAAGCCAAATTGAAAACCCCATTGATTCAGGCAATATATTAGCCCTTAAAATGACTTTTTAGCCCTTAAAAGGACTATGGTTAACAGCAGGTGGTCCCCGGTAGAGAAGCTCTGTCGTACTGCTGTGTCAGCTCTATCTTTATCGCAGCGCCCCCTTGGTAGCTCGCCATGCTTAGCATGCTGCTCCATGTGGTCGGCTTTTTGGCGGGGGAGTAGGTCGGCAGTTTAATCCATTGGCCCGCACATCAACTTGGCCCCATACTTCCATACTTCTAGCTGTAGTCGGGTGTTCCATAGCTGCTGACGAAGCTGACCAAGACTGCCTCCTCCCCTCCTCGTCCACTGCGACTCCCTCTACCCTCAAACGTCTGCCACACGTCTGCTCTCTCCACCTGCTGCTGCCTGGAATCAGCTCAACCCGGGGAAGGCGTCACTTTATATGTTGGAAGCGCGGACGTGAAGGAAAACATCCCTTACACCTTAAAAAAACATTACCAACACTACCCGCATCTGACGTCATCCCTATGACGTCATTCCATGCTTCGCGGATTCTGCACTCCATTACCCCTTACCCAAAACAAACACAGACCCAGTACGCGGACCTAAAAGAAAATACTTTTTAAAATTTTATCAAAATACAAACACAAACACATAATCCCTTTTTTTTTAAATTTTTTATTTTTATTTTTTATCAAATACACACCACACCACCCTTTATTTTTTTTAAATATTTTTTTTATTTTTTATCAAACACACCAAACAATCCCTTTTTTTATTTTTATTTTTTTAATTTTTGTATCAAACACAAACACACTCTACAAACACATATCAGGGAATGTGATTTTGTTTTTGGAGTGGGGAGACATAGACAAACACACAAACACATCACCTACAAACACAATTTTTTTAGGCAATCTGAGAGTGGTTATCTTTTCTAGAGATCTGGGTGGCCCTGAAAAGGGCCGTTGGGGTTGAGAAGTTTGTTGTTTAACTTCTAGTAGTAGCAGCAGCAGCAGCCGCAGCAGGACGGCCGCGATTTGCTACTGGTCTCGTGGCTGTAGACAAGCTCTCTTTCTGGTGAAAGAGAAGGTAAACTCATCACAGTCCATCGTACAAGTGACTTCTCCGTCTGGTAGTTTCAGCTGCTGCAAGAGTTGTTGTTGTTGTTGTTGTTGTAGCTGCTGTTGTTGTCTTTGCTGCTTCTGCTGCAGTCTTTGTCTCTCCTCCCATTCCGTTCTGTCCCTGATGATTTCTACTCGCAAAACTTCTTCCACCAGATCTTGAGCCATTTGCAGGAAGATCAACGTCTTTCTCTCTGGGTTGTTCTGAAGCAAATGATGCCTCACCCTTTGCATGTTCACCATGGCTTCATTCAACTTGGTTATCTTGGCTGCCATCTTCTTGAAGTGTTGTTGTTGAGATCTTGACGAGTCAACGAGAGTGACTGCACTGGCCAACTCACCGCTTTATATGCTGGAAGCGCGGACGCGATGGAAAACATGGTTCAGATCGATAGTGAAGGGAAAAGAGTTGGTGACCTCCGATCGATAGAAAGAGAGAGAGATAGAGTCTATACATTTTTCATTTTTTCAAATTCAATAAACCACACAACACCATTTTTTTTCTTCAAAAATCAACATTTTTTAATGAACAAGAAGCTTCTCTCACATAAAATGCAAACTAACAATCAACAAGAATAAACATGAACGTATTTACAGAGTTGACAACGTTGGGTTAGGCAAACTGAACTTCCACTGTTCTACATCATTCTGATGCACGCTACGTTTCTGAGCTAAAGACAAAAGATAACCATAATGTTCACAAAACCATCTTTCTACTTTAGCATCGTTTCGAGCATACTCCCTATCAAAACAAGTCACTAAATGTTCTAAGGAATATTCCAGACTGCGTTGATGAAGAAAATGTACACAATAGTGTCCGCACACCATAGAATCCGATCCTTGTAATCGGGCATTATTGAATCGAGTGGAGACGGCATTTCTTCTCATAAAGTCGATGATGTCGTCTTCCAAAGGAGGTAATCCATAAGAATCAAAATATTCCACACTGTGATCGTTGGGAAAGTACACGGCCACCCAATGGGTTCCTGGTCGATGACTGTCGTCGGTATTGATGACATAGGCATGAATGTCTTTTTGGGTTTGCGATGGGGAAATACATCTTTGGCACACACCACAGGATTCCAAGAAGAAGTGTACGAACTGCGAGTCAACAGGCAATGAAGTCCCCAGGTATCCATTTTTCTTGGTTTTTCACAGGTAAAAAAAGTATTCATTTCACACTTGACTTTATGCTTGAATTGATCTGTCAAGTAAGTCCACGACGATTCAAGGCGGGTAGTCTCTGTACTCTGTTGCAAGAGAGCTTCGATGCGTTTGATCTCCAGAGGAGTGAGTGGAAGTGAAGAAGAATTCTGCAAGTCTTTATACCATTTTCTCAACACCTTTTTCTTCCGAGATCTGAGACCAGGCGTCCTCCAAATATTCATCCATTTTTTCTTCTGCCGTCATCATCATACATTTGTCGTGTTGTTTCTGGCTGGGATGATCGATTTGACATCCATGACAATGTTCTCTGGTCAGGGTGGTAATTCTTTCAGCCAATTCCGTAACATAACAGCAGACTAAATGTTGTTCTTGTTCTGGCCATCGACAAGCCATAAATCCAGCAAACTTGGGAACACTATGTTTCTCTTCTTCTTCTTTTTTGGGTTCTGGATGAATCATATCGTCATCACTGGTAGAGGGTAATGACTGCTGCTGTGCTTCACAACATCCCTCATCTTCTTCGTCTATCTCCATAGGTTCTTCGTGTTGCATCTTTTTTTCTTCTTCTAATAGTCTAGAATCACTTCTCTCAAACTGTTGATCTCTAGAGTATTATCAAATTCTGCATACAAGACGACGTTCACCGTGTGAGGTAGAGGTTCTGCAAACTGATGTTCCACACGAAGTTGACCTGATTTTATAGGGTGGAAATGTCCTTCGTCACTGCCTTGGTCAGGAGTGAAATGAAAACCCCACAAAGCATATCCTCCTGCATAATCCTCGTACGAAATACCGTGGCTGGTGTTGGTGTCTAACTGTCCTGTGGCTTCAAACAGGGCCAAGTAAGATCGCAAGTAAATTTTTGCGTTGCCAAAGTTAGGTTCGAAAGGTCTGGTACACAATGTCTTGCCATCTCGACTACTTCTATCTTGGAGACTTTGTAGTGATGAAAGTTGAACGGATTTTCGTTGTGGACTCTGTTGAAGGCTGCATTACTGACGATGCCAATCAGCAAACGTTTGGGAAGCTGTCCTTGGAAGACGTGATCTTCGACTTTGGATCGGAGTCCAGTGGCAACGGTAAACGTTTTCACTTCCACTCATCGCACAGGATACTTGGCGGTGGTTCTGCTCAAAGTTTGACTGATGTCGTTGGGTACTTTAGGTAAGACTTCCACACGGCGCACGTAAAGTCTGGCTTCTTCGATGATGGTTTTGTAGTTGTTGGCATCGGCCATCAAATGGAAGACGGTACTTCTGCGATTCAGTCTCAGGCGTACATCCACTCCGTTAAACAAATACTTGTCTTGCAAACACATGTCCAAATGCAAACGATCCATCAGTTCTAAAGTACGCCTTTGTAAGATTTTCTTTCGACGCTTGTTAAATCCCTCATTATGCGGGTCTCCTGGATTATCATCAACCGCCGCTACAGTCAAGTCTGTGTCGTTGAACTTTTCCGAGGTGTCAGGTTTCCAGACCACGCAAGCATCCAGATGGGTGTTCTTGGCTTCTTTTCCGTACGACAAGAGATTTTCCAAGTAAGCACGGTAAGGGTAAGTATCCATGCTGCTGCTGACCAGTTTGTTATTCAAGTACAAATCCACTTCGCTGAACAAGGAATGCATGAAATTATTGACGGGAGCGACTCTGGCATTGGGATCAGGATTGCTGTTGTTCGTTTGGAGACCTTTGAGTTTCAGATACAAGAGGCTGCTATTCAGATCGATGTAATCTTCGGTTTGTCCTTTGATTTCAAATTCGATAGGAGCTGAAGCTGTCAAAGACGATACAGGATGAAATTCCACCTATTAGGATGCTTGCATCGTCATCATGGTGGGGGGCATGGTAAACAGATCCAGTTCTGACTTGGTACATTCGCAAGAATCTCGGTGCATCATTTTCAAGGGTTTAGTAATCAAATACGTCTAATTCTCTGACCGTTCTTCTTTTCTTATTCTTTTTTGGAACACCGTGTGTTTTATGAGCTCTGAAGGGAGGTCGACGTCGTCTCTTTCTGCCTTGTCCTTGCTGTGGAGTGAAGGAATAAGTAATGCCAGGACCTGAAGCGTCAAGTGCATTTATAGGAGTCTCTCGGCGAGCTATAAGATCTTTGCCAGTTTGTAGCAACACATTTTTTCCTGCTCTCATAAAGACTTCTTTTGAATTTTTTGCAAAAATTCTTTTCCTTGTGTCAAAGCGGCATCTTTTAAGGCATGCAATCCTCGAGTCACCATGGGTTTCAAAATAGGGGCTACCGTCCGAAATGCCGATTTTAACATATCTCCTAAACCGTGTCCTCGTTGTCGAGCCACTCCTCGGTACACCGGATACATTTTTTTGATGTTACAATTCGCTGGAGAACCTTTTTCGAAAATGTAGTTTCACCATGACTTTTCCTTTGTCAATGAATGGAACATTTTGTCCCAAATCTCCTTTTATACTAATGTTGACACTGTCAAAATACGATTTATTGACTGGAAGATAATGAGGATGTACACATTCACGGTGAACGTGATACGTGGTTCCACCTTCTTCGTACGCGGCAACAGCAGAATCCACTTTGAAAGGAATGACTCTCAGTAACGAAGCGGCTGTGTTTCCCACCACGTTGTACTCCACCACATCCGAGCACACAAACATTAAATTCAGTCCAACGTTCAATTCGATAGGGTGGCGAAAACCCTTTTCGAAATCTAAGTTGCTTTGGAATATTTTATTGAGAAGCATTTTGTTCGCACCCGAAATAGCATACAACCCAGGAGAAAAAGTGATGGTCAAGGTTTTGTTGTCCGAAAATTGCAAGACGATACGGCGTGCCACAGGATGGTAACTGATCTTTACCGATTTATTGGCTTTCTCTATGGCTTTGGCAAATTGGGCCTCGAAGATAGCCGCAATGGTGTCCACCAAATGTCGTCCACTAAAATAATACCCTTCAGGAATTCTCATGGTATAGGTCGTCAAGTGATTGGTCG
Source organism: Margaritifera margaritifera (assembly GCA_029931535.1). Classification (NCBI taxonomy): domain Eukaryota; kingdom Metazoa; phylum Mollusca; class Bivalvia; order Unionida; family Margaritiferidae; genus Margaritifera; species Margaritifera margaritifera. Next base: position 3,762,366 of record JAQPZY010001538.1, read on the forward strand.
GGTGTCCCTTTTTGGATTCGTGAAAGCCAGGTTGAGAATTGTCCAAGTGTTGTTGCACTTGCTCGTTCAGGATATCCACGACAAAAGTGTTTTGACCTGCGTCGATGTTTTGGACTTGCGTAGGATGAATGATTTCTACCAATGCCACTTCCCAATGAGCTTCGTGATCCAATTGGATGGACTGAGATAATTTAGCTGTGAAACAACATAAGACATTGTTGGGAAACACATTCATGGAACTTTCACTGGGTAAAGTTAAATAAAATTGGTCATTCATAGCTGTTCCAAAGTTTTGCTCTCCGAGGAGTCACTCGAGTGTACAGGAGAATGATGTTCAAACGGTTCCAAAAGAGGACTGGTATTGTGGTGACTGGAAGAAGGTGGACTGGCGTTGGCCGTACCGTTGTGCTGGCTGCTGTGGTTGTGGTTGTTGTGACTGTCCGTCGTCGTAAATTTCAAAGAGGGTCTGGGTAGAAGATAACCGATGCAACTGCTGAGTAAAATGGTCCACAATTGTTTGTCCCCTTGTTGCAAAGTCAAATTGGCAATGGCTGCTCCAATGACACAATACACCACAAAGATTTGGCAGAAAAAGACAATTTTATTTTTAGGCACACGTTCTCCGCACCGCACCCAGAGCGGTTGTTTTTGTAATTCTTGAATAGAGGAGCTCTGCGAAGGAGTCGAGGTCGTAGTTGTGTTGAATGGCATGTTGGGTTACTTCTTCTTTTTATAGTCGACGACTTGGGAAGCGGCAATCCAAGATTCAAAACTAGGGAGATATCCTTTCCAACTTACTTTGACTTCTTCCACTCGACGTTTGCCCACTTTGCGTGTTCTTCTTTCGAGAATGCTTTCGATGTCGTACAAGTCGTCTTCTTTTTTGGTCACTCGTTGTAACTCAGGCAAGTAAAATGTTCCTTTGAGCACTTCTCCGTGCATGTCTTCCAATTTATAGACGGGAGGATCACGTCCACGCGCGGGTCCAGTGACACGAAACAATTCGGTGGTCCAGTTGGGCAAATAACCTTTGTCAAAAGCGCGTTTGGTTTTTCCGATGCGAACCCAATCTCCCGTCTTCAGCAGCAGGGCTTTCTTCTGGTGTCTCCTCTGGGGTGTACCAAACAATCGATCAAACACCTTCACTTCGTTTTCAGGGGCCACCTCTTCGGGGGCATATCCGATGCTTCGATGGTGCGATTGATTGTACGCTTTGACCAAACGTGGTAACACGTCGATGTACTTGAGAGTGTGTTGATGTGTAAAATATTTCCACATGCGTTCTTTCAAAGTTCTTTGAAAACGTTCCATGACACTAGCTTTGGTTTCAGGATTTTCGGTGGTAAAAAAATGAGTGTGTCTTTGTTTCAATTCTGTTTGAAAAGCTTGGTTTAGAAATTAGGTGCCTTTGTCGGTTTGTCATCGTAAAGGGTGACGACCACTTTGTTTTAAGACCAGTTTTAAGGCACGTACCAATTCTGCTTTTAGAAGTCAAAGGCACGACCCAAACGAATTTGGAAAATACGTGGATGACACAAAACAAATATTTGTGACCACGATTGTAGGCTGCCAAATGAGAGACGTCGGCTAAATCGGCTTGCCATTGATGATCGATGCCCTCCACTTTGGTTGGACTTCTAGAAAATTTTCGTCGAATGGGTTTTTGTAACGTGTACGTCAATTGTTCTTGTAACCATCGTCGTACTTCTGGCAAACGTACAATTTTCAATTTACTTTTAGCAGCCCGATACAATTTTTGAACTCCTCCGTAACCAGCAGCATAGCCAGGATTGTAGTATAGACTTGCTAAAAGTTTCTCCATGGTTTGACTTCTCAATAAGTCACCCACTGTTCGATGCTACTACTTTGGGTGTCGTGAGGTTTGGACGAAGTGACTTGACGCGTTCGACGATCCACAGGAGTGGGTAGTAAAGAAGGGGTGATGGCAGGTTTCTTCTTGGTGGTCTCTTTTTCACTTCAGTCTTGCTTTCTTTCTTTTTTTCTTCTGCTGAAGAAGGAGTGGACATCATCTTATGAACCCAATCTTTCATTTTTTCTCGATGAGGGGTAGGTGAGGGTGTCAACAAGGCCGCGGCAATCTTACTAGAGATGGAAAGAGCAGACGGAGTTTGAAACACTTCTCGGGGCTCGTCGTCTTCTTCTGTCGTCCCCGTGGCGGTGTCTGTTTTAGTGGTGGCAGTGACTTTAGGTTGGCTTTTCATCAGAGCTTTGAAATCTCTCAGAGTGGGTTGAGCTGTTTCGTCTACAGCTTTCTGGATAAAGAGTTGAAGACGTTGCAAGAGTTGACCGTACCGTTGCGATTTTTCTGTTTCTGACAAATCACTTCAATCCATGAGTGATTGTAATTCTTGTTAAAACTGGGACATCTCCTTGAGATTAGGATTGGGAGGTAAATGAGGTATCCGTTGTTCGTTCCAACGATGAAATTCCATTCATCGTTTGTAAGGAACTAAAGTCAGTTTTCGTCCTTCCATTTCATCCAAAGGTACCAGTGTGTGCTCTTTCCAGAGAAGGGTGTCCTTTTTATCTTTTTTTTTCTTCCCGTCCTTTTATCGCATGACTCCTCCTAAAAGCGGTCCAGCAATCGTTCCTAAAAAAGGAGCCGCTATTTTTAACAACGGTCATATCAGCATAGGTAGAAATCCTCCTCGTTGCACCAACATTTTTTTCTTTTGCTGGAGAGGTATTTTCTTTTTGACCATTTGGCGAAGAACGTTCCGATGTTTGCCTAATTTTTGTTTCTGTATCTTGGACAAAGGTACCGTTCCTTTCAAGACGTTCAAACAACATTCACACACGGTATCGATGATTTCTTTGGGGGCTGTTTGAATGAGTTGTTTTCGCATGGGAGGATTGGATTTGGTCAGGACAGACAAGACGTCCCAATGTTTAGCCAGACGAGGTGGAAGTCCTTTTTTGGTTTTGCCTTTCTTCTTTTGGTGCTGTGCACGTTTGGGAGTCATCTTAGATGTCAAGAGCAAGTCTGAAGTCTCTGGCAGGTCACACTTCTATTTTATACTGGAACACGTCTCCACTGATTGTCTGCACGGCGTACCATCTTCATGACAGGCATCACTCCACGTTGAGGTGTTTTCAACGGACTAAATCGTCTCAGTTCTTTTTTGGATAAATCCGCTAAACTTTGTAACTTGCCGGTTCTCTCTTGGACTTTGGTTTTAGGGGACGGTACTTTTTTTTTAGCGGCTGCTGCCGTGGCCAGATTAGCCGAAGTCGAGGGTCACGGAGTGGTGACTTTCGAAATCGGTTTCCATTTTTGCATCAAATTAGGAAACACTCGTCTTAAGTCCGGTTTGGCAGGCATCATCACGAAGGGGGACGAAGACGACGAAGAAGAAGAAGTGGACGGAAGAGAAGGAGACCTCGTCATTGCTGCCTGTCGTGGCTTGCGGGTGTACGCTTGCGTCCTCGCAGCAGTACCTCTCTTGCGGGTCGCAGTGGTTGGTGTTTTCTTGGCAGGGCTTTTCTTTTTCTTGGGGCTTTCTTTTTAGGGCTTTTCTTCTTCTTTTGGTTTTTCTTTTGGTTTTAGGTTTTTTGGCTTGGGCATTAGGATCCCATTTCAAAAGTGAACGAATCATTATCCCTCCTAAAGAACCGCTACCTCCAGGGTTCAAAATGATTTGTTTTTTAGTCCGTGGATCGATTCTAGGATAGGCCAGTTGTGACAACGCCACTTTATGTTTTTGAAAAAAAACGTTGGGTTTGATGAGGGATGTGAATGATGCCTTGCAGTAATTGACGTGCCGTCAAAGTAAACCATCGAAACACTTCTTTGAGAGTAGCTTCTAACAAACGGGCACGGTCTTGTGCATTTTTTTTTTCGCCACTGATGCCATACAAGGCAATCAATAAATCTGGCAGAAGGATGAGCTTGAAAGGAAGTTATATCGAAGACTGTGGATGTTTTTATAGTTTTTTTCTTTTTAGAGAGTGATCGAAGGGGACGTGTAAATGACGGGACGTCCTTCTTGACACCAATGGTGAAACAATTGGGTACGAAATCTCAAATAGTCGGGAGTGGTAGATTTTAAGTCGATGAGTAAATACGCATGAGGTGTTTGAGTGGCATCGTCGTACGCATAATTCAGCCAAGGAGTGCCTAACTGTTTGGCTAACACTTCCACTTGAGATTTGTCTCTGAGGCTTTTAAACAAGATCACGTAATGAGCGTTGAGACTGATGGTTCGATGGGCTTTACTTTGTTGAAATACATTTTGAGGAATGTAAATGATGCTGGCATTTCGATGATGTCCTTTCCGTGTAAACCAAAGTTTAATTTCTTCTTCGTCTTCTCCTAACATGTCGTCGAAGATGACCAGATGTGTTTGACTCACGTCAGACACGATCCCATCGTCTTCGCGAGGGATACCTTCCACAAACGAAATGGCCTCTCCTTGACTTTCATGAAGTAAGGTGTAAGACGATTGCCACTCTTTGTAACACCACACGATGCGTTGAGGTGGACGATCGAACAAATGAGATTTGTGTTCGATCAAACGTTTGACAAATTCGGTTTTGCCTGAACCACTGGGTCCAGCAATCAACATGTTAAAAGGATGGCGCAAATACAAAGCTTCCCAACTTTGACGATCTAACTTTTCGTCGATCACTTTGACCACAGAAGAAGCAGAAGAGGCAGAGGAAGAAGATGCAGCCGTGACTCAGCTAGGAAGAATTTTGAGAAAAAGACAAAAGACACAAGACATTTTATACGTTTCATACACGTTTATTGTTTGTAAAACAACCAACAAAAAGTCATGAATGACAAAAATGCATACCGCAAAAATGGTCAGGTACAATATTAAGGCTACCACTAAAAGAATCAAAGTTCTGTATAAACAAGTCAATGTACAACATTCTGGATGAAGGTGTGTCCTACGAATTCCGGTCTCTGTTCTGGTGGAAGAATGAAATGTCTCTGACAGAAAGGTTCTTTGTTCTTGAGGTGTTTCCATGTGGACGATTGTGTGGTCTTTCTCTGTGTCAGGTTCTTCCATGACTCTTTCAAAGGTCATTTTTGACTTGGATTCCAATTTCACTTTGGGTCTTGGAAACTTAGTGACGTGCCAGGTCTTTGGCAAACTGTGCCACTTCTTGTAGCCAAGCATCGAAACCAATACTTTTCCAGTCACGTACATCTTTCCAATCGTAAAGTTGTTGGTGTAACCAACTAGCGATGCACACTTCTTGAAACGTGTGAAGGGTAGATAAAGTTTGACTAATGTCTTCTTCACACGGAGGTACACAACTCGTGTTCATCACAAGTCTCAACACTTTGAGCACAATTTGTCTTTCGTGTACCGATAAATCATGAATGGTCATGGTTTTTGGTTGTACCGTTCATGATTCACCCATAACCAACACTGTTCCTCCAAAATAGTCCACAACGAATGTCCTGGAAAACGAAATCCAAGAAAAGTAGTCACTAAGACACACACGGCATAGCGTCCAAAATTCAATGGAAACAGTTCTTGTATCAAATGTTTATAATCCTCTAAGGTCTGAACACGATCGTTGACTTCCTTCCACGGAATACGTTTCACGAGTGAAGACAACGGATCTGGCATGGTGGGTTTTTATATCCAGGTTCCCAAGGTTGGTATCTTTTGTGAAAGTCTACTCCAAGGTACCTACGATAGTTTCTCCCCAGAATCAGTCTTCTCATACTTTGGAAGTAGTAATGGTTTAAAAATCGAGAAATGACTTTGAGTTTGCGTTTCACTTGTATCTGGATCAACTCTCTGTAAATACGTTCTCGCAGCTCCAAAGGCAAACCACGAATGTGTTCTTGTAAAGTATCCGACGTGGAAAGAAGTGACTCTCTTTTGTTTACTTCACAACAGCTGTGATAGTTTCTCCCCAGAATCAGGCTTCTTATACGGTGGAAGTCGCGCTAGTTTGAAAATCGAGGAATGAATTTGAGTTTGCGTTTCACTTGTATCTTGACAAACTCTCTGTAAATGCGTTCTCGCAGCTTCAAAGGCAAGCCACGAATGCGCTCTTCTAAACTAGTCATTCACAGGCACAACTTTCTTGGTGACAAAATAGTCATACACTTGCAAAATGGAATCGCTGGGTAAAGGCTTTCCAAGATGTTCACTGATGACCTAACACCTCAGACGACGTAAAGGCGTTTCATCTTGAGGTGACACTTCTTGTAAACGTTTTTGGTATTCTTCAAAGTTGGTCACTTTTTTTTTACCTCCACTTCGTTCCATGGAATTTTGTGTATCACTCCCACATTGTAGGTGGTGCCATCCAATCTCTTACGAGCCCAATTTCTTATTTGATCAATGTTTGACCATTTGAATATTTTCAAAGCAATTAAACTTCTTATAGCGTTCAGATTCCACTGGTTAAATTGTCTGTGCCGTAAAGGATGTAACTGTTCTTTACGTTTCACTTGTATCTGAATCAATTCTTGGTAAATGCGTTCTCGCAGCTCCCAAGGCAAACCACGAATGTACCATTGTAAAGTATCATCCGACATGTTACTTCTTGGAACTGGCGTCCGGCTCATCGTACCCGTACTCTTCACCGACTAAAGGCAAGTACTGACAGTGCGGAGACCATCTGGCATGTTCGAATTAAGCTGAGTCGTTAGGCTTCCATTGGTGAAGTCTCACATCTTAACTGAAACACTGAATTTTATCTCCTTCCCCCAAGTAGATAAATCCAGATCTTGCTAAAGCATTGGGAGTAGGTCCTTGCAGATATTTAGGCCACCTCTCTTGGAACGTCTGGAGTCGCTTTTGAAACTTGGAATAGCCAGGCAAAACCACAGGTATCGTCAATTCTTTACCCATGTAGGGATGGCATACACAGGTAGGGATACGTTTACCATCCCCAATAAAGAAGAAAGGGCGTCCTGCATCGCTAGAGGGACGGTAAGGCACACGCACAGCATCATCGCTGATGTCAAAGCGTACGGAATCCGTCTCGTCGCATGGCACCGCATCGCACTCCAGGTCGTGATCGCACTTGGAGTTCACAGTAGATCCCTCACTCGGTGGGTGGGTGGCATGAGTATTTATCATCTTCCTTATCTTTTTTCTTCTTGCTCGGTCAACGTTGGAAGTCCTAATGAATGGTTAGACTTGGAAGTGGTCCCTTTTTTATACTGAAGATCGGCGTGTCCGTATGGCAAAGTGGTGTGGTCTGGAAGTCTTACTCGTTTCTGGTACACAATTTGGTAAACTTTTTGTAAAGGGCGACTGACGATTTAGTGATTAGGTAACCGTACGATCTTGTGAGGTTCTAACGTAGGCTGCAATGACCACGTTGCTAAAATGGTCGGGCTGTACAAACTTGCATTCTTCTTCGAAATTGACTAAGATCAAATCATCACGGACGACTTCTACGTGTTTCATCAGTTTACTTTTGTCGTCCACCAGTTTAAAGTAGCGACTAGGATCGGTCAAGTATTCCGTCTTGGTCAAGATCGGACGTTGTGCCATTTTTCCCCATAAACAATTCAACATGACTTTGGCAAACGATCTTCTTCCTTCGTTTTTTTTCTTCGTCTTCCAAAGTGATCCCTTCAATGTCACGGTACTCTTCTTTGAATCGGACTTGGTCTTCGGGAGTCTTGCACCATGAGGGATAGCCGCTGGCTTCTTGTTTCAGTTTTAAAAATTGGTTGACGTACCCCGAGAAAATGCCTGGATGGGAGGCGTCGTCCTTTTGGTATTGTGCTGTGGTTGGAAAGTGCCAGATTTCGTACACTTTCAACAAGCGGTATCCTCGATCCAGAGCCAGATACAATTCGGCGCTGACGCACGTTCCTGTCAAAGCGCGTTCTTCCTCCGTGTGGTGACAGGGGTGATCTTGGTTACATGTTTCGGCACACGAACGGAATAAAGGAAACATCAGTTTTCCTTGGCAATGATGAGGCAAGATAAGATGGTACAAGTCGGTCGGGGGTAAGACTTTGCATTTGATCAATCCTTCGTACTGACGAATGTGTTCCACGTCGATGTGTTCTGTGAAGATTTCAGGGTGTCCGGTAGGAAATTGAGCATATTTGCACACCCAAGGATACAACGAACACACGTCGATGTATTTGATTTCTTCTCCTCTTGATTCGTCTACGTCGTACAACAAGCGAGTGGCATTGGTTCATCCTCCAAACAAACTGTAGTGTGGATCCAAAGGTTCGATGTCAGTCACGTCGTAACTTTCGACAAAACTCCTAAATTCAGGATCGGTTTTCAGACGTCGATCGTACTCGTGCTCCCACATTTCTACCACTTGGTATCCTTGACTTTCTAACTTTAGTCGTCGTTGGTAAGTCTGTTCGTACAACTCTTCCATGCTGGCTCCCGTGAAAGGACTTTTCAGGTCTCGTTTAGGAAAACAGGTAGGGCATCCGTGAAACAAACAGCCCTGAAATTCGCACACCGTGTTCGGGTTTTCTAAATCCCAAACATCCACGGAAAGACTGCCTATTTTCTTTTCTCCTCCTCCGTTTCTGGCATGTCGTATCCATTTGTCTTCTTTTTGGCACAAGTAATGGAGCCAACGCAAAGCTTTGGCCGAGTATTGACGACTGGCAAAGAGAGACGTGTTCGGGTCTATGATGGCTAGTTCGTTCTCGGGCATGATGTTTTTGGTGTACACTAAGGTACAGGCTTTAGGTAGGGTGCATGCTTCCTTCAAAGGATCGATGTCTCCGTGATCTAGAAATAACTGTCGAAACTTTCCACAGCAACGGCGCAAAATGTCCACATCGGATCGGCAGTACTTTAACATTTCTTCTTGGAAGTCAAACGGTTCTAACTGGTGAGCGTGGTACCAAGCGTGAAAGGCTTCTCGGCGTTCGGGGTGAATTCCGTCGGGGTCGTAATAGTCAACCTCAGGCAAATGCGGTTGTACGGGTGTTGATTGGCTTCCCTATTGAAAAAGTGGGGAAAATATCCTTTGGCTATTTCTGTCATACCAAATGTTTTAGGCATTCGACTCAAAAGCATAGCCAAATAACTCATGGAATCTTTGCACTTGTCCCACTTGCATGTAGATGAGTTTGGCTCCGTTCATGGTGACTTTAGGGCATTCGGTACCTTGTTGCGAATAATATTTTAACAAAAACTGTCCATCGTATCCCGAGAAATAGTGAGCCATGACGGTCGCATAGCGATGACAGTCTCCGTAACTTTGAATGTCCTCTTCGCTCCAAGTGTCGTCGGTAGGGTCTAAAATCAAATGATCAGCTTCAACTGTCTCAATCCCTTTCCACGACCAACTCCTATTCCTCCTCCTCCTCTTCCTCCTGCTTTGGTGGTAGTAGTGAATGGTGGTGGTGGTGGTGGTGGTAGTGGTGGAAGTATCTCACTAGTAGTAGTGATGGGTTCGAATGTTTGGCCCGTGATGGTCTCTTTCTCTTAGGTTGTGTTAAAGAAATCTGATACATGTTTCACAGATTCTTTAACTCCGCTAAAATGTCTTGTAGTAGACTCACCGTTTTGTTTTCCTCACTCTCTTCCTTCGGTTCTTCACCCTTCTCCTCTTCTAACTTTCTTATTTCTTCTTCTTGTTTTCTTCTTTCCTCTTCTTGCTGAAGAAAAACTTCTTCGGCTTCTCTCTGACGCTGTAAAAAAATTATAATTCTTCTTTTTGCCTCTTTTTGAAATCGTCCATGACAGGCAAAGAGGCTGGTGGTATAGCATCAGTCGTGGTAGTTTCAGGTACAAATTCTTGAGACAGAAAATGGACAAAATCTAAATTAAAATCTTCCGGTTGGAAGTTCACTACGGCATTCGTTGCTGTCGTCGCAGGCTCACCCCAATACATGGCCTTCGTAGTCTCCGTCATACTTAGGCTGTCCAAAGTAAAATCCTTACGAACGCTGTGATGCCTTTATACTCAAGATGACGTCACCCCCCCCCCCCCCACCTCACACCCACCCCCCGCTCTCTTCCCATTGGAAGAAAAACCTACCTAGCTTGTAACGCGCGCTTGGATTGGTAGTTCATTTCAATCCATTTCAATCCGCTCTTAGGCTATATATACCACCGCTTGTCTCATAAAGCTTCACCGGTTTCTCCAAGACCACTCCAGAAGAAGAAGAAGAACTAACGTAGAATCATCTACCATCATCTCGGGAATGCTCTTCGACCCAGACTATCCCATGTATGTCAAAGCCTCATGGGCCATCACGAAAATGACCGAGACCGCTATCTGGAAGAGACGGATTTATGTGGAACGCCAAGGATGCTTGAAGCGTGTCTTGATTTACGGTCCGAAAGTCAGACGAAGTCTAAGGAAAAGAAGACCCTCCAGAAGATGTCTTCTATGTTAACTTAGTTCACCCCCCAAAAAACCAACGACCCTTTTCTGGGCCACTCATTTAACAAGAAAAGATTAATTTTCATTATGGCCATACTTCTATCCCTCCCTCCCTTGTTTTCTTTTCCCGTTCCTTTCCCGTTTGGGTCTCAATAGGCCCCCATGTTCAATTCCCCTTTAGGTCTCAAGTGCCCCCCCCCCCCAGTCCATGTTCCATTCCCGATTGGGTCTCAAGTGCCCTCAGCCATGTTCAATTCCCGTTTGGGTCTCAATAGGCCCCCATGTTAAATTCCCGTTTGGGTCTCAAGTGCCCCCCTGGAAAATCTTGGGTCTCAATACCCCCCCACCCCCCGTAACTACTGTTTGGCAACTTGAAGTAACTAATCCTTTTTCCAGGACTCTTATTTCTCCTGGGTGGCAGCAGCTATGAAACTCTCTACTTTGGATGTCATGATGAAAGCCTGTTCGTTTCTCTATTTATTCCTTAATTGGGAAATCAAAATGTCAAAGACCACTCAAATTTCAAACAATGAAATTCAAATCTAAAAAAAACAAAACAATTTTCCGAAGTATTAAAATCTCTGAAATATTAAACTTCGAAAATACTTAAAAAATTTCAAATCCCGAAATATTCATAAAATTCGGATCCCGAAAATATTCAAATTTCGATCCTGGAGGAGTCCCCAACTTCTTCTGTTACGTCTAGGGGTTAGAAATAGTAAAAAAAGAAAGAACGACTCAAACAAGCTTTCACAATTTATAAAATATAAATATTTAATTTCCTAAAATATTAAATATTTCAAACAAACAAAGTGAAAGAATTAAAAATACTTACAGTTTAGAAATTCCTAAATAATCCTAAATGTTCTATTGAATTTTGATAATCCGGAAGTTAATCCAAAGTATTCCGAATGAAGTCACTAATGTGTTGATATGCCACAAGAAACACAGTTTTAAATCCAAATGTTATTAATCCCAGGTAAATTCATGTGAATGTAGAATATTGTTAAGTTCCTTGAAGAATAGTACTTAAATCCAAAATGTACTATTTAGATAACAGATTTTCACCAGCTGATTTTACAAACAATAATAATCTTCCTCAATAACCTTATGATTCTGAAGAACTGCATAGAATGAAGATTCAGTGGTTATTTTGGTATATATAGTCTCTAAAACTCTAATACTACGACTTAGAATGAATTATGTCAACAACCTTCTTTAACCAATCAGAAACCAGGTCGCGCATGATACTGTTAAAAGTACCTTCACACTACAATGAAAATACCTTATTTCAAATGAACATGATGTTGACATAGGATTCAAGGTCATAAATTCTGCACGCGCTACCACAAAATTTCACCATTGTGGGTTAAGCTGACTGACATAATTATTGATTTTCCCAGGATTTAACATGACTCATGTAAATATTGTTGATGTTCATTTGTACAATGATTATAAACCCAAATGAAAACTATTATCATTTAAAGATAATACATAATGCCATAACAATGACCATGACCTCTGACCTTTATACCCCTGAATCTATAGGTTTCTTTATTACCCTAAATGCAAATCATCCACAAATTTAGGTCAAGAACTTAATCTAGAACAGAAGTTAATCTGCAAAGCCCATTTTTCATTTACCTTTTTGAATTAAAAAGCATTAGGCCTCTTCCATTCCTTAAGTGTAAGCCTTTTACAAACTTTGCTCAATTTACATGGTCTAAAATTAAAAGTATTATACAAAAACCCAATTTTCTTCTTTGAGTCGGTGACCTTGAGCTTCAGCATTTTGAGTCCAAGATCAATAGGCTTCTTTCTTACCCAACGTGCAAGTCATCCACCAGGTTTGGTGAAGGTATATGGTCAACAACTGAATTGGGGGGGTGGAATAAACATTTGTCTTCTTTCAGTCACAGTGACCTTGACCTTTGACCCCCAAATCAATAGAGTTCTTCCTTACCATCCACAAAGTTTAATAACTGTAGATTGTGGAGAACTTGAATTATTGTGACAAAACCACGTTTTTTCTTTCAGTCACAGTGACCTTGACCTTTGACCTCAAAAGTCAATAGGGTTCTTCCTTACCCCAAGTGCATGCTATCCATAAAGTTTGGTAACTGTTGATGATGGAAAACTAGAATTATTGTGCAGAAACCATATCTTATTTAAGTTTTCACTCTCTCTAAACTGACCTTTTGACCCAAAAATCAACAGAGTTTTCCTTACCCAAGTGCAAGCCATCCACACACAAAGTTTGGTAACTGCTGATGATGGACAACTTGACTTATAATATGCTCCACCTTACGGCAATCATATCAAAAGTAGGGGTTGGGTTTATTATTAAAGATATCCTTAGTAAATGTTTAAAAACAATTTTGTAAAATTGGGGGTGGGCTTACCATCAGAAATAAATAATAAAATAATCAAAAATTCTTTTTTGTTACCTTGTATCTTGAAATGCAGAAAAACAAAGCAGAGAAATCATTCTGAAAATGTCACCTTTATTCAACATTCACAATTAGATGATGTGAAGACGAATAAGAATTAAAATGGGAATATGGATAAAAACATCCATGTAACAAATTGTCATAAAACTGTATGGAAAGTTGGATATATGTTTGAAAAACAAGCTTGTTCATAATGCAGTACTTAAATTATTACATCCTTGACAAATGTAAATACAAAATGTATAATATTAGTAAAAAAAACACCTCAAATGATTAGTTTATAATCAATGTTGGAAAGCTGTAAAGCTTGCTTGCTATATTTTTTGTCAGAACCATACACTATATATACTCACTTATAAGTCAAGTCCAACTGTAAATAACAGAGACTCTGATCTGCTGTCACATCATGTACCAGCAGATCAGGGCCTATGTTATTTCTTCTACTCATGACTCCAAACAAACTGCATAGACCCAGGTCTGCTGGTGCATTATGTGATGGCAGATGTGGGTTTGTGCAGTTTGCAGTTGTTCTCGACTTATAATGGAGTATAGTCGGTAATATAAACATTTCAATTACACCATGAATGAATTTTAAGTTGTTCAAAGATATTAATTTCTCACATGTTGGGAAATACAAATGTAAAGCTACATGATTATTTCAAGATCTTAATATTGGTGTTATGATGCTTCATTCATTGTTAAAAAATAAGGGAAAAAAACCCAAAAAACCCTTATAATAAAACTGACCCAAATGAAGTCAGTTTAACAACGGAATATTTTTGATAACCATCCAGTACCTTTGATATATCACTGACTGCCACCAGCAAGCACTACCATATATACTCGTATACAGATCAGATCCAACTGCAAACTGCATAGACCCATATTGCACCAGCAGATCTGGATCCATGCAGCTAGTTATTAGTAATCAGTTGAACAAACAACATAAACCCTGATCTGCCAGTGCATCATGGAACAGCAGATCAGGGTCTATGTTATTTGCAGCTTGACCTGACTTATAAGTGAGTATATATGGTAGTACATGTACTACAGTATAGGAATTTACCTTGTATATAGAAAAAAATCTTTAAGTATATCTGAAGAGGATATAAAACTAGTTTTTGTATACAGTACTCGGGTAAAGATACACCTAGGAGAGCAGCAATTGAAAATTTGGATGAAAAACTAATTTGATACTTTTTACATACTTGCTTCATAATTTACCCCAACCAAACTACAAATGTTTCGATCTTTGTTACGACCAGATATATGTAAAGTACAGCCTAAGTACCTTAACTAAGTAGCAAATTTGCATATGTATAGTAAACATGAATTAGCATATGCATAGTATTTACATCAACAATGCCAATTTATGAGATTTAAAAACTACAGACATGTACTTAAAATTTCAATGCTGATACTTTGAATACACATTACTCTGACACTTTGAATACACACTACTCTGATGATCACAATACATGTAAACAAATTCCTGATAGCACAATACATTGGAAACCAGCAAACCTACAAAGACATTTGTGACATTTCATATATCTATCTGTCAATTACTATCATGTACACAATGGATAACAACTATAAAGACATAAAATATTGTAGACCCTCAGTATAATGCACTCATTCACTTAACATGTCAATGATTATTGATAATATAACACAGAAAATTGAAGTTTTGTCAATGGTACTTTATTAATTTTACTTGATAATAGGTCTTATCTAATTTATAACTATTATGTGATTTCACATATGAAGTACATTATTATAATGAGGTTTCATATAGAAGATACCTCATTATAACACTGCTTTGCCTTTAATACACCCCTCTCAATAACATGGTGCAATTTTATGAACTGTATTACAATGATGAATCATGAACTGCATTGAGGGATCATGAACCACATTATAATGAGGGAGCACAAACTTCATTATAATGAGGAACAATGAACTGCTTTATAATGAGGGATCATGAACTGCATTATTAAGGATCATGAACTACATTACATTGAGGGATCATGAACTGCATTATAATGAGGGATCATGAACTGCATTGAGGGATCATACTGCATTACAATGAGGGATCATGAACTGCATTACAATGAGGGATAATGAAATGAATTATAATGAAGGATCATGAACTACATTACAATGAAATCATGAACTGCATTATAATGTGGGATCATGAACTGCATTATACTGAGGATCATGAACTGTATTATAATGAGGGATAATGAACTGCATTACAATGAGATATTGAACTGCATTATGAGGGATGCACTGTATTATAATGAGGAATCATGAACTGCATTATAATGAGAATTCATGGACTGCATTATAATGACAGATCATGAACTGCATTAAAACGAGGGAGCATTAACTGTATTATAATGAGGGATCATGAACTGTATTATAATGAGGGGTCACTGTAGTTAGTACTCTATATGCTGTGATCATACTCATCACTTTTTACTGCACTTAAGTTGCAATTTCCCAGAATATTCCAAAATGGACAGGTAAAGGCAGTTTATAATTGGGGAAAGAAAAAAAAAATAGGAGAAATATCAGTTGATGATTACCAATGTTTATCTCCAAAAAGGTTATCTTTTTGTCCTTACAGTCATTTTCTAGATTAATGAAAACAATGTTTGTTTGAATTTTGTCCCTCAATTTTTTAAAATTCACTTCATCAGATATGAATCCATATACTGATGAAGTCAATGTTCCAAATTTAATTGCAATGAAGGCAAAAATAAGGGAAATTTTATGCAGATATTCTGGAATATGGAATCACTGATATCAAGTTTACTGATATGCTGAACATGTTATTTCCCCCTATTCATTAAAATCTTTTATTCTACTTGGATGGCCAAACCAATTTAATTATATTTTCATATACAACTAATTACAGATATATGCACAGAAATGTGGTGTTTTCAAACTACAGAAATATTACAACATTCTTGGTCCTCAGTTTATATTTCTAATTAGTCCTCAATACCTAGCAGCCAGTTCTTGACCTTACAGATAGCATGTGATGAGCAGCAACTACCAGCACTGGTTCATGTTTGATTAAATTGCTGTGACCATGGCCCTGAGGTAGTGGGGTATGGTATTTGGCACAACACAAGTAGTGCCAAAGCATACTCATAAAGTGCCTTGCCCTTGAACACGTCACAGTTACTGACCCAGGCTGATCTGATAGTAGGATCTGAACTTGAACCGTTTCGGTTGCAAGTCTGGCACGCTAACAACTGAGCCACCACATCTCCTGCCTTCATTAGTCACCTCTTACAACCTGCAAGATGGCGCATTGGGTCTATTCTACATCCTTGAACATGCAAGATGGTGCATTGGGTCTATTCTACATTCTTGAACATGCAAGATGGCACATTGGGTCTATTCTACATTCTTGAATACGCAAGATGGCACATTGGGCGTATTCTATATCCTTGAACATGCAAGATGGCACACTTGGCCTATTCTACATCCTTGAACATGCAAGATGGCACACTGGGCCTATTCTACATCCTTGAACTTGCAAGATGGCACATTGGGTCTATTCTATATCAATGAACATGCAAGATGGCACATTGGGCGTATTCTACATCCTTGAACATGCAAGATGGCACATTGGGCCTATTCTACATCCTTGAACTTGCAAGATGGCGCATTGGGTCTATTCTACATTCTTGAACATGCAAGATGGCACATTGGGCCTATTCTACATTCTTGAACTTGCAAGATGGCACATTTGGGTCTATTCTACATCCTTGAACATGCAAGATGGTGCATTGGGTCTATTCTACATTCTTGAACATGCAAGATGGCACATTGGGCCTATTCTACATCCTTGAACTTGCAAGATGGCGCATTGGGTCTATTCTACATTCTTGAACATGCAAGATGGCGCATTGGGCCTATTCTACATTCTTGAACATGCAAGATGGTGCATTGGGTCTATTCTACATCCTTGAACATGCAAGATGGCATATTGGGCCTATTCTACATCCTTGAACTTGCAAGATGGCGCATTGGGTCTATTCTACATTCTTGAACATGCAAGATGGTGCATTGGGCCTATTCTACATTCTTGAACATGCAAGATGGCACATTGGGTCTATTCTACATTCTTGAACTTGCAAGATGGCGCATTGGGTCTATTCTACATTCTTGAACATGCAAGATGGCACATTGGGCGTATTCTACATTCTTGAACTTGCAAGATGGCGCATTGGGTCTATTCTACATCCTTAAACATGCAAGATGGCACATTGGGTCTATTCTACATTCTTGAACATGCAAGATGGCACATTGGGTCTATTCTACATTCTTGAACTTGCAAGATGGCACACTGGGCCTATTCTACATTCTTGAACATGCAAGATGGCGCATTGGGTCTATTCTACATTCTTGAACATGCAAGATGGTGCATTGGGTCTATTCTACATCCCTAAACATGCAAGATGGTGCATTGGGTCTATTCTACATTCTTGAACATGCAAGATGGTGTATTGGGTCTATTCTACATCCCTAAACATGCAAGATGGTGCATTGGGTCTATTCTACATCCTTAAACATGCAAGATGGTGCATTGGGTCTATTCTACATCCCTAAACATGCAAGATGGTGCATTGGGTCTATTCTACATCCTTAAACATGCAAGATGGCACACTGGGCCTATTCTACATCCTTGAACATGAAGGGGGTTTTGTTTTGTTTTATGTTGATATAAATACTCTCATGACCAATCTAGTGGCATGAGGTGAAACTGAGACTGTAGCAGTCAGTATTTTCAATAAGCAAACCACACATCCATACACATGCTAGTTCTGGAAATTAAACCAATCCTACTATAAGGGCTGCCAGCAAATGGCACTAGGAGACAAAAGCTCGGAGTCAGGAAAGGTAACTCGCCATGAGCAATGCATATAAATTTTGTTTCAAGCATAGAATAGCTTGTTAACTGAGTCCTGTAAACAAAGGCTTGGAGAACCGTGATACATGGTACATTTACCTTGAATGTCATAAACCCAACATGTTTTTAGACCCATTTACGAAATGGATACAATATACAGTTTCTAATGCCAAGTAATAAGAGCATGGTTTAAAAATCAGAAAATTCAATGCTCTTCCAACTTGATGCGAACATTTGTCCACCATGCTGAAAATTCCAGAGAGGACTGACCATTCTGTAGATACCATTAGTCTTCCATGCTAACACTGCATAATGCTAGCCACAGTGAATGCAACCAAAAATTGTGGAGATGCCAAGCAAGTAAGTTACCATTTTGCTATCCATACCCCTTTTTATGTTCTCAAAATGAATAATATTCAAAGGATATCATCTAAACAATGCCTATGCATTCTTTGGAAAATATTTGATTCCATAACAAAAGTACTGCATACGATACTCCGAATTCATGACCTTTCACTATGAATGGCTTTGACTTCTGAGCTAGAGATGTGAATTCTGTATAATAAGATGTGGACCTGGGTAAAATTTCATCAAAATATCTGTAGGGATGAAAAAGTGACCGCCTGGTTATGAAAACTGGTCATTCACGTTATCCCTTATTGTGACTTTGACCTTGAGGCAGAGGGTTTTAAAGTTATACATGGATAGAGGTCATTGATTTATATTGTCTTGTACTGTGACCTTCACCTTAAAATAGGGGGCCTGACTATGGCATGCACCAAACCAGCTATAAATGATATACAACTGGTTAAAGTTTAATTAAAATATCTTCAGTAGTTCCAAAGTTATACTCTGGACAAGAATACATTCAAAATTACATTTTCCCTTTCTGTGACATTGACCTTGGGGCGGGGGGCATGACTAAGACATGCAACACACTTTATACATGATATATAACTGGCAACAGTTTCATTAAAATCTTTTCAGTGTTGAAAAGCTATACTATGGATAAAGATACAAGTCAAAGAACTATATTTTCCCCTGTCATAACCTTGACCTCGAGGCAGGGGGCATGGCTATTGTATATGGCACACTATCTATTCATGGTAGATATAAGGACAAAGTTTCATGAAAATCTTTCCAAGCAAATTTATGGGCTGGACAAACAAATAAATGTATTAACAGATGGACATACATACAGACAAATAGATGGACAGAAGTCATGCATATACAAATCATGACACTGTTGGGAATCAGTTGGAACCTGAAAATCAATGACTAGTTTAGAAGAACTGACACTGTTGGGAATCAGTTGGAACCTGAAAATCAATTACTGGTTTAGAAGAACTGACACTGTTTGGAATCAGTTGGAACCTGAAAATCAATTACTGGTTTAGAAGAACTGATCAACCATTGAATTTAATCAGTTGGAGATATTTAATAACTTTTTGCATGAACAATATCATTTTCACTTAATTGGGTAAATTGTTTGTATCCTGGAAAGTCTAACTGTCCTCTGCCATGCTGCTGGTACTTGGGTTGTACTAAACACCACAAGGCTATATTAACTGAAAGCTTTTCTTCATGTTTTAATTTTCCAAGAAGATTTCACCCTAAAAAGTCAAACAATTAAAAAAGAAAACTTTGATTATTCATATTTTATTAAGGAAATTAATAATGAAATGCTTGGTCATTTGCTTTCTCAGACCAATCTTCGATTTTTGATTTTTGTTGATTTTAATAGCACTTTTAACGCATTATTGGCTATATCACACTGAGGAAATGGGGGCCAAGTGCCTTTCTCAAGGACACACCAAGGCAGCTGAATCAGGCTGACTTTGGCAGGTATCAAACCCGCAACCCTTGGATTACAAGTCTAACACTCTACCAACTGAGCAACCATGGCTCCCCTCTATGATGGTTTTGATTAATCACCACACCACTAAATGTCACAACATGTACTATGTGTAACATTGGGGGGGGGGGGGAGAGATAGTATGAATTCACTGTTGTTCACAGGGCACCAGTTTTCATGGATTCTGCAGTTGCTACAAATCACCAATTTCAAGATACAACATGGAATTATCTTTCTGTTCAATAAAATGTGCCCCCTACCCAAATCTATAGATTTAAGAATGAAGGTAAATGTAGCTTTTTTCCAAAACCACAAAAACTGATACTCAGGAAAACAAGCTGGCCATGGCCTGCATGTTGAACCCAACTTGATACTTAGGAAAACAAGTTGGCCATGACATGCATGTTGAATCCAACTTGACACTCAGAAAAACAAGTTACCCATGGCCTGCATGTTGAATCCAACTTGACACTCAGAAAAACAAGTTACCCATGGCCTGCATGTTGAATCCAACTTGACACTCAGAAAAACAAGTTACCCATGGCCTGCATGTTGAACCCAACTTGACACTCAGAAAAACAAGTTACCCATGGCCTGCATGTTGAACCCAACTTGACACTCAGAAAAACAAGTTACCCATGGCCTGCACGTTGAACCCAACTTGACACTCAGAAAAACAAGTTACCCATGGCCTGCATGTTGAACCCAACTTGACACTCAGAAAAACAAGTTACCCATGGCCTGCACGTTGAACCCAACTACTAACATTTTGGTAAAATGGTATTGTGCACATCAAAATGTAATTACCACGACTCTGTGCCCAACTGTACTTGAGAAATTGACCACGTAAAAGTGTTAACACTTAGGTTAATTTATGGTATTAATGGACACACAGATGGAAGGACATACACACACAATACAGACACAAGTATGAATGGACACACAGACAGAAGGACATACAGACACAAGTATGAATGGATATGCACATGGACACCAAAGTGATTTTTGCTGTGTTGAGCTTCACCGATTCAGGCTAGACAATAATTTAATTCAGTATTCAACCCAAAATTTGGCCGTAATTCAGCCATGAGCAAATCACTGCCTTCTTTAGGTTTATACCAAAATTATTTTGCGCTGTCCTTAAGGTGGATGTGTAAATGTAAACTATACACACATTAAAACCTTGCAACATGATTATTCACAGATGGCATACTTTAAAGGATTATATGCATCCTAAACAAACAAGGATTTGTACATGCATGAAAATCATATTCACACAGAAAATATCATCACACTTTTTGCATCAACAAACTTTGCAAAATCTGAATAAGAAAATAAAAAATAAAAAAGCCTAAATAAAACAAGTGATGTAATTAATCTGAATATCTGGACCTTTTAATTTATCTGACACCGTATTTTCAAAATTATTAACCCTTTTCAATAGTGCATACAATTTCTGGACATAAATAATGTTTTTAAAGCAAACACATTTTTTAAAAGCTGGAACATGCTTTACCCATACTCAAAATCAATGATCATACTAGCAGCAATTTTCATTATATATAAAGCAGAAGGAAAACCAGCTGCTATGTATAGGTTGCCATAGCAATGACCTAAAGCCTTTTAGGCTAAATACTTTAAAGCAGGCTCAACCAAACCTAACCAGTTATTGAGCGTGTGTTTCTGACACAACCGAATAACAAAAACAATGACTGTACTATATATAATGATCAGAAAAAGTCTCATGGATAATTAATTCTACCTTGAATTTGTTATAGTTCTCAATTTTGTCCTATTTAATAATTACTATCTTTCTTGATAATAGGCTGGGGATCAAGATCATGGGGATTTCTTCCTACATGCTGTTTATAAAAAAAAAATCATACACAGCTCTTTCCTGTCAGATAGGGACATCATAACTAAAGCAAGTAAAGAAAATGCAAGAAAAAAAAGCCCAAAACTTCATAATAGTAGGAACAAGTCTGCAAAATCCATATGCACATATGGATTGTGGGCTGTGGACAGAGTAAACAAATTGGCAATTTATGGATAGTTGAACAGATAATGTGTGGGTAGTCGAACTGACAGTGTGCAGATAGTCATAATGGTACATACCAGATCTTCATTAAACGTCCCATTTGTCTGACATTACAATTTTTACAACTGTAAACAAACATTGAATCCTCAAGCTAGTAATTTTAATTCAAGAGTTAATGGACTAACACAACAGACCTTTCCGAAAAGGTATGTTATCTCCCCTTTATTGTGAGCTCTTCAAAGTCAAGGCACATGCATATCACACGAGACTCAACTTTAGGAATGAACTGACTGTAGTGTGTTAAACTGTTTATAACATCATGATTTATGGATATCCCATGCTATATGCCATGCCGTCAAACCAGCGATACTGTTTCCCAATTCATTAAAAAATTCTCAAATTATTTATTCAAATTTTTGTTGAACGGGTTACAGATGCTTTCCTATCAGACTGGAACAATAAATTACAAAATTCTGATAAACAGTCTATATAACATATCAAACCTGAGTTTGGCCTCGAAGATTATTTCAAATTTGTATGTAACCATAAACAAAGATCAGCTCTGACTCAACTTTGCATGTCTTCTCATAATTTGAGAATAGAAACTGGATATGGATGCAATAGAACCAATAGAAGTGAATGATAATGTATGATATGTGACAACCATGACACTAAAGATGAATATTATTTTCTTTTAGTGTGTCCAGTATAATTTATGTGTAAAAGTATTTGTAGCGTGTCCAGTATATAATAATTTGTGTAAAAGTACTTCTGAAACAAAACTATCTCTGTATAAGTGCATTAAATTATTTAAAATAAGAGATATTACAAAGAAAGGATGGCGGTGAAAATGTATACAAAATATCTGCAAGTTTACACATTTTGTAACAAATTAGGGCAACCTTTCCTCCCAATGTATGTTCTCTAAAGATATTTCCCAGTACTGAACTTTCCAGTGGATCCAAATCCAAATAAGTGATACGTTAAAATACTCTAAAAATAGATAGGGACTAATTTCATAATAATTGTGAGCCGAGTCCTTTCATGAGGAAGATTTTAATTGTATTAGAAAAAGATTTTTTATTCTATGATGAAACAAATGTGTCTGAAAAATTGATGCAAAGTTTCAATGAATTTGATAGTTACAGGCTTATTTCAGACATCACTCATTTAGAAAAACATCAAAGATTAAATTGGCCTATTGTCAAAACTTCAAGAACATTTCAAGTTTAATTATAATTTTGTCATTTAAATATGAAATCTGGAAAATTTTAGGAAGTAAAGTTTGCTATAAAATACCATTAATAGTACCTTATTAAACACAATCAATTGGTCATTTAGTTTAGTAAATGTAATCTAATCACTCATTTTGTCCTTACCATTTACACCATGTCATTTTTTAAACCTATTGTTTTCTAAACACACTGTTTCAAATATACATTTCTAAAATTTGTTCATCAAGTTAACATGAAACATGTTCAAGGATCACACTTATGGTCAGTCTAAGTGATTTTCTAGAGAATATATATAGAAAGTACTAGTTGTAGTAAGCAACAGTTTGTCTGAATTACAGCAAACCAATGGTTGGTCTAAGTGATTTTCTAGAGAATATATATAGAAAGTATTAGTTGTAGCAAGCAACAGTTTGTCTGAATTACATCAAAGTAGTTTATTGTTGCATTCTATCTATAAACTAATTCTACTGAGACCATATTCATGATAACTTTATCACTACCTTTTTTATAACAATGTGTATTAAATAGACACAAGGATAAAATTAACACCAGATGTGGCAGAATAAAATAAAACATCAGATGTTGTAGAATAAATAAAATGAAGACTTGTTTTAGTGTCTCATGTCATCTAATTAGGGGAGATTACTGATTTGTCAACTAAGTTCAAAATTTATTGTGTACATCCCAGGGCAAATATAATTGCTTAACTGCTCCATCTGAGGGCACTTATACTCTCTAGCATTATCATGTAAGTTTTATATAATTACTTAATTGCTCCATCTGGGGGCACTTGTACTCTCAAGCATTATCATGTAAGTTTTCTGTATTTGCAAGCAAATATATAACATAGTTTACTCAGCCCACTTCTGACCAGCATTGAATTTGCTGGGCACATCAGTACACAATAAAGATATTAATTTTCCAGTAAAGATATTCAGGAAAAATTATAATTTTCATCAGCACACAAATTAAGTAGACAGTGAGAAAACTAATCACTTCTTTTATGTCAGAAAAATCTGATAAATGACAGTACCTTAATGAATGTAAGTAAACTGTTAGTAACTATACAAAACTAGATTCTACCAGAATTTGTTTTTAATAATTAGTAATTTTTTTACTAATGATAGTTATTCTGGAACTTAGTAATGAAAAAAACATATAAACAATTTTGATTGTCAAGATATTTGAAGAAAAAAAATGTAAATAAGGATTAAAAATTAAATAATTAAACTTTTTATGACAACAAATATAAATGCTAACTCATTAGTGCTGTAGGCATCCTGTAAGATATGGAAGACATTATTTATTTCTGTTAAGAAGAAAAAAAAGTAAAAATACAACTATACTGAAACATTAATTCAGACAAAAAGGGAAACAAATATTACATCCCCAACCTAACTCTTCTGTTAGTAAACATATAACAAAGGCCAGAGCCTGTATGTTGAGCCTTATGATTAAAGCATAGCTTTACAATGTGTGACCTTGTTCCCAATGTCGAAATGTTGACTAAGTGTTTTGCAGAATGAGCAGTCTAGCTTCATGATGATTCATCTTAGGTATGAACAGAATCCATAAAGAGATTTAGAAAATGTAAGCAAATGAAAGATATAAGCAAATTATACCACAAAGTTTAAATGACTGTGATCTTAACCCCAAGGTCAAAGGGGCAAATGAGCATGTTGCAAAATGAATTTCCTTAGTTTCGTAATGATTCATCCCAAGTCTGAACAAAATCAATAAGAGGTTTAGGAAATATAACCAAGTGAAATAAACTTGAAATAAAACCGTAACACAAATTTTCTGAGTCTTTGACCTTAACCTGAAGGTAAAAAAGATGAACAAGCCTGTTGTAGAGTTGCCTTTGCTTCATAAATGCCAAATTTTTAACTAAAAAAACCTAAACAAACTATTGCTGCTGCCACTACTGAAAAAGTGACTATGTCTTGCTTCCAACTAATGTGGGCTCGGCAAAAACTTATCATTAATTAAATTAATTAATTAAACCAAAAGGAAAACACCATGTGTGATTCCAATTTATACTTTTTTTGCCCTTCTACAGAGAAGAAACCACTCTTAACCACGAGGAGGCCTGTAGGTCAAGTTTGCCCAAGGAAATTAAGTTGGAAAATCATGCTATCCATTCTATTATAGAATGAATTCATTCCAGGTTCTGAGACACTACATTGGTCCGGAGAACAAAAACAAACAAGTATGGAAAAGAAAAGAATCAATAATGATTATATGTGCTACAACTAAGATTTATTCCAGCATTAAGAGCAACAAAAGATTAATTGCTGAGTTACCATGTTTAAATAAAAACTTAACTAATATCTAATTAAATGAAATCATCGTCAGTAACAATACCTGTAATCACTGGATTAGAACTAATCTATCATACAAGAATTTGTGACACAAAATTTGAGGGAATTACTCTTTGGGAAAGGAAACATTTCTATAATTAATATTGAAGCATATAAGATAAATCTACAAAACTTGTCAAAATTATGTTTGTTAATACAGTGTGATACTGATGAATCAGCAGTATTCCTAATAAAAAATACAATTATACAATTTTTATTTGTTCCTATGTAAATGAATTTTTCTCTCAATCACACTGCAAAAAGTATGCAGGTGATAATACACAAAGTAAATGAGTCAAATACTTTTGCGATGTAAATGATCTTTGTATGAAAGGCATGATACAATGCGGGACTTCAAATTTTGTGGAGCAGCAAAATAGTATACAGATTTGATTAGGTCCCAATTTGGGCTGCACGTCTGATACAGACTGGTATTCTGATTTGCTTTTCTGGTTTATAACCACCTGCAACAAGATAAAGTCACACAGTCTGTTTTTTGATTGTGTCAGCTACTTGTTCTTTGCAGACTTGTGTCCATGAAGCATCACATCTTTGCTCTGAAAATATAAATATAAAATGTATAACACAGATTTATAGGGCAGTAACAAGTTTTTATTGTAACATGAAACTGTTTCATCTCTTTTTATAATGCTTGGAGAAAAGGAGATATTTATCTTGTGTGACAGATACCTCTTTTGGAAGCACATGTCACCAACTGTAAAGACATAACAATGTGACATCAATACATGAGTCTGCAGCCAATGGTCAAGTGTGACATTCGCCTGCTGTAGTACTAGGTCAGCAGATACCAATTTTTATTATTTTGCACATTCAAATCGAAATAATGACTTGAAAAGTGGTATCTATTTGATAAGAAAAAATACCTGTTTTTAATGTTGCAATTTGTTACATAATCCACAAGCATAGTGAATACATGGATTCCCAAGAATAACAACTGTAACCCCCATCCACCCCACTGTGTATGACTTTCAAAAACTGTAAAACAAAACTTGAACATATCATCGAAATGTTGACAGCAATACTGATATAAACTTAGCAGCTGCCGTTGCCACCAGAAACTAAAGACTCCCTTTTTGTCAATCCAACCTTTTATTTAAAGCTGAAACTAACAAACTACATTAAAATTAAATGTCTTCCTCATGTTTAATAGTCCTCTATGTAGCCACTATTAGGCTGCAGATTACTGACCAACAGTTCTCAATGACCTCAGTTTTATTCTGGAAAAAAATGTATTCTTCACATGTTTCTTTTCTTTGAATCACAATGACCATAGCAGATGGACCCCAAAATCAAAAGGCCCCTTCCATACCTTAAGTGCAAGCCCTCTGCAAATGCTGGTCAAGATATGTGGTCTAGAACAAAAGTTATTATGCAAAAACCATTTTTCTTCTTTCCATTGTAGTGACAATGACCTTGAAACTTTAGACCCACAAATAAATAGGCTTCTTTTTGCACAAAATAAAATTCATCCACAAAGTTTAGTTAAGGTGCATGGTTGATAACTAAAATTCATTGACCTTTGACTTTTTAACCCGAAATTTTACAATTCTCTTCCTTACCCCCAGTGCAAGCCATGCACAAAGTTTGGTCAAGGTCTGTGATGTAGAACTGATGTTAATTTGCAGAAACCAATTTTCTTTTACCAAGACCTTGACTATTGACCTTTTGACCCAGAAATCAATATATGTCTTCCGTTACCCCAAGTGCAAGCCATTCATAAAGTCTGATGTTGAACTTAAGTTACATTGTGCAGAAACCATTTTTGATTCTTTCAGTCAGTATCCTTGATCTTTGACCTTTTGACCCTAAAATTGATTGACTTCGTTCTTATCCTATGTGCAAACCATAATATACAAATTTTGCTAACTGTAGATAGTGGAAAACCTGAGTTATTGTGTAGAAACATTTTTTTTGTCTTTCATTTACAATGACCTTGACCTCTGACCTTTTGACTACAAAACTGATGGTCTTCTTTCTTTCCTCAAGTGCAAGCCATCCATGAAGTTTGGTAACTGTAGATGGTGGACAACACTTAGTTGTTTTTTTTTCTTTCTTCAGTCACAGTTACCTTGGCCTTTAACCTTTGACCATAAAATTGATAGTGTTCTTCCTTACCCCAAGTTCAAGTCGCACTGTTTGGTAACTGTACATGGTAGACAACTCTAGTTATTGTGCATGAATGAACTCGGTAACAAACAGATAAACAGATGGCTGGAGAGAAGGACAACATCATAACATAATATGCCCCACTGGGCATATACAACTTTAACACTTACCTTAATCTAGGGTTAGGATGGACATATGGACTGATGGACAGATGGACTGACACACACACTGATGCCAAAGTTATTGCTATGCTGAACTTCTGCCAAGGCTGCTCTACAACACTGTACCCATGTTTCACTATCTGCTAAACTACAGGCTCAAAAACAACCAATGTCAGTGAATAATGGTCACCTGCCTACCATGCTGAGGTCATTATCACTTAATCTCAAATGACTCTAACATTATTGTGTGGACGGGAAAATAAGACAGAACAGTTAAAATATTAAGTTGTAGCTGCAAAGTTTCATCCATTAACCTCAAACGGCTTTAAAGTTATAGAGTGGAAGAGTAAAAGTGTTATGAAAACAAAAGATTGAGCCATGACAATGACCTTGAAGATAGGACCTGTAATGTGTTACATGACAGCTTTAAGTGATGTTAAAATTTCATTTCTTAATCTAAAACAGCTTTAAAAAGTTATAAAGCAGTAGCAAAAGGGTGATGAAAAACATAACATATTTAGCCTTGACCTTGAAGATAGGACCTCCTTTGTGGTGTGCAACCCACCTTCTTATGATGATGTGCAAGTATACCAAGTTTTGTCCCTTAATCTCAAACAGTTCTGAAGTGGAAGAGAAAATGTGATGTAAAATGTAAAATTTTAAGCAGTGACCTTGACCTTAAAGATAGAGCCCCCAGTGTTGTACATGACACACCTTCTAGAGATGATGTACAAGGATACGGAGTTTCATCCATTATTCTCAATTAGATTTAAGGTATGGAAAAGAAGGGGATAGGGTGATTGAAAACTGAAAATACTGAACCATGACCTTGACCTTGAAGATAGGACCTCTAATGTGGCATGAGTGACACACCATGATGTGGAAGTATGCCAAGTTCCATCCCTTAATTTCAAATGGCTTTAAAGTTATATAGTAGAGAGGAAAGTGTGATGGAAAACATAAAATACTGAACATGACCTTGACCTTGAAGATAGCATATCCAATGTGGTGCACTACACACGTTCTTGTGATGATTTATCATTATGATGAATTTCATCTCTTAATCTTGAATAGCTTTGCAGTTATAGAACAGAATGTTTAAATTTTTGAAAATCATGCAAAGTTATCAAATCCAAAACATTTTTCAGCAATGTGTACACTGGAAGTCCAGTCCAACTCTAGTGAAATGAAAAGTAGCCTTGTCCTGTACCGTATATGGGAAAATTTCCATGGAGTTTTTATTTTCTCAATTTTCATGATAGTATTGAAAATCACAAAAATTGAAGCTTGCAGAAATTAAGGAAATGCAACAATTGATGCCACCAAATGCTAAAACTGTGAAAATGAAATGCAATGAATTTTCAAAATTAATAAATCTGCACAAATGATGCAAAAAATGTTCTCTAAACATGGTATATCACAGAGACAATCTAAGGACCTCTATAGCCATGCTCCTTAGAGTACAATGAAACACAGTGCAACCTCTCAAGACCCCAACCCCTGGGACCAAATTAAACTTTTGATTATGAGTTTTTTTTGGTTTACTACTCACATATGCATCTCCTCAGAGTACAACAGAATACTAACATATATATCCTCAGATATATAATGGAATACTAACATATCTCCTCAGAGTACAATGGAATACTCACATATGTATCTCCACAGAGAACAAGGAAATAATCACATATTTATCTCCTCACAGTAAAATTTAATACTCACATATGTATCTCCACAGAGAACAAGGAAATAATCACATATTTATCTCCTCACAGTAAAATTTAATACTCACATATGTATCTCCACAGAGAACAAGGAAATAATCACATATTTATCTCCTCAGAGTACAATGGAATACCCACATATGTATCTCCACAGAGAACAAGGAAATAATCACATATTTATCTCCTCAGAGTACAATAGAATACTCACATATCTTTCTCCATTTTAATGTCCTTTCTGGGATTCTTTGGCAGCCATTATCAATGGCACAAGACTTGCTAGTGGTTTGGCCAGCCGTAAAAATGGATGCTGAAAAAAGAAGTCATACATCTAGATACATGCAAAGCAGAGATTCTGAAATTCAAATGGCTCTTGCCAGAGTTTTTCCTGAAAATGAATGTGGCAGCCATAAATTTATGAAATGTAATATAAAAACATTCAAATGAAATATAAGAATGTGTGATAAAAAAAAAAATCCTTGATATACCTAATTATTAAATGTACAGGAAAATGTGTCATTTTGGTTACAGATTTGCTGCTGCTGCTGCACTAGTGTTAGTATTATCCTTTCACAATCTGCTAGTTTCCTCTCAAATTAATTATTTATAAAAAAATAATTTTTTCTTTCAGAAAACTATACTGTTGAATTTTACCAAACAACAGTATTTTTTCAACTTTGTTTTTAAAAATGAATTATCAATTGACAACAAACTGACCTACTGCCTCAAAAATACATAACACCTAAATGATGGGCATTTTCAGTAAAGTCGGATGATGCATTTGTTTTTTTTTAGCATGTCCTCAAAAAGTCTTGGAGGATGATAATAAAATGTAGTTGTTGTTGCTAGTATCTTTTTATCTTAATTTGGGACTAAGCTCCAAATATTTTGTTCTAAAGGTATGTGCTGACACACAGTGATAAAAACCACATGGTATCGGGCTGATGTAATGTTAATAGCATAGACCATTGAGCAATCGTTCAGTTACTGTTTTTTGGGGTTTTTTTAAAATAAATCCAGAAGATAAGCTTTCATACCATTATTGTCATGTTTTGTGCTTATATACAGTTTAAACATTTGTGAAAAAGTAATTACCAAACAAGTTTTAGTCGGCAATACCTCTACTGATTGTCCAACAAAGAAACAATGTGTAAACTTGACCTAGTCACCTTTGAATTAGACTTAGCTGGCAATATCTTATTGATTGACCAGTAAAGAAGCAATCTGTAAACTAGACCTAGTCACCTTTGAATTTTACTTCATTATGGTGTTTATTTGGCAGTTTCATGGATAAACAAATCAAAGACAAGTTGATATAATAGTATTTGCGAACTCCTATGACTGATATCTCATTGCTCAGAGCATGTGTTGGTCAAAACCTTTGATCTACTGGATATGTCTGGCAAATATAGGGATTTTAGGAACTCTGATGGAAAGATATATTTAGTAAGCCTTCACATGACTATGTCAGTGGCTGGTTATACATTTTAAGAATGTTAACAGTGTAGTTGCTAGAGTATGAAACATCAAATATTTCAACAGGTACTTTGAGTTCATTGGTTGTAAATGGCACTTTTAACACATTATTGACTTATATAATATCAAGGAAATGGAACGAAGTGCCTTTCCTAATGAGACACCAAGGCAGCTGATCCAGGCTGGCCTGGGTGGGTATCGAACCCATGACTCTTCAATTATAAGCTTGATGCTCTACCAACTGAACTACCTCGACTCCCTTAAGACTATCTGATCAATTTATGAGCACATAATTACAAATTCTAGAAGTGATTAGTTCTACGGTATGAGCACATAATTACAAATTCTAGAAGTGATTAGTTCTACGGTATGAGCACATAATTACAAATTCTAGAAGTGATTAGTTCTACGGTATAAGCACATAATTACAAATTCTAGAAGTGATTAGTTCTACGGTATAAGCACATAATTACAAATTCTAGAAGTGATTAGTTCTACGGTATAAGAATCACAAAAGGAACAATATCAGTAATGTTTCAGAGACCAAATTAAATTCAAAACAATAGCTGAACATAAATCCTGATTCAACTATTCACTGAGCCTGTCATGGCTGGAAAATATGAAAGTTTTCTTCTTGTCAGGACTACCATATTTCATGACAAAATTCTAACTGTTTCCCGTGATCTTTCATATCAAATGCTGAGGAAATTTTACCTCCTCACTATATAACTAGTCTTGGTCTACTGGACGATGAATGACTTTATGAGACAACGATGAATGACTTTATGCGACAACATGGCTACCACACCTGGCTAAGGTTTGAAGATTCAAGAGTTAGGACCTTGCAATGACCATTACAGTCATATCTGTGAACAAGGCACTCCACCTGTTGCACCAGTCAGTCAACCATGCTGCAAATGGACATTCACCTGGAGTTTAACCTGTAATGTACCTATGTAAAGGAACTCCAGCTAGTTAAAGAATTGCACTCTAGTTGCATTATACTTAAGAAACCACAATAAAATCATGTCTTTTGATCAGAATGAGTCCTATCACTTTATTTTCCTTGTGGAAAGATTGTCAAACTTTAAGTTCAGGATTTTCAGGTCTTCTAAACTTTTCTGAACCACTGCCAGCCATTTTACTGACACCTCCACCCACCCCACCCCCTGCATGTAAATAAACATGAACACCCACCTTAGTTTTAAATTTTAGTTCAATGAAACAACTTTAAATGTCTATACCTGCTTCACTCGAAACACTGCAAGCACAACTGCAGACCTGAGTGAAATATACTTGCAGATCTGATGGTCCATTTTCTTTGAAGTAATTGGGAGCCTTTTGCAAGAGCCTGGTTATCATTTCAATCATCTTCTGCCCTAGGCTACACACTATGAATTTTAAAACTAAATTCCAAGAATTAAGATTATGACAATAATGTCTCAAGTGACCTGATCACAGAAATAAAGGCATGGCTGAGCAAATGCCACATTTGGGAAAAATTAAATTCCTTGTCAGGCTAGTGAAATTTCATTTAAAGGACTTGTCCAGAACAAGAAAGGTTTCATCAAAGTGTAAAAGTGCATATTTCGGATTGATTCACAGCACGGATTAAAATAATCTCTGTCAGATAAACCAGTTGCTTTTAGAATGAAATGATTATAGTAAATAAGAGTGCTTTCTATATTACATATCAGCAAGCTATCAACTGTCACCAGCCGTCAAAAGGACTTCGGTCAACATTTGTACAGGGTTTAAAAACTCCTAGCCAACACATGTACAGGGCCTGAGAGCAACCAACCAACATTTGTACAATGTTTAAGAACTCCTAGTCAACACGTGTACAGGGCTTAAGAGCTCCTATCCAACATTTGTACAGGGTCTTAGAGCTCCTAGCCAACACGTGTACAGGGCCTAAGAGCTCCTAGCCAACATTTGTATAGGGCCTTGGAGCTCCTAGCCAACATTTGTACAGGGCCTTAGAGCTCCTAGCCAATATGTGTACAGGGCCTAAGAGGTCCATAACCAACATGTGTACAGGGCTTAAGAGCTCCAAGTCAACATGTGTACAGGGCCTAAGAGGTCCATAACCAACATGTGTACAGGGCATAGCTCCAAGCCAACATGTGTACAGGGCCTTAGAGCTCCTAGCCAATATGTGTACAGGGCCTAAGAGGTCCATAACCAACATGTGTACAGGGCTTAAGAGCTCCAAGTCAACATGTGTACAGGGCCTAAGAGGTCCATAACCAACATGTGTACAGGGCTTAAGAGCTCCAAGTCAACATGTGTACAGGGCCTAAGAGGTCCATAACCAACATGTGTACAGGGCCTAAGAGCTCCTAGCCAACATTTGTACAGGGCCTTAGAGCTCCTAGCCAACATTTGTACAGGGCCTTGGACCTCCTAGCCAACATTTGTACAGGGCCTTAGAGCTCCTAGCCAATATGTGTACAGGGCCTAAGAGGTCCATAACCAACATGTGTACAGGGCTTAAGAGCTCCAAGTCAACATGTGTACAGGGCCCAAGAGGTCCATAACCAACATGTGTACAGGGCATAAGAGCTCCTAGCCAACATGTGTACAGGGCCTAAGAGGTCCATAACCAACATGTGTACATGGCTTAAGAGCTCCTAGCCAACATGTGTACAGGGTTTAAGAGCTCCTAGCCAACATGTGTACATGGCTTAAGAGGTCCAGGCCAACATGTGTACAGGGCTTAAGAGGTCTATAACCAACATGTGTACAGGGCCTAAGAGCTCCTACCCAACATGTGTACAGGGTTTAAGAGCTCATAGCCAACATGTGTACAGGGCTTAAGAGCTCATAGCCAACATGTGTACAGGGTTTAAGAGCTCATAGCCAACATGTGTACAGGGTTTAAGAGCTCATAGCCAACATGTGTACAGGGCTTAAGAGCTCCGAGCCACAGTATCACACAATAAGTGTTGACACTGTTGTGTATATCTCAGCCTCACCTGTCAGTAAAAATCAAAGGTGTCACTTTGTTACTTGGCTCTGCAGAAATGCAGGCTTAGACAAGGAGCTAATGGTTTAGTACCTTACACAACAAAGCAAAAACACATCACTATAGACTAGGAGCTAATGGTTTAGTACCTTACACAACTAAGACAAAACACATTACTATAGACTAGGAGCTAATGGTTAAGTACCTTACACAACTAAGCAAAAACACAATACTAATTCTGACAAGGATTAGACCTCGAACAATAGCATCAGATATGGCTGTATGTGTACAGGTGCACAATTACTACATCCTTAGGTTTCTCTCATGAGTTTTGGATTTTTGCACAGGGTTAAAAATTTATAGGAAAGTATCCCCTTTATGTCTCACAATGGTAATCCTAGTTTTGAAAAGAGAAATGTACATATCCTAGGGTAGTTTTAATATCTGAATGATTTTGGCTTTAGTGTACACAGCTAGGCCTTAATCTCATGATGATTGTTAGCAGTGCATGGATATTTTCACTTCCTAAACTTCAGAAGTAAATTACAAAGAAAAGAGCCAACAGCTTTTTAGCTTTTGTATATTTTAAAATTTCATAAGTGCACTTTTAGAAAACAGCAATGCATACACTGTGAAAATTCATTTCTGTATTTCAAAGAGAGACAAAGTTAGTGTAATTTATGCTATTTCAAAGACATTTTCCCAACACACAGAAGCAGTTATTTTCCTCATCTGTCCGTGTCGGAGAGTACACAGCTGTTATTTTCCTCATGTCTGTTTCAGCTGGCACACAGAAGCAGTTATTTTCCTCATCTATCTGTGTCAGACAGTACACAGAAGCAGTTATTTTCCTCATCTGTCTGTGTCAGACAGCACAGAGTTTTCCTAACAGTAATCAAAACTAAATGTCAATCCAAGTAGGTGAAAAATATGTAAATGAATTTTAACTTCCTCTACACCATTATAGAGTTGTAGAGCAAACAACATTAATCTGTGCCTTGCCCACTTTCAACAGTGCTCCAAACACCGTGGATTGTTTCGTTTTTGTTGATTTTAATGGTACCTTTAATACATTATTGACTATATCATGCTGAGGAAATGGAAGATAAGTGCCTTTCCCAAGAACACAATGAGGCTGCCAAATCCAAGCTGACTTGTTTGGGTATTGAACCTGTGACCCTTGGATTACAAGTCTGATGCTCTACCAACTGAGCTACTATGGCTCTCCTGTGGAGTGGAACCAAACAAACTAAAAACAACACTTCACTTCTAAACTGACATGAAATGCATAATGGAAGCAATTTTTGCGAAATATTCATTAGTCAAAATAGGAATGTTCTCAATGCAGCCCTTACCTCTTAGTGTATGTAATTAGGTTCCCTAATCGGCAATGTAGGGTGCAATGTTCAGTTGCAATATGATGTGATTGACCCCATTATTATGTGATAAAAACAAATACCTGATTTGGGGAAGGGAAATAACTCTTAAATGCATTTCCTATGGTGACTGTAATGCATGAACCTGAAAGGTGAATACAAATTCTAGTTTGCTCTAAAAAAAAATCATGCATACTTACCCTCAGCAATTCAGAAGCAGATGCCCTTTTGTCTACATCCACCTCCAGGCACCTGTCCAGGAAATCCTGAAAGACTGGGGACAGTGTGTGCTTCTCTTTGATCTCTGGTTTACCATTTGTAGCTATCAAATACAGGGCCTGAAATGTGCAGAAGCAGTCTATATTTAAAACTGGTTTTTGTTTTAAAGTTGGGAAGAGAATTCATTTTTTGTAGATATAAATGTTTGTGGGTTTGTTAATAATGACATTTTCATCACAACTTAAATTTGTCGATTTGGAATTATATCCACATAAAGATCCTAGTTTATTGTGTTTCTGAATTCATGTTTTGCGGCAACCATGAAAATTGGTAATACATAAAAAAAAACAATCAATTAACGATATTTCATAAATAGATGATCTTACAAGGCTATTTGTTTGATAAGATGTTTCTGACAGAAATAACACAATATCCTGAAGCTATTTGTAGCAAGGGCCATGTTTAATTATTCAAGGGGTTTCATAAATTTCATATCCAATGAACAAATGTTTGATAGTCTATTTATCACACAGCTGCAAAGACTTAGAGTCCAATAGTCTATTTATCACACAGCTGCAAAGACTAAGAGTCCAGTAGTCTATTCATCACACTACTGCAAAGACTAAGAGTTTGATAGAGTCTGATAGTCTATTTATCACACTACAGCAAAGACTAAGAGTCCAATAGTCCAATAGTCTATTTATGACACAGCTGCAAAGACTAAAAGTCCAATAGTCTATTTATCACACTACTGCAAAGACTTAACATTACTGATGGAAGTTGCTATAAAAGATTGCTAGGTGTGAGTCACAGTAGTGTGAAATTACATTTATACTGATCAACATTATGATGTTAATAAATGCTTAAGTCAAGTCATACAATCTCCTTCTCTACCAAAAATCTACCACTGATACTAGCACACAAGTCAGATCCAACTGGAAACAACATATACCCTGATCTCCTATTGCATAATGCACCGGCAGATCAGGGTCTATGTTGTTTGTTCGACTGATTAGTCTTAACAAGCTGCATAACCCAAATCTGCCAATACATTAGGAGATGGCACATCTGGGTCTATGCAGTTTGCAGCTGGATCAGACTTAAACAAAAGTATATACCGCATTCCCCTTAACTTATATTGGAGAAAACCATGTTGAATGACATAGAGAAGCATATTCTTCTCTTCATCTGTCCTCTTTTCTGATAAAAGTTGATAAATTCCCAATTTTTTTTACTGACTCCAATTTTACAAAATGCGAGAAAGAGGCTTTATGTTGCAGCCACACATTTACTTTTCTCTTTGATCACAGTGGCATATGTGAAAGGTAACCATTGTAAATTAATTTTATCCTTTTCATTAATGCTGATCGCTTGTGAAATGTTGGAGCATTTGACATTTGAAAACTTATATATTTCTACATAGCCATGGGTTCAAGGACTCCAAAATAACTAAATAGTTCAAAGGTTGTCGTCAATTTTCATGTACTACTCTTAGTAAGAGATGTATCTCCAAACAAGGGTCATTACAGACAAGAGAATGCGTAGATTATAGCTGAATGAATGTTTACAAATTTAACAAATCTGTACAGATTCATAATCATCAACTGCTCTTATCAAATACACAAAGAAAAGTGTATGTTGGGGAGTGAATTTTTTCAATATGACAATTACTATTATCACTTTGGTTTTCCACAACAAAAAACCGATTTATAGCAGGTTATAATCACTTAAGATTTCCCCAAGTCTCCTATTTATTTCATTGACTTCAGGACTGTCATAGTGATTGTTAAAATTGTATATGAATGTTTCTTTTTCATTTCGAAATAAGAGACAGAAGTCATGTCATGTTATGTGCACTCTCTCCCAGAGTTCATAGCACCATGATACACATTCGTAAAAAGTCACATGATATTGAGACATCCAAGAAAAATGATCATGTCATTTAGGGCTGTGCAGTAAGCACTGATTTTACAAAAGTGGACTACCTTAAGTTACACTTTCATGCTAAAATTCAGCTCACAAAATGGTGGATGTCAAGCATATGATGTAAACATATAAGTCTACCTTGCAAGTTTTACTGTACAGTGTGATAAAGAATGGGCCTGGAGTGGAAAGATAAAATCTATGGAGGTGTCAACTGCTTACCTTTGTATCACAGTAATTGTTTACCTATATTTTGTTGTCTGGTAAACATGGCTTTGAGAGGCAAAGACCTGACAACAAAACCCCAAAAATTGATTTTAAAATTATCTGTGAAGGGATTTAGTACCTGCAAATTAGTGAGTTTACATCAGTAAATCAGAGAACTATCTCGAACATGGTTGCTGCATTGTGGGGAAAAAAGGTTCTTTAGAAAACAATCCATGAACTGGGCATAGAAACAAAACATAAAAAGATTGATCACCTGCTGATTTGCATGATGAAAACTGGAGGAAGACTCTGTGAGCTGACAACCAATTTCAGATATGATTTTGGTTCTTTAAAAAAAAAAAGGAAATTGTGAAGGGGGTCTGGGGGTGCAGGGGCCAAAGACCCGAGGCCAAACATGCATTTTAGACTAGGAAAGCATACAAAACTGCTCCTGGTGGCCCTTATTATCATAATATTTTGCAAAGTTGTTACTTCATTAAAAAAAAAACATTTGAAAAATAACAAACTTACCCAACTTTAAACAATACTTTATAGCAGGTTATAATCACTTAAGATTTCCCCAAGTCTCCTATTTATTTCATTGACTTCAGGACTGTCATAGTGATTGTTAAAATTGTATATGAATGTTTCTTTTTCATTTCGAAATAAGAGACAGAAGTCATGTCATGTTATGTGCACTCTCTCCCAGAATTTCATCTCAAAATTGCTACAATATGACATCACAGGCTACTAAAATAGCAGTGTTGCCAGCAAAAGGATTAAATTGTGACATTTACCTCTGTGTGATATTTACTGTTGACACTGTACTTGCAGACATCACTAACTGAAAGAATTAGTGTTGTGTAAGTACAGCTCAATGGTAAATGTCATATTGTTTTAGATAAAATTTGTTATTCTGTGTTAGGAGTTTGCACCATTATAACAACTATTTTGCTGAGATACTGCAATCAATCACATCCCTGGTCTGTGTGTCTGTGGTCTATGCTCTTTTGTTTAGTTTGTGTCTATGCATCCATCAGTCAGGGTGTCAGTTATTTCCGATTCAATACATTACAAGAAATAATATATCTTGTTCTCTTTCTACATATGCAACTAGCAATCTATCTATCTCTCCACCTATCAATCTTCCTGTCTGTCTATATGCATATCTGTCTATCTTTGCAGATTTTTCCCAGAATTTGTTTAAAAACAGTGGTGGAAAATGCGGAGTCATGGTTGGCCAGCAAGTGTCCATTAAAGTCCAAATATACCACTGTATTCAGAAAAATACTGGTTAAAGCGTTTATCAAGTATAAATTGCCAATAGTCCGATTAATCTTAAAGCAAGTTTAATGGTGTGATGGAGCTTGTACAGTGCAAACTAAAGCAAAAAAGGTGTAGTTGCAAAATCAAAAGAGGGATCCATAACTAAAATATAGTTACTGTGATAATGTGATACTTTTATTATCAACCTTGTGCATATATATTTATTGTTTTTATTATTTTACTTTATTAGTGCATGGTTTAATTCTTACCCTAATTGGATTTTAGTGCATGGTTTAATTCTTACCATAATTGGATTTTAAGTGCATGGTTTTAATTCTTACCCTAACTGGATTGTAGTGCATGGTTTAATTCTTATCCTAATTGGATTGTAGTGCATGGTTTAATTCTTATCCTTATTGGATTTTAGTGGATGGTTTAATTCTTTCCCTAATTGGATTTGAGTGCATGGTTTAATTCTTACCCTAATAGGATTTTCATTTAGATATGGAGGTTCCCCTTCAATCATCTCAATTGCCATAATTCCTAAACTCCAATTGTCTACTTTGGGTCCATACTGCTTCCTGAAAATGGATAAGATTCTAATGAAATATCAAAATGCCTACAAAATTTAATATGCCAATATCTAAAAGTGTTTGGCAAAACAAAAGTGACACTAATATGAAAGTACTGATGAATCTATACATAGCAGGTATTAAAAGTGTACAATAAAAACTGTTATATTGTATTTATCATGAACTGTCAAAGAAAAGACGCAGGCCTTGATTCCTTTTAACCTACAAATCTATGCCTTCTTTTTTTTTTCTTTTTTACTTATATATCTTTACATTAATTGCATAGTAGTAATTTTGTTGCTTTAGTCATGAAAATATAGTGAAAGCTGATTCTGAAAAGCGAAATAAAGTCTTTGTTTTTTGACCAAAACTGGTTGGATGGCAGTTCATTTACCAAAAGTTGACTGACATATGACAGACAAAGTAAGGCACACAGTGACTGCAGGATGGAAATTTAAACTCACTTTGCCTTACAGCCTGATGAGCTAAACAAAATACTGATGTAACTGACCTTGTGACAACCTCTGGAGCCATCCAGTATGGTGTACCAACCATAGTAGATCTCTTGTTCTGTTCTGGAGACAGCTGAGCACAAAAACCGAAGTCAGCTGCAGGGACAAAAGAATTTTCATTTTAGACAAATTTGGATTAGCTTCAAATAAACTGAATTGAACTGCATTCACTTAAACAAGAACCAACCTTTTTGCTAACTGAACCAAACATTCTGGCAATTAATAATTAGTGCTCACAAATGCACTGGGGTGCAATGTGGTGCTCCATCTGGTGGAGGAAACCAGAGAACTCAGTGATAATTATCAACCATGTCAAATGAAACATGCTCAGATCTTACCAACCATAATCAGAAAAATGCCTTGGAAATATTACAGAAGCCACCATTGCATACACATGTACACTGTTTGCCATATGATGTCATAATCACAAGAGCACTCATTACAGCCACTCAGTGAGTGAGGTGGCATATAATTGGTTTGAAAGAGGAATATATTTCTCTTTTCAAGTTTAAACTTGTGAAAAATTTCTTTTACTTAACTTGTGGGCATAACTATAAAGTGTCATACAGTACTATTTTACTTTGCATACTTTGGTGTGTGACTGAGTTCTCTGCCCTTTTCAGCAAATCTCCCCCTTTTTACATTGTAGTACTCATCAAAATATTTATGAGGTGGATTGCAGACAGAAAATTCCCATTAGTTCCAATTGTTTGCCATGTATGATTGACCACTAACCATTGCACATGTCAGTCTTTGGGATCAAATCCATGACCACATTTACAGGAATTTTATGCAAGCCAGGAATTAACTAATATAGCTCAAACAGAACAACAATTCACAACAATAATAAATAATGATAAATGTACTAAATTGAAATGAAAGGTATTTTATATTAAAATCAAAATCATCTATTTAATGAATCAGCACAGAATACTCTGTATTTGTACAGGATAATGCAACTGAGAGTATCTGTTCCATGTGAAATAAAAGATATATTTCTGTTATTATGTGCAGTAATTGTACTTTGTCGTTTTCTCCACCAGTCATATTTGAAAATTGTTGGGCAAATATTAAAACAAAAATGTCTATGGCGTACATGCTTTTTCACAGCATTCAGTGAAATTTCTTAAATCCAACACTTAGTGGAAAATTAAAAGAACACAATAAAAGTAGTTCATATGACAATTCTACAGGTTGCACTTTACAGAACATAATGTACATGAATATCTTTAACTGGATATAAGAGCATTGCCAATGTTAGATAAATCCAAATGTAAAATCAATGAGTTAACTTCTAAATGACTTCGAATAATTAATTCCCATTCACGATGTATTAAAACAATATTTGGATTACCAAATGTGGATAAACAGATTAGACAGTAAATGAATATCCTAGAACTAATTACTGCAAAAATGTATATCCTAGAACTAATTACTGCAAAATGTATATCCTAGAACTAATTACTGTGAATGTATATTCTAGAAATAATTACTGTAAATGTATATCCTAGAACTAATTACTGTGAATGTATATCCTAGAACTAATTACTGTGAATGTATATCCTAGAACTAATTACTGTGAATGTATATATCCTAGAACTAATTACTGTGAATGTATATCCTAGAACTAATTACTGTGAATGTATTTCCAAGAACTAATTACTGTGAATGGAAATCCTAGAACTAATTACTGTGAATGTATATCCTAGAACTAATTACTGTGAATGTATATCCAAGAACTAATTACTGTAA
The DNA here is from genome assembly GCA_029931535.1 of Margaritifera margaritifera. Taxonomy (NCBI): domain Eukaryota; kingdom Metazoa; phylum Mollusca; class Bivalvia; order Unionida; family Margaritiferidae; genus Margaritifera; species Margaritifera margaritifera. The sequence goes on from JAQPZY010001538.1 coordinate 3,803,837, forward strand.
ATGTATATCCTAGAACTAATTGCTGTGAATGTATATCCTAGAACTAATTACTGTGAATGTATTTCCAAGAACTAATTACTGTGAATGTATATCCTAGAACTAATTACTGTGAATCTATTTCCTAGAACTAATTACTGCGAATGTATATCCTAGAACTAATTACTGCAAATCTATATCCTAGAACTAATTACTGTGAATCTATTCCCTAGAACTAATTAAGAAGTCAAATATTTTGTCAATTTTCTTTCCAAACAACATTCACAGTACACTATAAATAACAATATTCGACGAAATTTCGATCAATGAAAACGTCACTAAAGCCTACTGGTGGCAACACTTTAAAAATAAATACCAATTAAATAAGTTTTGTCAAGTGAAATATGTGTTTTAGTTCTATCTTTTAATTCGGTTTCAGTGTAATCATCATAAATGCAATAAGCCCTCTTGTATTCAAATGTGAAAATTAAAATTCAACCGACCCAGCTATCACCGCGAGCCTTTTCGTGAGAATCTAATTATGTGCCGACCTTTTTTTGTTTTTATCTCCAACTTGCGGAAGTATATGTTGTGTTGTTACACTCAATTAATAGCAGACCTGCTTTGTATTATCATGTTAATTACGTCTTTTGTATCAAATCAAACAAAGGGGGTGGAATAACAGAAAAGTTAAAAGGCGTGCAAATCCTGCCTGCGTAAGAGCTAGCGGTCACGGCCGTGTGTCAGGTCAACTCATTTCAATTGATCAATCGAACACTGTTATAAGTATTATTATGTAAGTAATATAATTAAACTACCTTAAATTAGCCTACTCATTCACAAATGTGATCAAAGATAGTAAGGCAACCAAGCCTTATGAGTACTTGGAGAATAAAAGCTTTGTGTTACAGATGCGGTTCTTTACGGAGAAGCGAGTTCCAGAGTTTGTATTGAACTTTCTAACATGCTACTCTGGGATTTCCTCAAGGATGAGACGAAGTTTCACTGTTACTTGATATGAAATCACGACATCCATATTTTACTAATGGAACAATAAATAAATTGAGGTTCGATGTTGACGGTTGTTTCACGAAATAAATGTCAATAGTTTTTTAAAAAAGGAATCTTGTTTAGTTGTGAATCAACAACAACAAAAAGCAGTGACGTAATACACAATATATCGCGTACACGTGTTGTTCAAACCGCTTGGACTAATGTTGTTAACGATCTTTCAGAGGTTCGTTATCTTGAAAATAAAGGTAATTTATACAGAAAAGCAAACAACTACATTAGAAAAAGCTCTTTATTGACAATTATTCCCAATGTAATTATAAAACGAGTATTCCGCCATTAAACAGCCCCGATACCCACCCCCACCCCCACTGCGGTTTTCTCGATGTCCAGCGGGGATGGCATCCCTTTCTTAATTTTTTTTAGGTCCCTCGGTAACTCGCACCCTTGCTTATAGTGCGGTCTATGTTTTTGGACCCAGTTGTGCACGAGTTATCGAGGGAGCGTTGTACTGTGAATGTATATATCCTAGAACTAATTACTGTGAATGTATAACCTAGAACTAATTACTGTGAATGTATATCCTAGAACTAATTACTGTGAATGTATATCCTAGAACTAATTACTGTGAATGTATATCCTAGAACTAATTACTGTGAATGTATATCCTATAACTAATTACTGTAAATGTATATATCCTAGAACTAATTACTGTGAATGTATAAGCTAGAACTAATTACTGTGAATGTATATCCTAGAACTAATTACTGTGAATGTATAACCTAGAACTAATTACTGTGAATGTATAACCTAGAACTAATTACTGTGAATGTATATCCTAGAACTAATTACTGTGAATGTATATCCTAGAACTAATTACTGTGAATGTATATCCTAGAACTAATTACTGTGAATGTATAACCTAGAACTAATTACTGTGAATGTATATCCTAGAACTAATTACTGTGAATGTATATATCCTAGAACTAATTACTGTGAATGTATAACCTGGAACTAATTACTGTGAATGTATATCCTAGAACTAATTACTGTGAATGTATAATCTAGAACTAATTACTGTGAATGTATAACCTAGAACTAATTACTGTGAATGTATATCCTAGAACTAATTACTGTGAATGTATATCCTAGAACTAATTACTGTGAATGTATATCCTAGAACTAATTACTGTGAATGTATATCCTAGAACTAATTACTGTGAATGTATAACCTAGAACTAATTACTGTGAATGTATATCCTAGAACTAATTACTGTGAATGTATATCCTAGAACGAATTACTGTGAATGTATAACCTAGAACTAATTACTGTGAATGTATATCCTAGAACTAATTACTATGAATGTATATCCTAGAACTAATTACTGTGAATGTATATCCTAGAATGAATAACTATGGCTTATTTGATTTTTATGGATATTAATTTTCAATGTTTGCAATAAGTGATATTTTAGTTAGTTCTTTACATTGTGGGTGGGGAATGGGGTCTCGATACTTAAACCGATGAATCATTTTTTGTTTGGTCTTTACATTTGCAGTTTGCAGCAACTATGAAATCCAGGAAAATTAGTATCCCAATATTATATGGTTCTAGTGTGAGCTCTTTTTTCACTGCCTGACCTGATGTCATGTGATGTTCATAAAATCCTCATTCCTTAACAAAAGTCTATATTTATATATGTCATAATATTCTAAAAAACACAATGCAACTGATTGTGTTTTTCATGCACTGAAGAGCTCTGAAAGTCAGAGGTCATTGCAAAAAAAACATGCAACTGATTGTGTTTTTCAAGCACCGAAGAGCTCTGAAAGTCAGAGGTCATTGCAAAAAAAACATGCAACTGATTGTGTTTTTCATGCACTGAAGAGATCTGAAAGTCAGAGGTCATTGCAAAAAAACCATCTACAGTTATAAGAGATATACAGTTATAAGAGATAATTTTGGAAATTACATGCACAAAAATACAGATCTCCTTCCATACTTAAAAAACAAATTTTAATTTCAATTCAAAATGAGACCAAATCTGTGCATATTTAATTTATCCTTCCATTTCAGACGAATGTGAAAAATAATTCTTTTGAAAAAGTTGGCCCACAGAATGAAAAGCATTTCCGGTCAGTAGTGGTGTTGATAGTTCTACAGAAAAGGTAGATCTAGTACTTACTTAGTTTAACACTGCCATCCATTCCCAGCAATATATTGTCACTCTTTATATCTCTGTGTATCACATTATTCTCATGCAGAAATTCCAGAGCTTGCAAACACTGAAATATCAAAAAGTAAAAAATTATTCTTGGGTGACATTTTTAATGACTGAAGATGACTATTATTCTTGTAATGCATGCAATGACTGCAATAATTCTGACAATGATAGGAGGATTGAAATGCTTTATTAAAACCTTATGGCAAATAAGATTTGTAACAGTGATGTAACTGATAACAAAATTGCACTGATCAATTTATTCAGCAAAATATAATTATTCAATGACAATGGTTGTCAAAGTGGTTCAGTCTGGTGACAATAATGATGGTGATAATAGTGGTGGTGGTAATGGTGGTGGTGGTGAGAGATATAATGATAATCATCCAGATAATTGCAAATTATAAAAAGAGAAATCAAAGGTTTCAGATAATAAACTAGATATATGTTCATGAAACAAAGATGTCCAACAACAGTGCCTGAAATGACCTAAACACAATGTTTAATCAATGTGTGTTGTACAAATATATAGACGTATGAATGGTCAAGGGTAACGCTATAATTGACATTGTGGGGCGTATAGAAAATGTTGATTATGTACATCAAGATTAATTAACTTTTTACTGTACCTGCACAAATTCTGTGTTCTACTTATCCACAAAAAAGCAACTTGAGATGTACCCAATTAGAGTTACAAAACTTGGCTTAAGTCCCAGTATAGTCTCACATATTTCTCCTCTGTTCAATTTTGTGGCAACAGTGGAATCAAGCATGAATCTCTCTCTCTCTCTCTCTCTCTCTATATATATATATATATATATATATATATATATATATATATACACACACACACACACACCAAGGGAATGACAAATTTACTACCACTATTCCACTAGACCTTAGAAGACATTTTTTTCTCCAAAATTAACATAGTTGCTGGACAGTAATGAAATTTATTATAAATACAGAACATGAAGGTACTATTAGTAGCAATAAATGACAAAACATAGATACATTCCAATATTAGATGTACCTGAAGATGTGTCATTTTCTGTCCAGGATTTGCTCCTGCTTCAGTTGTAGTATTATCCTTTCATTAACTGTTTTTTTCGCAAACAATTTATTTTTTAAAAAACTTTCAAAAGAAAACTATAGTGCACAAGAATTTCTTCCAACAACTGTGTTTCACACTACTGTGATGATGTAAAGAAACAAAAAAACATTATTTATTTATAAGCAAGTAGATCTAAAAACTAAGAAATACAAAATACTTGATTATTATATTTATTTTATTAAACTCCCAGCAAGTTAGAGAATGATAATAAAGGTAAGTTTTGTTTCTTCTATCATTTTATATTGTTCTAATTAGGGTCTAGGCATCATATATGTTGTTTGAAAGGTCTTTAATGAGCTGATATAATGCCATATGTAGATACATCACACAGTGTAAGGGGCTTATGTAATTCCACAACAGTAAAGAGCCCAGGGTAATTAAATGATTCTGAGAAGTCGAGAAATTTGGAGACAAACTTTCACACCTCTATTGTCTAATGCTTTTTTGACTGCAGAGTGTTTGAATAATAAGGAAAACATAAAGACTGAAAAGCTGCATGGAATAATTATGGGCACCTTGCAGATATATGTAAACTGTTTGATATGCCAAGCTAGCAACCAACCTAATTCAGCTCATCTATTCGACATGTCCGGTAAATACAGCTAAAGCCTTTTTGGAAGTCTTTATATATTGATGGATTGATAAATATATAAATGTCAGATGTGCAAGGAGTTAGACATTTAGTCTACGTAGGTTCACTTGGTCATAGTTCAAGGAGGGGAAAGGGGGGGGGGGCAATGGCACTGGAGATAACCACATATGTTGTTGATACCATGATAAGGCATGAAATAAGTTCAAAACATAGCTAAGTGCCCCTCAAAAGTAAGTATTGCCTATTTTCTCCTTTATCATTTCACATTGAAAAAAACAATTTGTGGAGTAAAAAATGTTTCTTTGATAATACTTACTCGATCATAAATACTAGGAGTACATCCACTACCTCACAAATCCAGCCCTCATAAGCTTGTTTTTAGCAACAAATGTGCTAAACATCTTCTGCCCACTTAGGTGAGAGTCAGGCAAGAGTGATCTCCCATTAGATACTTTGCTAGAGGAACTGGCATCAAAATACCATTCATACCTCAGTTACTAATGAAGTAGATATATATGCTCCATCAGGTTACAAAATGTAACTGCAGGGAGACTTGGAGGGTATGCCTGTATTATGATTGGGAAAATATTATCAAAGAAACATTTTACTCCAAGAATTGGTTTCTTCTTCAGATACATTGCCTGATCATAATACATCAGAAGAATAGGTAAGAGGTGGTGGGAATTACATCCCCTTACCCTGGAGAAAGCCCAATCTCAGGTCCCCTAATGTATGTCAAGCAGCTTCAAATCTCATGACAGATACGGCTAGCATAGATATATACCTGGACACAACTTGAAGGGAAAATGTTCCATTTGCAAATCCAGTGGAAGTCGAGTAGCTGTGTCATTTTATGAAGCTGCTGAATGAACCTGGAAGGTAATCTGTCATACTGCTACTATAAGTCCCACCAGGTCAAACTGAGCCCTTTGGGATGAAAAGTATCTGAGGTAAAAGCTAGAGAAAGTCACCTTCACCCCTCCATTACATGGCTTGGATAATATCCATTAAGAAACAGTTACGCTGAATGCTATGCTAGTGGCAACTGCCCTAACCTCATGAGCCAATATGCACAAGAAACTAATTTGTTCTTGAGTTATATATATATATATATATATATATATATATATATACACAATGAAACTCTTCAAAACCGAACACCCTTGGGACCCATTTTTTTTCCAGTTTTGAGAAGTTTTCGGTTTACTGAGGCTCTTGCAGATGTGAAAAAAACTATCTTTCTGAGCTCTTATGTGACACGAGAGAGAGAGAATGCAGTTACAAAAGCATCGGTGTCTGTGTGTGTAAAAGTGCACAAATTTAAGAAAGTTATATTTCAATTTTATTTTTTTAATACTGCATTTAATGAAGAATTAGCTGAACAATATACGTTCCTACTGAAAATTGTATCCTTTCACAGGAATAAATACAGTTGCTCCACATAGAAATACAGTACTCATCACAAGAAACATATGTGGAATGAACTACAGTACTTTAATAAATTTACTATAAGTCCTTTGGAATTATGAATGATACTCCACAATATGTAAATACTCCGTATAATTCATAATGTTCACAGTTCAAGAGCCTGGCTTGAAGAAGGCATGGAGTGTTGTCTTTTGTTTCTTACATCATTCTTTAACTAATGTAGCTTGCGTTAATGACTCCATTTCTTGTGCCATAGCCAAATGACGGTCATCCTTTGCAATCACAGAAGTTTGTAATCTCTTTATAAACTCTAAAATTTTGGGGTATGTCATATCACTGCCAGGTGGCTCAGAACATCCATTATCATCATCATATTCACCACTTCTCGTCGATCAGACTACTACAGCACCTGGTAACTGTAATTAGTCTGTTCCAACGTGTGTCAGGAATTTAGCAGCTAAAATATATTTCCAAGTTTCAACTGAGTTTCGGTTTTATGAGGTATTTTTAAGCGTAAAATTTAAATTTGGGATCAAAAATTGTTCCGGTGTTCAGAGTTGAGAGGTTTCGGTTTACTGGGGAAAAAATGATGATATTAAAGAAGGAAAATGTTTGGACTTTTTAAAAAATTCGGTTCTGAGGGGATTCTGGTATCTTGAGGGTTCGGTTTTGAGGAGTCTCACTGTATATATATATATATATATATATATATATATATATATATATATATATATATATATATATATATATATATATATATATATATATATATATATATATATATATATATATATATATATATATATATATATATATATATATGCAGAGAGAATTACATATCATATCCAGGATGAGAGAGCTTGAGCTGAGATAATGTCCTTTCCTTCTTTCAATGGTAGAAATAAATGAGATCTCCCTCTTCACACTGGCTTGGTTCACTTCAGGTACCACTTCAAAAAGCCCTTATCAGGATATGGCCTTGAGGCTAAAGTTGCAACTATGAAAGAGGTTTCACATCAAATGATTCCCCATGAGAAGGACCCTGTTCATAGCAAAGAGAGCAGATCACAATGGAACTGCTGATAGTTCGCATTGAATGACAAGGCATGTAGTTCACTAATTCAGCCTGCTGTAGCTAGAACAGCTAGGAAGCAGGTTGCGTACAAGAGATGAGTCAAGTAGGTTCTAGACATAGAAGGCAGGGTAGATACCATTTTGGGCACAGTGCCAAAGCCTTCATTCAAGACAAATCCTAGTCTTCCAGAAGGTAAGAAAGGTCTTTGTTTTAGCTTATATCCTCCCTTCCATGATGATGAAACATGTCTAAAATTGTGAATCTTTTACTATTTAAAGTGTCAATGGAGAAAGTTATTTGTGGTATAGATGCTTTTAATAGTGTCATGCAGATTCATCTGAATACTGAGGGGTGAATAGACCATTCGGTTTTAATTAGCCGATTCCATCAGGACTGAGTCTGCACATGATGGGGCAGACTTGGATGTGGATTTGTTGATGATGACACCTGAGAAAATCCCAAAACAGAAAGCTTATGTCTGGTGTTTTGGTTCCACCCTGCCTTCTGATGTAATTTGCAAAAAAAAAAGGTATTTATCAGCTAGGATAACAATGCCCTTTCCAAACATGGTCTCCCGCCAAGACTGAAAAGTATACACTTAATTCTGAGGAGATTAATGCATCATGAACAGTTCTGAAGAGGCTACACTCCTCTGACTTCCTAAAACAAGTGCAGGAGGTGAGCATCCCAGCCTGCCATGCTGGCATTTATGCAGATCATAATTCCTGAAGTCAAAATCTGCAAGAAAATACCTGCACTGAGCCATGTCCGTTTGCCCATTTGCTGAGATGGAACCTCATATTTCCTGAAACTGGGATTGCTTGACTCAGTGGGCAAAGCTTTGGTCACTACTGGGACAAGAGAAACATCTGTAATGGTTACATAAACAGGCAGTCAAAGATGATGACATCTGCTGCTGCATTGAGAAGACCCAACAGCTCAAGAAATTCAGTCTGAGATGAAATTATTTGAGAGAACAGTAGACAAGCTTTTGAGGGAGACAAACCCTGTTCTCATGCAGTTTTAACTCCATACCCAAGTAGGCAAAATGTTGGGATTGGATGATACTGGATTTATCCTTGTTGATGAGGAATCCAAGGTGGAGCAGAAGTGAAACATGGGATTTCTTGCGATAATATTAGATAATTACTTGACAGAATTCATATACCAGGTTGAGTACTGAGATGAAATGAAGAACTAAAGACCTTAGGGCAGGTAATGGAGTTGACTTGTATTTTGTAAGACAAATTTAGACAAATAAAGTGTGAATTCTTTGTCTGTAATAGATAAGAGTGAGAAATAGAAATATAACTGTAGTATAATTCCCTATGTAAGAAAACTCTTTTTATTCACTCAGACAGTATAAAGGTACATTAACAAGTGGAAATCAGTTTTGTGAGGTCTCCAAATAGAATGTGCTTACTAGCACACATGGAAGTAGTAACTAATTTATGGTCAGGATTTGGCCTCAATCCCTCTCTCCATGGGGAGATCACTCTTGCCTGATTTATACCAAGGTAGGCAAATGACTTTTTGTACTTTTGGTGCTAAAACAAGTTAGGGAGGGCTGGATTTGTGAGGTAATGGAAATACTTTTAATGTATTATAATAGGGTAATAGATCTGAATAAAAAAGCTGCAGTCCATGGAACACTACAATCACTTAGATCTATGAAAACTCAATTACTTCTGATAAATACTTTGTGGTTTTTACAATTACTCTGGAACAAAGCACTTTGGGTATGTAGGAATTTAAAACACATTCTTTATTTCATCAAATTTTCCCTTAATATGCATCTGATTAAATGACTTTCACAACTGTTTAAAGGTAGACCAAATCTGTATAGAGTATTTTCATAGTTTCTTGGAAGTTCGCCATTCATAAAAAATATGTATTCCATGCCTTGTCACTTCATCCACAATGTCTGCAGTTATCCCCATTAAAGGGGGAAGAGTACGGAACCAGCAAAAAACAGTGGCATTGATAGCTCACATGGCAGAATACCTAACCAGAGTAAGGGAAGTCTTGGATTCAAGTCCTGGCCCCTTTGTCATAAAATATTACTCAACACTTTGAGAAAAAACGGTTACCCCCGACTTGGAAATCTACTTGAAATTTATAAATGCATCATTTTGACCGATTAGAATATTTCAAATATGATATGGAGCTCAGTAAAGACTTAAGATGGCTGGGCACATTTATCCCATGTGACATGTATTGGTCTATACAGTTCTGATAATTGGCATTTTTGTGCACTAAGATCAATTTCTGCAAGTTCTGTTGCTATCTGACCTACCTCTCTAATTACAGCAGCTATCTGTCCCTCATCCATGCAGGTATCTGTGACTACATCTGTTAATGAACCTCCTGCCAAGTACTCCATTACAACCTTAAGAAATAAAAAAATATAAAATAAACTAACTTGATGTGTCCTAATTATCTGATAATAGTTTCTGTAATATTAAATCTGTAATATTTTATTACAAGGAGGTGAGCCTGCAATGTGTGTTCTGATGTACCATTAAATGTACCTGACTTGCAAACACTTGAACACAAAATTTTAAGGAAGAATCTTAATGTTTATGCTGCAATCTTTGCAGGAAAACTGATACCTATGTCTCACCATTTGCTAATGCTATCAAGAAAAACAATGGAATCATTTTGGGCTATTTACAGGCAAATGGAGATAACGGATGATCACTTTTGAGATCTTGGAGCAATTAATTTTTTAAAAAATATATATTTTTACATAGCCAAGGGTGCAGCAATCCAAAACCACAAGAAAATGTAAAAGTTGTTGTGCAATGTCTACACTTGGTTGAATTTGTCCCCAATAAAAAAGGTCATTACACAGAAGAGTATGGGAAAAAGTACCCCATCACTAATTGTCCATAAAGTAATAGCTGAATGATTATTTAACAGGAGGCCCAAGTGGATTGAGACTGCTTGTCTGGCTGACATCTGCCTAACAGCCAAATGCAGAGAAGTTGGCCAAAAAATCTGCATCAGTGGGTTTCTTTCTGTAGAAATTCTTCCAATGCTGTTAATTGCATATGTTATGTAAACAACTATTTCAAGGTTTATCTATTTTTTTTAACTTCATCCATCTTTGATGGCACATCAGCATCATTTGCTCAATACTGAAAGCCTCAATGCCAGGATGTTTTCTGTCAAAGTTGGCAAAATCTCTAAAGCAGTTTTTTAAAAATAAAGTTGTCTGTCTGTTTTTAGTAATAGTGGCCATATCTGATGGCAGCTTGTAATCATTTGCATAAATCTGATAGGCCTTCAAGCTTGAAACCTTTCTGCTGAATTTGAATAAATTTGGTTAAGTTTTTTTCTGAGAAGTTATTAACATTTTTACTATTTTAGTAATGATATTTGATTGTGGATCAGCGTCATTTGTGTAAACTTATAAGCACTTCATGCCTAAGTGACTTCTATCATATTCAATGATTTTTTAGAAGTCATACAAAGGATTTTCTTTTGTTTATAATAGTGGCCATATGTGATGGCAAATAGAAATCATTTGTACAACTTGAAAGTAGTTTCTATGAAGTTGCTAAAAAGTTTTTTGTTTTTGGTAATGGTTGCCATAATTTGATTGGAGATTTTTTTATTCATTTGTAAAAATGTCAAAGGCCTTAATTCCAGGATGCCCTCTGTCAAATTTGGTCACATTCTGATGAGCCATGTTTGAAAAGAAATAATTTAAAAGTTTGTCTATTTGTAGTGAATTTGGTCATATTTGATGGCAGATTGGCATCATTTGTCAGATTGGCATCATTTGTATAAACACGAAAGCCCTATATGGCAGAATGCTTTACATCAAAGTTGGTCAAATTCAGCTGAGTATTTTGGGGCGAAAAGTTGTCTGAATGTTTTTATATTCTTAGTATCAGGTGCCCATGGCGAATTGGTATCATTTGTATAAACATGAAATCCACCTATACCAGGATGCTTTCTATCAAATTTGGTCAAATTCTGTTAAGCACATTTTGAGAAGTTGTTCAAAGGTTTTTCTACTTTTAGAAACTGTGACCGTATTTGAATGCAGATCAACACAATTTGTACAACAAGTCGGAGAGGCATTCATGCCAGAATGCTGTCTAACAAATTTAGTTGAAATTAGTTATGTGCTTTTGGCAAAAAAGTTGAAAACAGCAACTGCTGATGGACACGTAATGCATGATGAACAATGCCAATGGAAGCAGGCCCATACCATAAACTCACTTGGGCTCTCTGCCAGATGAGATAAAAATGTATGTTGAGGAGTGAATTTTGTCAGTTACACTCAATTATCGAGATCACATCGGCTTTCCACAATAGAAAGCCTGTACATACAATTTACTGCAGGTTGTAAATCACTAAAGACTTCCCTGCTTCTTGTATACTTTTATTTGATTCATTTTCTTTCACAAGACTGTTATTGTATAAGCATTTTTCTATTTATAATTAATAAGAGACAGAAGTCACAACCACATCATTTAACATTCAATCTCTCTCAGAGTTCGTTATTCTGTGATACACTTTGGTAACAAGTGATGTCATATCGATGAGGTCATAATGTAATGATCACATTATTTTGAGCTGTACAGTAAACATTGATTTTACAAAAGCAAACATCCTTAAAATCTACAATAATTATTTATTATTATCACTGCTAGCAAACAAGTAAATCCTGATGAAACTAGTTGGGATTTTTAAAAATGGACTGCACCTGTAGTCTCAAGAATTTTGCGTGAAGAAAACTGACACTGTTGAGTATAAACTGCATTTTCTGTCAGACTCACAACAAAAATTCACTTCTTTTAACAAGAAAAAAAAATCGAGTTAAAGTACATAGTCCAGAAACTATAAATCAATGGGACCGAGAAATAATTTTGCCTAACTGTTTTACAAGCATTTGTTTTCAAGAAGTTCTATTCTTTACTATTTTCATCATTTGGGCTGAATAAAAAATGTAGTTTCTGGGGGAGTAAAACTAATCTTAATTACGTAATACTTACCTCCTACTATTGCATAGCTTTCCTTTTCTGTGACTCAGTCCCCAGTCCAAGCTAATTATTCCCTCCTCTAGTTAGTACTGGAGGGCTAGAATTCAAAAGAACATTATCCCAGTCTGACTCCTTAGTTAGAGCCAATTTATGGAATACGATCCTCTTTTCAACTGGATGATGTATGCAGCACACGTGCACTATACGGCTCACTGAAATTTACTTTTATTTTCGTCTTTAAATGTCTTTTTGGCATTTCACATACCTTTATGTAATGCTTGAGCCATGCTTTATACAAGTGTTCTTTTTGTTAATTTTGAGGCATTTTTGCACTCTGCTTAGCAAGCAGTACTTCAGTAAATTGTATCTCCCTTCATAGTTCTGGTGCTAAGGCACATATAGTCTACGCTTTTTTGGTTCAGGATTTTTCTTTGGTGTGAATTTTTCTCTTTCCAAACTTCTTATGTCATAAGGTGTGGGCACAGGAAGGCGACATGGGACATGTTCCCCATGTTGGGGAAAGACTACTACCCCTGTGGGGTAGGAATGTACTGCGACCTCCATGGTTCGTATATTCCTTATGGCCCAGTGATCCCTGGCACTCATTATGATGCTGTCAGTGCCAGTGAGGGATCAATCCTTGACCCCTTCAAGGGAGGGAAAACGCCCAATAGGTAGTCGTACCTCCCACTTAGGGATGAGCAGTGCCTTTTCAAGGTCGATGTCTCACTGACAGAGATTAGCAAAACATGGCTTCCTGAATGGTAAGAGCTGCGGTATCCATTGGATAAATCTGATGTGGGCTTGTTCATCAGATCTTCATCGCTGGACCAGTCTTTGACCGGTGACTGGTCAATGGGCTTCGAACACCAGTCACCAGGTTTTGATTATAAATCTGGGGACAGGGATCGGGTCAATACCCCCTCCCGTATGTTCCTGTTTAATCCCTATGGAATGTAGGAACCCCCCTTCTGGTATGCGAGTCTTCCTTACCCCCCTCCCCCATGGTGACATGAATGTCCTTTCCTTGATGTGACAGGATGCGGACATGCTGTCACCTATGGCCTGGGCCAACAAAAAGGAGGGGAGCTGCCACTCACCTCCTAGATAACCTAGAAGGGATCAGTGATCCCATCCATCTAGAAGGACAGCTAGTAGAAGGACAGCTAGTAGGGTTAGTATCATTATCCCCTCCCAATGAACAGCTTCAGGACAACAGCGACCCCTCAGAATTGGCTCAGGATGATGATGTCATTTTCATCATGTTGGACTCAAATAAGTTCTTAGAGGAACCAGTGGTGATGATTCCTCCCCCTCCATTAGGGTCACCTGCTCCTTCCCACCTGTCGGGTCAGGTGTTGGAGGAGAAGGAAGTTTGGACATTCGATAAAGCAGTGGACAAAGTTTATCTCCTCTTTCCTACAGACTTGTGTCTTAAGCCTTCTGGCACCAAGGACAAGAAAATTCTCTCCAGTCTGGAAAGGCTTTCTGGGCCATCATCTCATACTTTTCAATTATCCGTGAGCTTACAAGTTTTCCCTGGACCAAGTGTTTGCCAGGCAGCAGATGGAGTGGTCTGTCCCTTCATCTACGCTTCAACCACTGGTTTCTACCTCCAGCTATTGAGTTAATAATGTGGCCTGGCCCCTTAAGCCCCATCCCCCTGAACTTTGGGGCATCTCAAGTGGGAATATGGGCTGGAGACTGGGCTCACCTCCAGGTTAAAACCTTGTAGACCTTGTAGCTTAAGGCCTGCACTCTAGTGATGATTGCCTCACATGGGCTGGAGACTGGGCTCACCTCCAGGTTAAAACCTTGTAGACCTTGTAGCTTAAGGCCTGCACTCTAGTGATGATTGCCTCACATGTGGCCTCCTTGAGTCTCTTGAAGGAGAAATCATCATCTCCAGTGGCGCTTCACCACCTGCTGGAGGCTGTAGCAAAGATGTCATGTCATGTGCTCTTCATGTCAATGACACTCTCAGTGGAGCTTCTTCACCTCTGCAGGGATGCTGTCTTGGAGACATCAAAAATTTTGCTGGACAATAGCAAGAACCTTTTAAGGTCTGCACCTCTTGAAGTGAAGATGCTCTTCAGAGGCCTCATCCTCTCTGTGGCTTCACAGGATTTGAGGGACCAGAAACACGGGTCACTGGCAGAAGCTCTGCGCCCTTTGAAACAGACCCACCGGGACTGACTTATGGGACTTTCTCTCAAGTTATTCAAGCAGGCTCAGCCTCAACAGTCTAACAAGCATCCTCAGTTTAGAGCTACCGCCTGCCAATCACTCGCTAGGCAAGGCAGTAAGAGAGGATTTGCAACAAAGTCTGCTTGTTCCCAATGAGGAAGGGGGTTGACCCTAGGGAGGTGCACCCTCTCCTGCAACATCTTCCTCTTCCCTGTGTCCCAGTAGGTACTTATTTAGCCCTGGGTTTGATTGGGCATCACATACGATGTGTCGGTCCATTCTACCTTAAAGGATGGCTACCAACTTCGTTTCTAGGAACATCATCCCCTATCATTGACCCTCATCCTCTTTTACCAGTCCAAACTGTCTCAATTAAGGAAAGAGGTACACACCATTCTGCAGAAGGGCACAGTGGAGAGAGTAGAAAATGACCAGACTCCAGCATTCTATTCCTGGATCTTTCTGGGGTCAAAAAAGGTGAAAAGTTTTGGCTCATAATCAACTTTTCTGTCTTATACAGATTTCTTCAGGAAGAATGCTTGAAGATGGAGGCTACCACCTTGGTCAGGAATGCCGTAAGGACCTGCGACTGGTAGTCTTCATCAATCTTCAGGATGTGTTCCTTAACATCCCCACCTTCCTGCCACACAGAAAATACCTCCAGTCTTGTCTTGACCAGAAGGTTTTCATTTTCAAACTCTTCTATTTGGCCTCGCCTCCACCGACAGAGTTTTTACTAGAGTGATGGGGGTAGCTGCAGGTTGTTAGAGATCCACATCTTCCAGTATTTTGATGACTGGTTGATGCACATCCTCATAGATTCTCTTCTGAAGGACCGGTCCTGTTGTTGGTCGATGGTGATCCATCTTGGTCTTATCCCCAACCTACAAAAGTCAGATCTCATCAGAACTTCATATATGTGGGGATGAATTTCATCGCCATCCTAGACAGGGTTCATGTCCCCACCAGGATTGACCAAATCCTGTCACTCATAATAGCTCTTCTGTCCAAGACCTTGTCAGCTTGCCATTACCTCTCTCTCCTATCAACTCTGAACTCGGCTGCTGACTTAGTTCCCCTAAGGAGACTTTATTTACGCCCTTTCCAGTTTCTGTTTCTAGTGAACTGGAGACTGCACAAGGACCCCCTATCAGCTTGGAACTCCCTGAGATCCAATTTTAACTACAACCTACACAGTGGCTAAATTGGGACTGGCTTCTGAATGGAATCCCAGTTCACACCACCGAACCCCACTCCTTTCTGTACAATGATGCATCAGATGCAGAATGGGGTGCTCACCTGGAGCCAGAGGGTGTAGTACTTCAGGGATTTTCATTTCAGCTACTTGGAAATAAGGGCAGTGTTCCTAACCTTACAAGGGTGTGTCAACCTCATAAGGTGTCATTGTATTGTAGTCACCTGAAACAACACGTCCATAGTAGTGCACCTAAGGCATCAGGAAGGTATACATGCTCCTTCTCTTTATATGGCAGTCTGGAACCCCCTCTAATGGGCAGCCTCAGAGGAGATCACTCTCAGAGTCTGCCATATTCCAGGAAAGAGGAATATCCTAATGGACAGTCTGTCCAGAGCGGGTAGTGTGATCCTCACAGAATGGTCTCAACACCATTTGGTAGCAGAGTCACTTTTCCAACTATTGGGGGGGGGGTCCCTTGGTGGACTTGTTCACTACAAGACTGAACAATAAACTCCCCTTTTATGTCTCTCCAGTACAGGTGGACATTTTCAGCCTAAAGTGAGATCAACTGTATGCATATGATTTCCCACCTTTCAAAATAATTCCACAGGTGCTCCACAAAGTCAGGATCTCCACTGCTTAATTCATCCTGGTAGCCCTCCTGCACACCCAACAGTCATGGTTCAATGACTTACTTGACCTGTTGGTAGACAAGCCCAGGAGTTTACCACAGAGTAGGGCCTGCTGTTGCAGCACAGGGTATCTCTCCTCCACAATAGCCCACAGATTCTTCACCTTCATGCTTGGCTCATCTCAAGCAATCAATCTACCATGACCAGTCTTCAAGCAAAGTTTGCCTAGTGCATTGTCCAGGCTAGGAGGCTATCTACTTCCAGGGTTTATAATGCAAATTGGAGAATCTTCTGTAATTGGTGCTGTAGAAAATGCATTGATCCTTGCTGTCTCCCATTAAATGCAGTTGTAGATTTTCTTCTCTTCCTTTTCGAGGAAAGAGAATGTCCTGTGTGCACTATTAAGGGCTATAGGGAAGCCATTTCTAACACTCTCCAGTTCTCTAGGGATTCTGCCATTGGGTCAGACCCTCATTTTTCTGATCTCATCAGGTATTTTGAGCTTTAGAGACTGGTATCTATCTCACTAATGCTCAGATGGAATCCTTCATGTGTTCTTTGGCCATTTTCAAAACCCCTTTATAAACCTCTGAGTGAAAAGAAAAGAAATGCAATAGTAACAGGTAAATTATTCCTGGTAATAACATCATATTTGCCCCATTTTCTGAAATTTTTCTGAGCTTGACTCAAGTCTCAAAATGTTGCCATATTGTAAAACTTCAAGCCGACCCCCTCCCCTCCACCCACCCCCTTTTTCAACAAAAAAGAGGTACCCCATGTATTACATTTAAGTTGGAAATAAAATAACTGAGTGAAAGTTTTACACTCAAAACTTTTCAATAGTACAAGGTTTGTGCCCAGGGCCCAGTGGCTATCAGAATGCTGGTTCTGAGCTACTATATGTTGAATTTAGGTAGTGCAGTGAACTGGCAGTGCCCAAGTTATCAAGACTTGTACCCAGAAACCAGTGGCTACCAGAATGTTGGTTCTGAGCTACTATACACTGAATTCAGATAGCCCATTGGGTTGCTACTGCCTAGAATATCAAGGCATGTTCTACTTCTGCTTTCAGAAAATAATTACAGGTATGTTTCACACAGAAAAATAATTATTAATGATTTATACAAAGGAAAATGGGAAGTCTTAAAGCCAACATTTTAATATTTAAAGTGCCTTTTCTGGGATCCTGAAGTTAAACTTGACTACCACCTTCTTTTACAACCTGTATCTGAAATATACTGGATCCTGCGAAATCTGGCAATAAAAAATATTTATGAAATGAGATTTAAAATATGTCATGTATGAAGAATAAATCAGACAACGAACATGAATTATGCATATTCATTTTCATTTACACTTACCCATAATTCCTCCCCAACAAGATAGCTATCCAGATAGTTAACTATATTGGGGTTTTGATTTTCCCTCATAACTAGGATTTCATTGATAATTAACTCCTTCTTTGGTTGCTGAGATAAATTCATGGTCTTAATGGCCACCTCTCGACCAGTTGCCACTTCTATTGCAATGTATACTGTACCAGAAGCACTGAAAAATCAAAGTATTGAGAATACTGATGGCTTGGAGGGTTGAAGTGATACTAATTTTTACATAAAATCAAATGGAAAAACATAACTCCACAGTTATTGCTATTCATGGTACTTTTTACTATAGTAAACATACTGGTCTAAATAATCTTCATATTTTTCTAAATTTTCTTTTCTTTGTATGTCACTAGATAATTTATGTTTAACATTTGAAATATTAGTTGATAAATTATTCTGACTCCCTTTTAAAGCATTTTTTCTACTATAGTTTCAAGTTTTACCACCAGTGGAACAATGTCCAAGGGAGATAACTACTATCAGGTATAATCGTTTACCTAAATTTGAGTTGCCTCCCTTGACATAAATTTGACATGAAAGGCCATTGGAGCTGTACTTTGTTACCAATTTTAGTCAGACCATAAATTTGTTATTATTTTAGAAATTCAAACTATATTTGGTAAAAGAGAGTGGACACTATGCCACAGGCATGGATGGACTGAAATCCCTCCAAGCCAAGAAGAGACTTGACCATTTTAGTACCTGGAAGGCACTAGGTATGCAGAGATTGATAATTCAACTCAAGGTTGCATTGATTGGACTGAGCAATTTAATGCATACAGCATTTTCATCTGATATCACTATTTGCCAAAAAATTGTTTATCATATAAATGCTGTAATGAATAAATGCAGGAGTATATAAAGGTCTGTTTAAAATAAAGTCTATAAAGAGAAGAGTAAACCTTAACATTTGATCAGATGCAAGGGAACAATTACCACAGTTAACTGTCTTGATCATATGCAAGGGAACAATTACCACAGTTAACTGTCTTGATCAGATGGAAGGGAACAATTACCACAGTTAACTGTCTTGATCAGATGGAAGGGAACAATTACCACAGTTAACTGTCTTGATCAGATGCAAGGGAACAATTACCACAGTTAACTGTCTTGTTCTTAAAATATGTACTTGCTTATTAAGTTGAGTCCAACTGCAAACTGTACAGACCCATATCTGTCATCTCATAATGTGCCAGCAGATTTGGGTCTATGCCATTTTGTTTAGGAGTAATCAATTGAATAAACAACATAGACCCTGATCTGCTGGTGCATTTGGTGATGGCAGATCAGGGTCTATATTGTTTGCAGGTTTACTCAACTTGGTTTGTTCTTAATGTCTGCACATACATTTAATGTCCCAGTCCATGACTAAGCAAACTTTCAGAAGGCAAACTTCAGATTCATAAGTGAATTATTTATCAAGTTTATAAATGAATTATTCTGAAAAAATATCCCCTACACCAAAGCTTTGAATTCCAATCATTTGACTGGTTGTCCTAGATTTTTTTCAGACTAATAATTAAGTCACAACGAGACAATCGAGAACAATACAAAGAGCATTATTTTCCTGTTATATTCTAAAAATTGTATCCCTGTTTGTTTTCAAATCCTGTTCTTAAATATTCCATTTAACCTTTGATTTTAAAACACTGTATGCTTATGTGTGATTAGACCAATAAACATCAATTCATTCAATGGTGATCTAGGGGGGCATGTCCATGTCATTTCAAAGTAAATGTTTTGAAAAGATTGGTGGGAACTAGCTTGAAAAACAAGGGAGCCATAATAACTTATCAAAGTGGCAATTTTCAAACACTTAGAAGATATTACAATATCTCTGTTACTCTACAAAATAAAGATTAGTGCCCAGTTGACTATAAAAAAAAGATTAGTGCCCAGTAGTAGACTATAAAATAAAGATTAGTGCCCAGTAGTAGACTACAAAATAAAGATTGGTGCCCAGTAGTAGACTACAAAATAAAGATTAGTGCCCAGTAGACTATAAAATAAAGATTAGTGCCCAGTAGACTATAAAATAAAGATTAGTGCCCAGTAGACTATAAAATAAAGATTAGTGCCCAGAAGACTATAAAATAAAGATTAGTGCCCAGTTGACTATCAAAAAAAGATTAGTGCCCAGTAGTAGACTACAAAATAAAGATTAGTGCCCAGTAGACTATAAAATAAAGATTAGTGCCCAGTAGTAGACTACAAAATAAAGATTAGTGCCCAGTAGACTATAAAATAAAGATTAGTGCCCAGTAGACTATAAAATAAAGATTAGTGCCCAGTAGACTATAAAATAAAGATTAGTGCCCAGTAGACTATAAAATAAAGATTAGTGCCCAGTAGTAGACTACAAAATAAAGATTAGTGCCCAGTAGACTATAAAATAAAGATTAGTGCCCAGTAGACTATAAAATAAAGATTAGTGCCCAGTAGACTACAAAATAAAGATTAGTGCCCAGTAGACTATAAAATAAAGATTAGTGCCCAGTAGACTATAAAATAAAGATTAGTGCCCAGTAGACTATAAAATAAAGATTAGTGCCCAGTAGACTATAAAATAAAGATTAGTGCCCAGTAGACTATAAAATAAAGATTAGTGCCCAGTAGACTATAAAAAAAGATTAGTGCCCAGTAGACTATAAAATAAAGATTAGTGCCCAGAAGACTATAAAATAAAGATTAGTGCCCAGTAGACTATAAAATAAAGACTAGTGCCCAGTAGACTACAAATGTTTGTAATACAGTGAATTAATTTATTTTCATAGGTGTCAGTTTTAATGACTATAGGAAAAATACCATTTCTTGTCAGTACTTAAATTTGTGGAATGGGGAAGAAGTCCAATTTTTACCATACAGGTATCATTGTTCACTTAATTTGTAAATTTGCAGTTTGTATCAACCAAACTAATTACTAAAAATTGGTACCTCATAAAAAATAGTGATTTATCAGTAATGTATATACCTGCTTATAAGTCAAGTCCAACTGTAAATTGCATAGACACAGATCTGCAGTTTGTGAGGAGTAATCAGTAAAACAAACAACGCAGACCATTATCTGCCAGAGCACTATGCGATGACAAATCAGGGTCTATGTTGTTTGCAGTTTGAGTTAACAAGTGAGTATATATGGTATTCTGTTTAATTCAGACTAAATCTAAAATCCGATAATAAGTAAAGACATCCACAAAATTTGATGTAATTACCCCTGACCAATCTTCTCCATTTTTGTGTATTTTCTATTTGGATCTCCAAGTGTAACAATAGTTCTGAGTTTTTCTAGTATTTCTTCATCTGTCATCTTTTTCTTCTTTGGTTTTTCATTTTTATTTCCAGATACTGCTCCATTGGGCTTCTCCTCTTCAATTGGTTTTGTGTACTGAAAGTAAAGGCAGTGCAAAGTAAGTGTTCACATGTATTCAAAACAGCCCCTGGATTCCCAAAATTTCCACTGACATCTTAGTGTCTGCAAGTTTTGTAAAAATATCCTCCATAAAACAAGAAACCATCCAGTATACCAACTCACTTAAAATGTCCATGCTGGAGGAAGGTCTTAGTTCAGACTCTAGTCTTGCCCTTTTAAGCAAGTTGGTATATAGCGTATTTGGCATCTGGATTTAAAGCAAGTGACATATCCACTTCATATTCATATAGATATAACCTAAAAGGCACAGAAAATCTCTAATTTCATCCTGAAAAATACATTTGATTCTTGTATGCCCATAATGCACACTGAATTCATTAGGCCTGCACAGATCAGATTCTGTGTAAGATAGCAAGTGAAAGGTTACTATGTTATATAATGAATAAAAAAAGGATAACAATTATTTCCATTAACAAAAAAATGGTATAAACATCCTTCAACAAAAAATAGTAAATTCATTTATTCATTATATATATACACACACACACACACATACATACATGCACACACATGTGCACATAGGGAGAGAGAGAAACAGAAACAAAAAATATATATATATAAAGTGAATATGTCCATGTGCCAGTTCATATATAGAACAATTTGTTAATTCAACAGAAAATCAGTAATAATTTCATATATATTATTATTATTATTATTATTATTATATATATATATATATATATATATATATATATATATATATATATATATATATATATATATATATATATATATATATATATATATATGATGATTGAACTTACAATAGATTTGGTTTTGTCTGGTCTGGTTGCAATTGGAGGTGGAGGAATATCTTCCTCTTCTTCATCTTCAGGTGTTGTAGGGCCTGAATTTTCAGGTGGTTTTGCCTGCAAGACAGCAACATTTTTCAGTTTTTTTACACATGTCATTGAGATGTTGTAATTGTTTTATCAGACACTAATTAATATATAAAAGTTATTCTAATTTTTGGTTTAATTTTTGCATTTGCAACTGATGAATTGTTTACGTCCCACAACCCACTCACACTTTAAAAATCACAACCTTTGCGCCTGACTGTAAGAAGTTTTTTTTACCATTAATCTTTAAGTCATTTGATTTTTAGAGATTTAGTTTGACCCCTGATAAGCTTATAAGTCAAATCTAATAACAGTCCAGTGATGCACACAGATGAATCAGCCATGTATAAATTTTTACCTTTAGTCAGAAAGGAACAAATCTGTCAAAAATTAAATGTCCAGAAACAATGTAACTACTTAATCAAAGCTTTGTTGCTTTTACTGCAAGCAAAATAAGTACTGTATATACTCACTTATCAAGTCAAAATAAACCCAGATCTGGGTCTATGCAGTTTATTAGGAGCAATCAGTTGAACAAAACAACATAGACCCTGATCTGCTGGCACATTATGCAACAGCAGATCTGGGTCTGTGGAGTTTGCAGTTGGACTTGACTTATAAGTGAGTATATACGGTATGCTTTACTGAAATAATATGGTTGATGTGACAAAATGGGTCAAAAATCAGCCAAAAGGACCAAAGTTAAAATTGGGCTATCAAGTGTCAACTCAAATTTAAATTATGAATATACTACATTAATTTATTTACAATTTCATCCCACTGTTAATCTTGGATAAATCACATGGAAAACTGTCAGTAGTTATCAGTAAAATGACACTACTAGTGTTCGAGATAATAAACTCCCTTATTAACTGTTTTAAAGTGTATTACATCTAAGATAAGCCAAGGGAGACTACCAGTACATTAAAAAAAAAAAAAAAACAGTGGTGTGAGTGTTTATCAAAGGAAAAATATTTTTTTTTATTAAAATATACATGAAGCATCTACCAATTCTGACATAAATTATCTCAACTGTTGACATTTGTTTCAGAATCTTAAAAACATCATTTTAACATGCCAATAGTGGAAAATCATTCTACACACAGTCTAAGACAAGATGACAATTATGCTAAGCAAGTAAATTTTCTGTCACTTGCCCCGGGTTTTATGTAGAATATGAAGGAGAAATCCTTTTTTTTTGCAGTTTCATGATCTTGACTCCAGATATTTGGAAACTTTCATCCCTGACTACTGTCCAAAACAAACAGCCATCAGAAGAATGTCTAATCTCCAAAACTGATCGTAGCTATTACAAATGGAAATTTAACATAATTTTACCTCAAATGACCTTGACTTGTAATAATCTGATCTGATTATCATCATGCATAAACCAAGACAAAATTCCAGTAACCTTGAGGTTTGAAAATTTAATTCTCAAGGAATGGAAAGCTCTGTGTGTGTGTGAAAAAAATCACAATTTCAGTTCCAGCAACTTTACCCTTGGAACTGATATGGAGCTGTTACTGTCCAAGTGTGGTATATTAAGCTGGATGAAAATTATTATGTCAACCCTAAAAAAAACCTTCTCAGTATGCTAGTAAATATTTTTCCAAAGTTAGACCAATTTTCGGTAAGTTTTAATGAAATATCATGTACTGCTATTGTCGAGTTGGAAAATATGCTTTTGAAAAGTTCAGAAATGCAATCTGATGCAGCAAAGGCAGCACTAAAAAGTTCATGATCTTAATGATCTCCAGTTCAGTTTCAGAAACTGAAGTTCCAAACCCCATGTAGGCCAATGGCTTCTTGCAAGATCTTTCAAATAGATGTAATCTTATGTTATGTATGATGTTTATATAATATTATAAATATTTTAGGAAATTATAAATGTTTCTTGACTTTAATATTTGCTTAATTCTTAATGTTAAGTATAATGTTGACATGTTTAGCTATTGTCCTTAAATTAGGTTGTTTACTTAGTATTTGAGTTCAAGGACGGTTTTGGTAAACAAGTTGATTCACTTTGAGGTCAAGGTTGATTTTGTTTACAGATAAAACTAGAATTTCCCTTAGAGTTGTGTGTTAAGAGTTGCATACACCATAATATTCTAAAACCTTCTCTTATGTGACCTATCTTTATATATACCATGTTTAGTGGACAGTTTTTCAGTTTCGACCTTAACATCCATCAGTCTTTAAAAAGCCATTACAGTTGTGAAAAATCATTCCAAATTCAGAGAGAGGAATTATTTAAAATATTCATTGGATTATGAAAGTGCTCATATACTTTTGGCTTTTTGGATTCTGAATTGATGATTTGGGGATTTATGTGAACTTATTCAAAGATATTCTGGAGTACTTCATTTTGGCACATCATCACAATAAAGACTACTGGCACATCAGGACGTTAAAGACTATTGGCACATCAACACATTCAAGGATACAGTCATTCATTAGGAACATTCTACATTTAGGACTTGTGATTAGGACACTTAGGATTATTGAATTATTTGGATTTTAATTCACGTTACTGTAAGTGTCTTTTGAATTTTCACTTTAATTGTCTAGAAATAAATTGCTTGTTGAATATTCCTTTTATACTTCTGTGCTGATTGTTTGAACTTTTAATAGGCTGATTTTCCGTTTCTCTTTCAATGTATTTTCGTTTGCTGGGCATTTCTTGATAATGCTATAACACAAAAGCAAAGGAATGATCATGCAGGCATTTTGTATGAAAAACATGTCTGAGGTACTCCTGTAAAGTTAGTCTGGTTCCCTGACTAAATCCATTGAAACTAATATAAAAACCCAGATCTGGACCAAACCCAGACAAGCCAATATCCAGATTTGACTGCAACTATCATATTTGCATTATTTGTTGCTATTATTCCAAAAGTATATAATTTAATGGTCATTTCAGTAAAACCTATGGTTAAATCATAAGGATTGGCAAGTCTGAAAATTGGATCCACATAAACTGAGGTGTTATACAGAAACCAAGAATGCAATTTTGTGTCCAGTGATTTTTCTACCAACAGCAGACTCAGTACTGAGCTGCCCATCCTCACATGTAATGCAACTATAAGTTAATAAATTCTGGATGTGGGAAACTTGAGGAAAGTGGAAATACCATGAGAAACCCAAAACCATTTTATCTCCAGTGACCTTGATCTCTGACCTCTGAATAAATAGGAGGTGCCTCTGCCTATGTGTTGACTACCTACAAAGTTTGATGAAATTTGGATCCAGAAAACTGAATTTATCAAGTGGAAACCAAAAACATTACTATGTCAGCACCAGTGGCCTTGACCTTTAACGTTTCAGCCTCAGAATCAACTAGAAAGCTGCCCCTATCCAGGTGTAGTCTACCTATAAAGTTTAATGAAAATTAGGCCAAGTAAACTTGACTTGTCATGCAAAAAGTAAAAATCACATTTTCAGATTCAGTATCTTTGACCTTGGACCAAACAGCCCCAAAATCAATAGGCTTCAGTTTCTACCCATCAATAAAGCAACTTGTTGAAAGATTCCACAGATTTAAGTAATATCATATGGACAGGTTGTTATATATATATCATATGGCCAGATTGATGTAGATATCATATGGCCAGATTTATACAGATTTCATATGGCTGGGTTGATACCGATATCATATGGCCAGGTTAATACAGATATCATATGGCCAGGTAGATACAGATATCATATGGCCAGGTAGATACAGATATCATATTGCCAGGTAGATACATATATCATATGGCCAGGTAGATACAGATATCATATAGCCAGGTAGATACAGATATCATATGACCAGGTAGATACAGATATCATATGGCCAGGTAGATACAGATATCATATGGCCAGGTAGATACAGATATCATATGGCCAGGTAGATACAGATATCATATGGCTGGGTTGATACAGATATCATATGGCCAGGTAGATACAGATATCATATGGCCAGGTAGATACAGATATCATATGGCTGGGTTGATACAGATATCATATGGCCAGGTAGATACAGATATCATATGGCCAGGTAGATACAGATATCATATGGCCAGGTAGATACAGATATCATATGGCCGGGTTGATACAGATATCACATGGCCAGATTGATACAGATATCATATGACCAGATTGATATATAAATGCCTATGACATAAGCTACTTTTTCTAAACAATTTTATTGTATGTCTGACTTGACTTATCTGACTTGAATTATCATTTTTAACTAAATAGTTGAAGTGTTGCACAGATTTATTATGAATATGAATTCCCAATAGGATGCAATATCCTACCATTGATACATCTGGGAATATTTTGTACATATATAAATATTTACTGTCAAGCAAGTTACTTACCGGTGTAATAGTAACATTTGTTGAGAATTTATCTGATAATGTTGGCCTTAATGAATTTGCACCTGAAAAAAAGAAAAAAAAAAACCTCTCTTAATTTTGAGGACATATCATATTTGCTGTCAAACTACTTAAACATGAAATATATTATGATGTAACAGAAAGACAGTGTGATATTGGGAAAGTGGACACTAATCTCATTTGCCTCTGTGAATATCAAAGAATGGACTTTGCTAAAGTTCATTAATTTAGTGTCCTTCAAATGTTTTGATTCAGTCGCTTAAAATTGATTCTGATATTTAATAAATTAACATTAATGTTTGACAGTAGGATTAATGCTCATTTCTCCAACATCTTCCAGCTATTCAGGCATGCATCTGTATTAAACAGCGAGAGGCATCAAACCTTCAAAAGTACTGTGATATCCTATCATCCAATCAAAATAAAGAAGCTCATATGAAAAACCCTCAACACTACTGTGTTAACTTATGGTCCAATCAAAATACAGAAGCTCATATGAGAAACCCTCAACAGTACAGTGTTATCTTATGGTCCAATCAAAATACAGAAGCTCATATGACAAAACCCCAACAGTACAGTGTTATCTTATGGCCCAATCAAAATAAAGAAGCCCATATCAGAAACCCTCAACAACACAATGTTATCTTATGGTCCAATTAAAATACAGAAGCTCTTATGAGAAACCCACAACAGTACTGTTATCTTATGGTCCAATCAAAATACAGCTCATATGAGAAACCCTCAACAGTATTGTTATCTTATTGTCCAATCAAAATACAGAAGCTCATATGAGAAACTCTCAACAGTACAGTGTTATCTTATGGTCCAATCAAAATACAGCTCATATGAGAAACCCTCAACAGTACTTTTATCTTATTGTCCAATCAAAATACAGAAGCTCATATAAGAAACCCTCAACAATACAATGTTATCTTATGGTCCAATCAAAATACAGAAGCTCATATGAGAAACTCTCAACAATACAGTGTTATCTTATTGTCCAATCAAAATACAGAAACTCATATGTGAAACCCTCAACAGTACTGTTATCTTATGGTAATATAAAATACAGACGGTCAACAATGCGAATAGCAAAAAGCACATCTTGAACACTAGTCTAATACGTGTACAAAATTTCAAAAATATATCTTAAAAGGTTTTGGAGTTATGCTCTGGAAACTAAAGTGTGAATGATGCTGGATGGTTACTGTATGTTGGTTGGTTTTCAACGGCATTTTCAAAATATTATTGGCTATATCATGCCAAGGAAATGGGAGCTAAGTTCCATTCCCAATGACATATCAAGGTAGGTGCCCCATGCTGGCCTGTGCAGGTACAGAACCTGCAACCCTTGGATTATGAATCTGACTATCTACTAAATGAGTTACCATGGCTCCCTAATGGATGGATGGATGAATGAATAGATGAAAATAATATACAAATATTAAAATTTAAGGATCATGGATAGCAAAAGGAATGTCTACACCACTAGTCTCATATATGTACCAAATTTCATAGAAATATCTTAAATGGTTTTGGAGTTCTGCCCCAGAAATGAAAGTGTTGAAATAATGGATCATTGGATGGACAGAAAAATGGATAAAATGAACATCTGTACCAAATTTCATTGAGATATCTTAAACAGTTTTGGAGTTATGGTATGAAACAAAAGTGTGATGGATGGACAGACTGACAGACAGATGGAAGAACAGAACCAATTCCAATATTCCAACCCACCCCAACTTAGTTGGCTGGGGGATAAAAAAGTGATTTGCAGCAAGCAGATGGAAGCAAATGCGATACTATATTTTTGACACTTACTTGGGGGTTTGACATTTGTAAGAAACTTGACTTTAGCCTCTTCTCTCTCCTTAGCTGATAGATCATAAAAATTGAGGACATCTAACACTGCCTGTGGATTTTTCTTCTGGTCAGACAGGGAGATATTGGAATTCTTAAGCAGATTGGCCCAGGACTCTGGCATACCCTGTACAAGGAGGATAAAAAAGTGAGCATTAGATCTTTAAATGGACAAAAAATAGCATTTAATTATACTAGTGGTTAATTTTCAAATTTCAG
Source organism: Margaritifera margaritifera (assembly GCA_029931535.1). Taxonomy (NCBI): domain Eukaryota; kingdom Metazoa; phylum Mollusca; class Bivalvia; order Unionida; family Margaritiferidae; genus Margaritifera; species Margaritifera margaritifera. The sequence goes on from JAQPZY010001538.1 coordinate 3,832,381, forward strand.
ATAGCATGCACCAACTACATAAGATACATTTTATGATCTACCTTTTTATCTTTAAGACTGTGAGTCAAACTTCTTTAAAACTATATATACTAGTTATGTGTATTCTACATGTAGCATCAACTCATGTCTGTGTCATCTCATGTCTGTGTCAGCTCATGTCTGCATCAACTCATGTCTGTCAACTTATGTCTGCATCAACTCACGTCTCCATCGACTCATGTCTACACCAACTCGTGTCTGTGTCAACTCATGTCTGCATCAACTCATGTCTGTGTCAACTCATGTCCGGATCAACTCATGTCTGTGTCAACTCATGTCTGGATCAACTCATGTCTGTGTCAACTCATGTCTGGATCAACTCATGTCTCTGTCAACTCATGTTGGTGTCAACTCTGTTTATGACTTCTTTAGATTGGTAGCATTCTTACTCTCTTTCTGACATAGCATAATGCACATGATGGGGAAATACTGAAGTATTAAAATATTAAATACTGTATATACTTGCTTATAAGTCAAGTCCAACTACAAACAACACAGACCCTAATGGAGCATTGCATTATGAGCCAGCAGATCAGGGTCTATGTCGTTTGTTCTACTGATTACTCCTAACAAAATGCATAGACCCAGATCTGCCTGCACATGATGCAATGGCAGATCTGGGTCTATGCAGTTTACAGTTGGACTTAACTTATAAGTGAGTATAGATGGTACTTCTTTTATCCTAATGACATGAAAAGACATGTGATGGAGACTTTATAATGGTCATGAAAAAATTTGCAAAAATGTTGGGATTTTGTTTTAACATTTGCATCACAGGATGGTTAAAAAGACTAATTGTCTGCTATAGGCAGGGTTACAATTTACTGAAATGGATCTTTGGTAACATCATTTTACTGTTCAACCTGCCTCAAAGGTTACTTATACATGTATTAAGCAATCATCTGTCTTTAAACAAACACTTTTGGGGTACTAATACACATTTTGTAGAAATGAACCTCTACTAAGTGAACACCTGTCTTAAATGGCCCTAACTTCCAAGAGTTGGAGGCTTACATAAGGTATATAAACTCTTGCAACAAAGAGAAATTCCCTGCAAATTGATGCACACTGAAATTTGGATGTATTTGAGTATCATAATTTCTACTGGCAAACAATAAAACTTATGGATTTATCAATTTTCAGAATTTGTGTGATTTTTTTTTCTCCCCCTGTAGCAATGTACTTGAGTCAGCATATTGACTAGACAGCCTATGAGACAACTGTAGCAATGTACTTGAGTCAGCATATTCACTAGACAGCCTATGAGACACCTGTAGCAATGTACTTGAGTCAGCATATTCACTAGACAGCCTATGAGACACCTGTAGCAATGTACTTGAGTCAGCATATTCACTAGACAGCCTATGAGACAACTGTAGCAATGTACTTGAGTCAGCATATTCACTAGACAGCCTATGAGACAACTGGGCCTGATTCACCAGTTTAGGAACTTTCCATGACATCACTTGTACGAGAGTTCATTAAGAGTGTACTAAGAGGGCATAGTCAAAAGTGGGTTATAGACTCCACATATGTGTAGATAAAGGACATGAAACCAAGAAATCCGATCAGTTGAGAAATGAAAATTGTCTTCTGAATTTAGCATTCCATTTATCTTACAGATCTATGCTTACTGAAATCTGGCTAATTCTATCTTCATGTATATAATAATTTAACTAAACCTGAACATTTTGAGTCTCTTTTTCTTTCTCTCTCTCTTTCTCTCTCTCTCTCTCTCTCTCTCTCTCTCTCTCTCTCTCTCTCTCTATATATATATATATATATATATATATATATATATATATATATATATATATATATATACATATATATATGGTGAGTAGAATCTTATACATTGTCAATGACCCTGTAGTACAAAGTATAAAAGGAAATAGCCCTTGAAATGTCATTCCTGATCTCAGTTAACAAGTCTTTGACGTATTTGTACAGTGTATATGAAGCCATAACAGAAAGCTTTTGTTATTAATGCACAATACTGAGAGAAATTTAAACCTGACAGTCATAAAGAAATTACATTGACATCAAGTCAACAATTTAACAACTGTCTAAAGTATCTTTGAAAATTTCTGAAACAAAAAAAGGTCAGGTATCATACACATGTATAAAATACACAGATCCTGTATAGCATCTGTGACCAAGTTAAAAGTACCGTACATACTCGCTGATAAGTGAGATCCAACTGCAGACAACGTATTTTTTGTCAATATGCACAATGTGCGCTTAAAAAAATTATTTGGGAAAATTTCAGAAGGTTCATGCCCATCATAACAAGTGCACACAGACAAAGTTAAATATATGTTTCCATCATGTGTATTTACTAAAAGATTTGGCTTCCTTCACCTATTTTGTGAGCCCTTCACTTTTGTGGTGCATTCTTTTTCACCATGAATAAAAAGAAATGTAAGATCCATTTCTGTGATTGATTTAAACCCTCACAGTTAGGTTTTAAGAAGTCACAAAGCATGCATGGTACATGTAGTAAGTTCTAAGAAATTTACATGCTCAAAGCGGGTTTTAGTATCTGCTCCCCTCCCATGTAGCATGCTGCAACTGAGACATGTATGCTAATGATGGATATTTTTATCTGCATTTAAACCAAAAGAGGGACAAGGTGCACTTATTACAGCATGTGCAGGTATTAAGTCTAATACAGTACAATGGTCTCCCAAAATGTTTCTATAGTCTTTTTGATCAATTACACAAGAAAAAGTCTGGTGTGATTTCCACTAGTCAAGTTGGTTAGAGTGCTGGTCCAGAACAGATTTCAGCCTGTTGGTCGTAGGTTCAAGCTCACATGACAGTGATGCATTTCCTTACCATGCCTTACTGAACAAGTATAAAATGCTCATTCTGTTTTGCAGCACTGTGGTCATGATAAGAGTATTAAAAGTTTCTTCCCGGTACAGTGTTATCCCCAAGAGCCTAGTGGTCTGGAGCATCAGTCTCCTAAAGGTAGTTCTGTCTCCACCAGTTGTGGATTCAAGCCAACACAGTGGTATAGTTTTATCAAAATCTTATTGAACAAGAAGCTCAAGTAGGCTTGAGATTGCTCACCTGGTTGACATTTACCTAAAAGCCAAATGCAAGGACAGTTGGCAACAAAATCTGGGTCAGTATGATGCTTTCTAACATTTAAAGATTTTTCTATTTTTCAGACATGGCAGCCATAATGGAAGGCATATTGGCATCATTTGTGCACAGTTGAATGGCCTTATGCCAGGATGCTTTCTCCATAATTTGGGCAACTTCTGTTGACAAGTTTTGAAAAAGTCATTGAAAGTTTTTTTTCTATTTTAAGTAATAACAGCCACATTTGACAGTGGATTGATGTCATTTATACCGGTTACTAGAAACACTGAAATATGGAATACATGGAAAAAATGTAAATACTTTTGGTGTATTTCAGTTTTTGAGTGTATTTCAGTGTTTCTAGTAACCACATTTGTACACATTTTAGAGGGATTCATCCAAGGATGCTTTCTGTCAAATTTGGTCACATCCTGCTCAGCAGTTGTTTTGTAACAGTGGCCATTTTGAAGAAGGATTGGCACCATTTGTACAATCAAAAAGGCATCCACTCCAGGATGATTTCTATCAAATCTGGTCAAATTCCAGTCAGCAGTGTTTGAGAAGATTTTTCTGTTTTTAGTAATGGATGCCATATTGGATGATGGACTGGCAACATTTATACAATCTTAAAGGCCTTTATGCTATGATGCTTTCTGTCATATTTAGTCCAATTCTGTTTAGTGGTTTTTGAAAAGAAAGCATTCAAAGTGTTTTTTTCTTTTTCTTATATTTTTAGTAATGGCAGCCTTATTTGCGACAAATTAGAATCACTTGTATAAATTTAAAGCCCTTCTTGATAGGATTCTTTCTGTCAAATGCGGTAAATCTCTGTTCAATGGTTTTTTATATGAATTTGTTTGAAGGTTAGTCTATTTTTAGTAATGGCAGCCATATTTGATAATGGGTTGGCATCATTTATATAAATTTTAAAAAGCCTTTATGACATAATGCATTGTCAAATTTTGTTATATTCTTTTCCTCAACTTTTGAAAAGTTGTTTAAAGGTTTTTCTATTTATAAAAACAGAGGCCAGGATTATCATTGTTTTTACAGCTTTGAAGGCCTCATCTATGCTATCTGTTAAATTTGGTCAAAGTCGGTTCAGTGAAATTTGAAAGGAAGTCATTTAACATTTTTTTCTAATTTTTTAAATAAGGCCCATATTTGATGGTGGATCGGCATTTATTTGTAAACAAGAGTCCCTTGAAACGACTGATGCTCTACTGGCTGAAAAGAATTTCCAGGAATCCAATTTTCTAATGTTTGAGGTAATATGTTCACAAGATACCTTAAGTGTAGTACAAATTCTTTATTTTGGCATCTGACCTTGAAACGACAACATGGATCAAAGATTACTGAACTTGTCTCAGATGATGTCAAGATATAACAACATGCTAAGTTTGATTAACTCTAGAAGTATTTGTTTTTGGAGAAGAAAAAAAAAAAGTTACTTAAGTAATCATGGTATTCTTCAGATGTATCTACAAACTGGGTTAAATGATAAATATTCATTCATACTCTCTTGTGTTTTCTTGCATCCAAGCCAGTACAGCTAAAAACGTAATTCAAGACCTTTGACTTTAAAATCAATGTCAGAGTGCTGACTATCAACTTGTTCATTGGAATGCAACTAAATACAAAGTCTAGTCAAAATTCACTTGTATATGGACAAGTCACTGTGTCCACAAGCTCAATGAAGTACAATAATGCAAACAATGACCTCTGACTTGACCTCAGGTCAATTAGGTCTGGTTTTGAAAACTATTTCACAAAAGTGCTGGGAAGTTGGTGATCAGATCTGTACCATTTTCATTTAAAACAAATTAAATAATGGAAAAATGTTTAATGAAATCCTTATGTCAATGCCACCATTTACACTGAAGGAACAGTGAAAAAAATATTTTCAAGATGACTATGGTGCCATGTTGGAGGTCAGATAAACACCATTTTCATTAGAACTATATACATATTGCATAAGACCAACCATACATCATAAGACGTCTTTTGATGAAAACCCTATATATAAACAACCATCCATTCCAGAGGAGTAGCAATAACAATATTTTCAAGATGGCAGCTATATTGGATTGTGGACTGCCATCATCTGTATAAATTTGAAAGGCACTCAGTCCAGGATGTAAAATTTGGTCAGATTCTGTTCAGCAGTTTTTGAAATGAAGTCATTTAAGGGTTTTTCAATTTGTTGTATTGGTGGCCATATCTGATCATGGATCAACATCATTTGTATAAATCTGAAAAGCTTTCATGGCAGGATGCTCACGGCCAAGTTAGGTTAAAACTGGTCCTGTGGTTTTTGGCCAGGTAATCTTAAAATCAAGTTACAAGACCAACATCAACAACAACCTTTGGTTTCACAAACTGCATGGCTCCAGGTAAAGGTTGTGTTCCAAGCTCTACAACTACAACCCTTGATTCTCACAGAATCCACAACTGTAGGTAAAAATTGAGTTCCAAAATCTACAACAACAACTAACCTTAGTTCTCAATGACTGCTGGTAAAGACTGAGTTCCAAGACATACAACAACAACAAATCTTGGTTCTCAAAGACTGCATGGCTGCAATTAAAAATTGTGTTCCAAGATCTATAATAACAACAACTCTTGGTTCTCAAAGACTGCTGGTAAAGACTGAGTTCCAAGACATACAACAACAACAAATCTTGGTTCTCAAAGACTGCAGGGCTGAAGGTAAAACTGAGCTCCAAGATCTACAACAACAACAACTCTTGGTTCTCAAAGATTGCATGGCTGCAGGTAAAAACTGAATTCCAAGATCTACAACAGCAACAAATCTTGGTTCTCAAAGACTGCATGACTGCAGGTAAAAACTGAATTCCAAGATCTACAACAACAACAAACCTTGGTTCTTATGAACTGCATGGCTGCAGGCAAAAACTGAGTTCCAAGATCTACAACAACAACAAATCTTGGTTCTCAAAGACTGCATGGATGCAGGTAAAGATTAAGTTTCAAGATCTACAACAACAAGAAGAAAAAAATCTGGTAGGACATGTCATATGAATTGTTTCTACCAAATTTAATCAAAATTGACTTAGCCATTCTAAAGAAGCTGAAAATAGGTTCCACATGGTTGTTATGAAAGCCACACAATTACTGGGGGAGCCACCCTGCACAAAAATCTGAAAGATAAAATTGGTTAACCTGTTCAATAGAAGTTCAAAAAATAGATTTCCAGCCTCACTGCTAAGGAAGCTACACTGATGCCAGGGAAGCCACCTGGACATAATTTTTATACACCGTGTTGTAATAAACATTTACACCACGTTTGATCGAAAAACTGGCTCAGCTTTTTGAAGAAGCTAAAAAAAGGTTTTCCACATGGCTACTACTGAAACCGCATCACTGCTAGAGGAATCATTCTGAACAAAATTTTGATAAAGCATATCCTAAGAAGCATTTTAATCACGATTGTCTCAGCTGCTTAACAGATGATATATAAAATAGGTTTCACACATGGTTGCCAAGGAAGCCACATGGCTGTCAGGGAAGCCACCAAACATAATTCTAACATAACAAATCCTAAGAGACCTTCTAAGTTTGATCCAAATTGGCTCAGTCATTCTAGAGAAGAAATTGAAATAGGTTTCCCATATGGCTGCTGTGGAAGCCACCCTGGGTAAACTTTTGATACTGCATGTCATAATAAACATTCCTACCAGGTTTGATAAAAATTGACTATGCTTTTTCACAGAAAAAGTTTAAAATAGGTTTTTGATATGAATGCTATAGAAACCACACCATGACAGGAAAATCAACCAGGATATAGAGCATGTCCCAAGAGCATTCCTAACAAGTCTGAGCCAACCTGGCTCAGCCATTCTGGAAAAGAAGTTGAAAATAGCTTTTCCATATGGTTTATATGAAAGCAACAACACCGCTTATGGGAGCCACTCTGAACCCAATTTTGGTAGAGTATACCCTAAAAAATATTTCTGCAAAGTCTGATCCGAATTGGCCCAGTGATTTTTAAGAAGATTTCAAAAATACCAAAAGTGGGCAGATGGATATGAATGATGGACAGCTGATAGATGCATGGTCAAGTTATAAACTAAATGACCTCTGTCCAAATGAGCTAAAAATGAAAAAAAAGGAATCTTTTTAATATATTTTTAAAATTACTTCAATTCTGGTCTTGCAGAAAAGTCTCTTTTTTCCAAACACATGGGTGGGAGGAAGGGGAAGGTGGTAATCAAAACTTCATTCAGGATTTGCTACTTAATTGTGCCCTCAAAAACAAGACAATATCACAAAGACCTACAAGAATGCATATGATTACCAATAAAAGATGAAAAAGTAGTGTGGGATTCAATTATTTATCTAATAAAACTTACAGTGAACTCCCCTGTGAGTGGATCAAAGCCAACATGGACTGTGTGCTCAAAATTGAGTGGCGGAGAAATGACTGGCTTGTCATCTTTTAACTTTGTGATTTTATTACCTGAAAAGAAAAGAAAAAACATGTGTTATGGTGCCAGCAAGTAATTGGCTGGGGCAGAGAACTCCAAAAAGTATGGGGATGTGTTTTTCACAGCACTTTTAAATGAAACGGCAGGATGCTGTGTTATCCTGCCTATCTAGATGTGTATACATGCATGTGTGTGTGCATGTGTGTGTGTGTGTGTGTGCAGGAGTAATGGCACTTAACTCTTCCTACACCACTCAAGAAAAGGCTTCAAACCTTGGGATATGATTCGGGGTGTAGATGTGCACAAAAGTTTTTAAATATTAAAACAGCTTCTAGGGGTAGGGCTAAGGAGGGGGGGGGGGGTTGCAGTAGGGGTTATTGTTTTTATATAAACTCAAAATAACTCTGACATGAGACTAACCTGTCTGTGAATAGGTGTGTGTGTGTGATTACTGACCAAATTGTCAATATATCAAAGATGGAGGTTTAAATGGGACCCCTGTGTCATGCCCCAGGAGCATACAGTTGTACTCCCTGGTTCACAACTTACTAACTATTGAGATCTCTACCCTGTAATTATATGTACACTTATTAGATGTGAAAAGACAAACTCAAGTACTAGTAGCACTATGCAACTGACTTGACTCAGATCCTAGGTCATAACATATAAACTAGATCCAACTGACTTGACTTAGCTACCGAGTCAGAACATATAAACTAGATCCAACTGACTCAATTTAGCCCCAAAGGCATAACATATAAGCTAGATCTAACTGACTTGACTTATCTCCCAATTCATAATATATAAACTAGATACAACTGACTTGACTTAGCCCATAGGTCACAACATATAAACTAGATCTAACTGACTTGACTTATCCCCAAAGTCATAACATATAAACTAGATCTAACTGATTTGACTTATCCCCCATGTCATAACATATAAACTAGATCCAACTGACCTGACTTATCCCCCAAGTCATAACATATAAAAATAGATCTAACTGACTTGACTTATCCCCAAAGTCATAACATATAAACTAGATCTAACTGATTTGACTTATCCCTCAAGTCATAACATACAAACTTGATCCAACTGACTTGACTTATCCCCCCAAGTCATAACATATAAACTAGATCTAACTGACCTGACTTAGCCCATAGGTCACAACATATAAACTAGATCTAACTGACTTGACTTATCCCCAAAGTCATAACATATAAACTAGATCTAACTGATTTGACTTATCCCCAAAGTCATAACATATAAACTAGATCCAACTGACTTGACTTAGCCCATAGGTCACAACATATAAACTAGATCTAACTGACTTGACTTATCCCCAAAGTCATAACATATAAACTAGATCTAACTGATTTGACTTAGCCCCTGGGTCATAATATATGAACCAGATCCAAAACCATTTATACACTTACTGGGCATGAAAAGACAAATTTATGCAATCAGTGTTTTTTCTTCTAAAGCCATTTTTCTTTTCGTTTTATTTTAAAGGGTATCATAGATTTTCTCTCACACTTCTTCATTGATTGGTCGTTCTTTCCTGTTTTTCTCTGCTTCTTCTCTTTCAATATCCAGAATATTATTGAAGCATATCTTTAAATACACTGTATATGTTGCCAATTGGAGACACTTAACAATTATTGTAAAGTGATGAGTCCAAGGCTCTCCAATATTGGCACCACTATTTGTCTTGGGTAATAGGAAAAAGAAATCATGCATGCAACTAACACTGGCCATGGGATCTATCCCTAACCCCAGGGATTGACCCTAGGTCAAAGCATTGAAACTATTGAGATCCCAACATTATAACCTCATATACCGTACTCTTATTAAGCATGTGAAGACAAATTTATACAAGCAAACGACACTGACCCCAGTGTCCATCCCTATCCCAAGGGGCTTAGTCCCTAGTCATAACCTGGAAACTACCGAGAGTCTCACCCTGTAACAATATATATATATATATATATATATATATATATATATATATATATATATATATATATATATATATATATATATATATATATATATTTACTTGGCATGAAAAGATGAATACAGATATGTGCCTAAAAATGACTCCTAGGTCTGTTCTTATCCCCTAGAACTAGACACTAACTTCTGGGTATGTTCTAAGCACACTAGTCACATATTAGGGCAAGGGGGAGACCAAGCTGGGAAGTAAAGGGATATTTGTTTTACAAACATTCTAGTTTTTTTTCATGCAAACAGCACAGAACCTGATCTGCCAAATAATTAAGCTGTTTTCAGCTGGGTATGTGATGTAAATAGATAAATACAGTAGGCTGAAAAGTAGGTGGGAGTGGGGTGTGGGGAAAGGAACTTGTCTCAAAAAATTAACACGTTTTGAAACCAATCAGATTTTCATGATCCATGGTAGATAAATAAATATCTCTACCTACATAATATAGTTTAATAATTTTAATCTGTATGTCTAGGGCTCACATGAAAGGATAAAATTAAAGGGGCTGCAAATTGGGGGGGGGGGGTATGTGCAGTTTTAGCATGGACTGATCTCTGATACATGATGTATGAACCTACTGTCTTAAACGAACAAAGAAAAGACTCTGTGACTAAACATGATGTTGTTAATGATATTGTTGTCTTCGGCAGCAGCAGCAGTACCACCACCACCACCACCTTCATCAGCATCTTAAGAAATGTTCTCAAATCACTCTATCAAATTTTTACAATGAAATGAATTTATTACTGATTTTTTCTTTTGCTTACCACCAGACGTTCGACGCTGAAGTGTGGCAGACAGTCTGTGCCACGCATTCGACATCAGAAAAATTATTTATATCCCATTAAAATCCAATGACTGAATACAAATTCAATGTGATATCTAACAAAAGTAAATCCATAAGCTGGACTACTCAAATTGATGTCCGCATTTTTTTATTCACACGTTACATGGACTGCAAAGAGTCTGTCAACCATTAATTTCCACTGAAACTGACAATATTAACAGGAAAAATCCTCAGCTATCAAGTTTCTCACACATTTCCTGATATGACTCATTATGGATGAAACACAGTCTTTTGTTGTCCCAATCTAAGTACAGCTATGAATTCCACTGTATGAACAATGAATACTAGTAAAAGTAAGTGATAGACTTGGGCACTAATAAGTGAGTCAAAATTCAAGTACTTTTTCTCAAGTGTCCTGTATCAATTAACTGGTGTATATTTTGAAGTCACAATTATACAAGACCCACAGAACTAGAGACTTCAGTTTTTATTTCATTTAGAAATGTCAGGACTATGGATATACAAATAATTAGGAAACATTTGTCTACAAGGAAGATAGGAAATTATCACCAAATCTGCTTTGCATGGCTAATTTTAACTGACGTCTTGTAAATAAAGACAATGCTTCACTCACTAATTACCACAGCTATTTCTATAAAATTGTCATCTTTCTCATTGGAAACAAAAATGTATGGAGACCAAAATAAATTTGTGGTGACTCACAGGAGACTTGTAAATATTTGGGGACAATTTCATGAAAACTGGAGAGAAAAAAAATTCACGGGGACCAAAATAAATTTGTGGTGAAATATTTGGTGAAAATTTCATGAAAACAAGAGAAAAAAATGAAGTTACAGAGATTTAAAATTAAAAACTATATAGTACAAGCCACATAGGTGACCCACTGGACTCCTGACTGACAGTCTGACCAAACCACCATGCATTGAAAAAATGTGTTTATGTAATCTTTCACACCAAGCTGGGTGATTAGACTGGTCAACAGATCATTAGAATTTGTTATGCAATAGTTGACTGACAGTACTGCAATAGGCCCAGAGGCAAACTGACATATCAACAACTGTCAATCAACTACATCTTATCAGTGATTCATGTGGACTACTGACCAATCAGGTTGTCAGTCACCTGTTGTTTGTTCATGTAGGAGACTCATCAGGTTGAACTCTGACCTTGATAGATATTACCATATAACATGTACAAATTTACAATCTTATAATTTTACTATTATTAGCCTGATTTCAGACATGTTTTCATGATACACCCAAACATGTTAAAAAATTTGAAAAGTCTTTAATTTTAGTCAATATGCTAATAAGTACAGGTAGAGCGTAGTCAATATGTCACTTGCCTTCTTCCTATTTTGTTTGGTTCTTTGTACCAGCCATGAGTACTACACCATATATGTAGTTTCCTACATTTTACAATGTCATAGTGTTTTAAATCTGTATTGGACAGTGAAACTCTTTAAAAAAAAGAGTTCATTGAGCGCCACATTATATGCCTGCCATGTGTTTAATAGTCCTCTATGTAGACTATATGCCTGCCATGTGTTTAATAGTCCTCTATGTAGATTATATGCCTGCCATGTGTTTAATAGTCCTCTACGTAGACTATATGCCTGCCATGTGTTTAATAGTCCTCTACGTAGACTATATGCCTGCCATGTGTTTAATAGTCCTCTACGTAGATTATATGCCTGCCATGTGTTTAATAGTCCTCTATGTAAATAAATGCAATTTTTGTGCAGAAACCTTTTTTTCTTCATTCAGTCACAGTGACCTTGACCAAGGAATTTTTTTACCTGAAATCGCTTCTTCCTTACTGCAATGCAAGCTTGCTACAGGTGCTATCGAATGTACACAGATTTGTGAAGCCCAGCTTGTTGTGAGATATAACTATTCAGTAGACAATGGCCATTTTCCACAATGCCTCATTACATCATAAATTTGCTTAGCATTGATTTTACAAGTGATGAGATCTTGCTTCAATCAGAATGAAGAGTTAAGTTAAAGTGATAGGCCCCCAGTGATAAACACAATGGAAGTTCTCAATATTTTGTAAATGAGTCAGTATGGGCGACTAGATCTGGTTCAAATTTAGTATAATGTTAATAGTGTTCTAAATTAAAATCCTTACAAATATAACATATAATGCTGACTTTAGTGAAGCATATTTATTTAAAGATCAATAATGCACATGAGCTTGTCAATTTCATGTTTAGGTTGATTAGCATGTTAGAGAGATCTTTGCTTTATAAAGGAAGACTGTAAATTAACAAGAACAGTTCATATAAATCATATCAATTTTACATTTAGATTTTACCCCAAATCACTGTTGACAACACAACAAAGTGTTCAAATCAAATAATGTCATGCTGACCTTAGATCTATATATGGGGCTAACTGTTTGAATGAAATTTGTGTAATTTTAATTTTAAAATTACTTGCTGCTGACCAGGATTAAAACTCCAAGTGCATGTTATCGTATTACAAGTTTCAATACAATTCTTGTTTAAATACCTAATTGTAAATTTTCATTGTTTAGTTACACTGCAACGGGATTCTGACATTTTCATTACTGGAGTTTTATTCTTATTGAATGTAATACATGTACTGCCGTAAATTCTTTAAGAAGGAATCCTATTATCTTTAAGAGCCTCTACTTTTCTGCATGTTAACATGCTCATAAATGTATGAGCTGTATGCAAATTAAGAGTACTGACCCTGTATATAAAGGATACTTGTCTAAAAAGGCCAATGTGTCATCTCCTATGACTGTCCTTTATATACAGGTTTCACTGTATTTAAGAATCTTTTCAAAGTGTCAAGTCAAGAAAATGTTCATAACTGATGCTACATGTATTTCCTGAGACAGCCACTGTACTTTGTATCTGTGTGTACATGAATACAGTTGAACTTCATAACACACAACAAAGACAATTCAATTAGCATACATTATTTCAGATGAGCATTTTTGATTGGAAAACTTTATCTCCACGATATCCAAAGTCAAAAGAAACTTTATCCCATAACATCACACATACCAACATGGTTCATATAAACTTGTATACTAATATGTACTTCTTTTGATAAATTTTCTTATTATCTCTAAGATGTCAAATGTACAAGTAACCCATGATTATATTTCTTCAACTACTGGTAACTCTCAAACAAGCTTTTGATTTGAAGCAATTCAAAACTTAATTTATGAAAGTTTTCTTATTCTCTGAAAAATATCCCAAATAATCTCTCTTTTTCCCTCTCGCTAAAATCTGTTCGTGAATCTTCCAAGCTGACACTCGGAATAACACCCACCCAGCCCCTTTTAAACATTCTGAATTGGTCCACTGAGAATTCTATCATTGATCAATACATTATATTACTATAACTTTTCATATTAAATTTACTTTCAGGAACTGTTAACTGCTTTCTTTAAAAAAATGTAAAACTTAATGAAAAAAAATGTGATCTTTAAATCCTGAACAACTTACAGTAGCAAAAGGGAATGCCAGTGGAGCTAGGCTTTTTACAGAAACAAACCCTGTATAGAAGTTAATTTCCTTTTAGTCAATACTGCCATTGATATAGCAAAAATAGTGCATTTACATGCAAGTATACACTTCCTATTACAAGCTATCATGTAATAAACAGTATTATGTCTTACAAGAGGAAACATTCTCTTTCCGTAAATGCTCTAATGGAGCCATGGTGGCTCGGTAATTAAGGCATTGGACTAGAAGGAAGTGGGTTCCATGTTTTGGGGGGTTTTTTTTGTTGCAAATCTAATACTTGATTCATTTAACTAAAATGTAACTTCTGGCTTGTGAGAAAAATGAAGTTCATATAACAAGTTTTGACCCTATATATATTTTTGACCATTAACTTTTATTTTATACCTTTTACAGGGGAGACAGCAGTAGCTCAGTTTGTAGTGCACTTGACGCATGATCCAAGGGTTTCAGGTTCGATAACCACCCTGGCCAGCCTTGGTCAGCTGCCTCAGTGTGTTCTTGAAAAAGGCACTTGGCTCCTATTTTCTCAGCATGATATGGCCAATAATATATTTAAAGTGCCATTAAAACCAACAGACCAACCAACCAAACTTTTTAAAGAATTTTAAAATCTTTACATTTTATCTTTTATCTTGTAGTACTACATGTTTATGTTTATTCTGAAGAGTTTTTCTTGCTTTCTAATTCTTTATCTTTACATTTTTTTAAACTTAACGTTTAATCACACTCTACAGCCAGTATTATACTGACATGCTGTTAAACCCTATACATCACTTTTTATCACACTATACAGCCAGTATTATACTGACATGCTCTTAAACCCTATACATCACTTTTTATCACACTATACAGCCAGTATTATACTGACATGCTGTTAAACCCTATACATCACTTTTTATCACACTATACAGCCAGTATTATACTGACATGCTGTTAAACCCTATACATCACTTTTTATCACACTATACAGCCAGTATTATACTGACATGCTGTTAAACCCTATACATCACTTTTTATCACACTCTACAGCCAGTATTATACTGACATGCTCTTAAACCCTATACATCACTTTTTATCACACTCTACAGCCAGTATTATACTGACATGCTCTTAAACCCTATACATCACTTTTTATCACACTCTACAGCCAGTATTATACTGACATGCTCTTAAACCCTATACATCACTTTTTATCACACTATACAGCCAGTATTATACTGACATGCTCTTAAACCCTATACATCACTTTTTATCACACTCTACAGCCAGTATTATACTGACATGCTCTTAAACCCTATACATCACTTTTTATCACACTCTACAGCCAGTATTATACTGACATGCTCTTAAACCCTATACATCACTTTTTATCACACTATACAGCCAGTATTATACTGACATGCTCTTAAACCCTATACATCACTTTTTATCACACTCTACAGCCAGTATTATACCGACATGCTGTTAAACCCTATACTTAACTTTTTATCACACTATACAGCCAGTATTATATTGACATGCTGTTAAACCCTATACATAACTTTTTATCACACTATACAGCCAGTATTATATTGACATGCTGTTAAACCCTATACATAACTTTTAATTACACTATACAGCCAGTATTATATTGACATGCTGTTAAACCCTATACATAACTTTTAATGACACTACACAGCCAGTATTATATTGACATGCTGTTAAACCCTATACATAACTTTTAATGACACTACACAGCCAGTATTATACTGACATGCTGTTAAACCCTATACATAACTTTTAATGACACTATACAGCCAGTATTATACTGACATGCTGTTAAACCCTATACATAACTTGTAATGACACTATACAGCCAGTATTATATTGACATGCTGTTAAACCCTATACATAACTTTTAATGACACTACACAGCCAGTATTATATTGACATGCTGTTAAACCCTATACATAACTTTTAATGACACTACACAGCCAGTATTATACTGACATGCTGTTAAACCCTATACATAACTTGTAATGACACTATACAGCCAGTATTATACTGACATGCTGTTAAACCCTATACATAACCTTTAATGACACTATACAGCCAGTATTATATTGACATGGTATTAAACCCTATACATAACCTTTAATGACACTATACCTTTTAATGACACTATACAGCCAGTATTATATTGACATGCTGTTAAACTGTATACATAACTTTTAATTACACTATACAGCCAGTATTATATAGTCACATGCTGTTAAACCCTATACGTAACTTTTAATTACACTATACAGCCAGTATTATATTGACATGCTGTTAAACCCTATACATAACTTTTAATGACACTATACCTTTTAATGACAAGCTGCTGTAGCTCAGTTGATAGAGCACCGAACTCGTAATCTGTGAAACCATATACACACGTAATCTGTTAAACCCTATACAGACGTAATCTGTTAAACCCTATACACACGTAATCTGTTAAACCCTATACACACATAATCTGTTAAACCCTATACACACGTAATCTGTTAAACCCTATACACACGTAATCTGTTAAACCCTATACACACGTACACACAAACATGAGAACCAATTATAATGTGATTTTGCATCATTTAATAAGCTATTTTTGTGTTCTAATGATGTCTCAGAACAAACACAGGTTTATGGGAACATCATCCAGAATAAAGCTTCTGACTGACTTCTATGGCACACATAAACAGGGCTATGAAGAGGGAGTACTGCAGCAAGCTTGGTGAATTTCCACCCTGTAGTTTAGGAGGAGATACCCTGTAATGTGAACAGACAGGCCTACTTATGGAGCCCCCCCCTTCCCCTCCCTACAAAAGCATGTAGATAATTGATTATACTTAAGGAAAGGGCTACTTAAAAACTGTGCTTTTATTTACATCAGATGGTCATGTTTATAATAGCCCCTGGGTAATTGATATTGAGTGATATGCATGTTTATAATAGCCCATGGGTAATTGATATTGAGTGATATGCATGTTTATAATAGCCCATGGGTAATTGATATTGAGTGATATGCATGTTTATAATAGCCCCTGGGTAACTGATATTGAGTGATATGCATGATTATAACAGCCCCTGGGTAATTGATATTGAGTGATATGCATGTTTATAATAGCCCAAGGGTAATTGATATTGAGTGATATGCATGTTTATAATAGCCCATGGGTAATTGATATTGAGTGATATGCATGTTTATAATAGCCCCTGGGTAATTGATATTGAGTGATATGCATGATTATAACAGCCCCTGGATAATTGATATTGAGTGATATGCATGTTTATAATAGCCCATGGGTAATTGATATTGAGTGATATGCATGATTATAACAGCCCCTGGGTAATTGATATTGAGTGATATGCATGATTATAACAGCCCCTGGGTAATTGATATTGAGTGATATACATGTTTATAATAGCCCCTGGGTAATTGATATTGAGTGATATGCATGATTATAACAGCCCCTGGGTAATTGATATTGAGTGATATGCATGTTTATAACAGCCCCTGGGTAATTGATATTGAGACTGGTGCTTCCCAAGATTGCAACACTGCACCAGGGACTACTACATGTACCATTATCAGTCAATAATTGGCACCAAGCAGAACAGCTTTATCTGACTCAAGTCTGGAATTAATAACATTTGGTCCCTGGTCTAAAGCACCATACACAAAGAGATGCATGAGACCAAGAAAGAACTAAGTAGTCAATAAAGGCTTTTGTGGCATACATTTTTTGTATTGATTTGAAAATCTTGCTCTGCTTGCTGCAGGTCTGGGTCAAATAAAAGGTACATATTAAAGTTCAGACCTTTCAAAACCAATTTTAAAGTGATATATGAGCCTTTTCTTTGTAGCTCATCATTATGGCAAGAAACCAAAGTGGGCCTCAAATCACTCATCTCGCTGATAAATCTACCTAATAGCCAACTGCAATAAATCTCATGGATCAGAAGTATGCTTTCTGTTGGAATTTTTCCACTGCTGTTGATTGGAAATGTAATGGAAAAAGTAAAAATTGCTTCAAGGTTTCTCTAATTTTTGGAATCTTCATTCATATTTGATGGCATATCAGCATCATTTGTACAATACTGAAAGGTCTTGATGCCAAGATGATTTCTGTCGAAGTTGGTCAAATTCTGAAGAGTGATATTTTGAGATATCATTTCAAGTAATCTCTGTTTTGGGCAATGGCAGAGTTATTTGATGGCAAATAAGCCTTATTTATACAAAGTTTAAACCCTTCCTTGTCCAGATGCTCTCTGTCAAATTTTGGTCCTATTCTGTTGTGCAGTTTCTGGGAAGAAGTCTTTCAAAGGTTTTTAAATTTTTAGACAGTATGCTTTCTATCACTTTTTTTAGAACAATTCGGTCAAAGGTTGATCTGTTTGTAGTAATAGTGGCCACCTTTGATAGTGGATCAGCATCATTTCTATAACTTAAAACCCTTAATGCCAGAATGCTTTCTCTCAAATTTAGCCAAATTCTGTTGAGTGGTTTTTGAGAAGTCATTTAAAGTTTTTGCTGTTTTTAGTAACAGCAGACATATTTGAAAACAGAAAGCGCTCTATGCCAGGAAGAGAGGGCTTATATAACTAAATCTGTCACTCATTCTTGACAGTAACCTATTTTTGAGCTTAGCTTCTTTTGCAAAAATAAGGACATACAATGATTTTGCTCAATTAAACAAAGAAAAATGTTAATATTTTTATAAAGTTCAGTGACTATTTCTTTTGTTTTTATATTATTTGGGTCAAAGATTCAGTAAAACAGCTTGTTTTAAGAGACTGTTTTCAACATTATAAATTTTGACCTTTCCACTTTCCCAATTTTCCCACCACTTGCCCTATTCAGGGTGGGCAGAGAGAAGTCACTTGGACCATGGTTAAATTTGCAGCATGTTCTTCATTGTGTGCATGTAAACAAACGGATAAAAAGGTCAGCATAACATATGCAACTTGACATAGCTGGACCAAAATTAACATGAGGGTTGGCAAATACCAAGTTTGAAAGCACCGTCCCACTGTCACTACCAGACAATTTGTGTACAGCCTAAAGCCAGTTCAACCTCAACTAATGTACTAGACCCAGCTGACAATGAAAGAATCCTCAAAACACAGTGCATATTTATAACCTTAAGAATGTGAGTCATTTAAAATAAAATAAACATCATGTCACTGATTGTAACCAGTACTAGTTCTAATCTGCCCCATAGTGTTTTCCCAAAACCAAAACAAGCTGAATTGGATGGACAATCTGGGTGGATTTTAGTTGTAAGATAATTGGTTTGTTAGCTTCTCAAAAATCATTGGACAGATTTCAACCAAATTTGGCATTGAGTATCTTGGCATTGAGGACTTTCAGATTTATGCAAATGATGCTGGCCACAATTACTATCAACAAAAACACCTTTAAACGACTTCTTCAAAATAACCATTGAACAAAATTTGACCAATCTGACAGAAATCACATTTACCAGAGGTCTTGATGAGAATTTTGGGATGAAATATGAAATAAACTTGTTTACCTTTACTGGCAATAGGACTAAAAACCTGCAGAGCAATCGTCTGCTCTTGACTGGGGTACAAATGCATGGAATTTCACTAATTTGACTGGGGTACAAATGCATGGAATTTCACTAATTTGACGGGGGTACAAATGCATGGAATTTCACTAATTTGACTGGGGTATAAATGCATGGAATTTCACTAATTTGACTGGGGTACAAATGCATGGAATTTCTCTAACTTGATTGGGGTACAAATGCATGGAATTTCACTAACTTGATTGGGGTACAAATGCATGGAATTTCACTAACTTGATTGGGGTAAAAATGCATGGAATTTCACTAACTTGACTGAGGTACAAATAAGGTTCATGTGTGAATGTTTGGCAGGAATCGTGAAGACTGAAACATAACTGCAGGCATAAATAGTCAATAAATTGACACAAAATATAATAAAACAAGCAGCCCATGTGGGTCTGAGGTTGCTCACCTGGCCAACATCTGCCTAACAGCCAATGTAAGAGCAGTTGGTCAAGAAATCTGGGTCACTAGGATGCTTTCTGTTAAACTTCATTCCAATACTGTTGATTGCATATGTTATGAAAACAATTGTTTCAAGGTGTCTCTAGTTCTTGTATCATAATATATTTTAGCATATCAGCATCATTTGTCCAATGTAAATGTTTTTCTACTCTTAATTAATGGCAGCCACATGTAATGGCAGAACAGCATCATTTGTCCAATGTAAATGTTTTTCTACTTTTAATTAATGGCAGCCACATGTAATGGCAGAACAGCATCATTTGGATAAATCTGCAAGGGTTTCAAGCTAGGACACCTGTCAAATTTGATTAGTCTGTTGAGCATTTATTTGGAAGAAGTTATGAAAGGTTTTATTATTTCTAATATCAAGCTCTTTTGATGGCAGGCTGGTATTATTTGCAAATACTTTTAAGCAATGCCAGAATGCTTTCTATAAAATTTTGTCAAATTCTGTCAAGTTTTTTTTGAGAAAAAGTTATTTAAAGATTTTCCATTTTTCGTAATGGTGGCCGTATTTGATGGTGAATTGGCAACATTTGTATAAATTTCAAAACCATTATTATCAGAATGTTTTCTGTCAGATTTTGGTAAATTTGTTATAAGCAGTTTTTCAAAAGAAGTCATTTGAAATGTTTTTCTATTTTTAGCAACCGTGGTGATATTTGATGGCAGATCTGCATTATTTGTATAAAATTTGAAGCGCTTTGTGCCAAGATGCTTTCTGCCAAATTTGGTCATATTCTTTTGAGCAGTTTTTGTGAAAAAGTCTTTTAAAGGTTCTTCTATTTTGAGTCAATGAGGCCATATTTGGTGGCAGATCAGCATCAGTTGTATAAATTTGAAAACCCTCAAAGCCAAGATGCTTTTTGTCAAATTTGGTTAAATTCTCTTCGGCAATTTTTTAGAACAAGATGTTAAAAGATTTGTCTAGTTTTAGTATTGGCAGCCGTGTCTGACAGCAGATCAGCATCATTTGTATAAGTTAGAGGTTATCATACTGGATGCTATTAAGTTTGGTCAAATTCTATTCAGCAGTTTAGGGAAGAAGTTTAAAGGTTTTTCTTTTTTTGTAATGGTGGCCATATCTGAAAGAACTTTATGCAAGCAGGGTTTCCATCATATTTGTTCAAATTCTGTTGAGCTGCTTTTAAGAAGTGATTAAAAGGTTTTTCTATTTTTAGCAATGGTAGCCATATTTTGTGGTGAATTGGCATCATTTGAACAAATATAAAAGAACTTCATGCCAGGATGCTTTCTCTCAAATTTGGTCAAATTCTGTTAAGTGGTTTTTGCAAAGTCGTTTTTACATTTTAATATTTTTAGTAATGGTGGCCATATTTGATGGTGGATTGGCATCATTTGTGCAAAATTCAAAGCCATCTATTCCAGGATGTTTTCTGTCAAATTTGGTCAAATTCTGTAGAGTAGATATTGAGAAGAAGTCATTTAAAGGTTTTTCTTATTTTAGTAAGGGTGGCCATATCAAATTGTGGGTCAGCATCATCTGAATAAAAATTAAAGACTTTCATGCCAGGATGCTTTCCATCAAATGTGGTCAAATTCTGCTGAGTGGTTTTAGGAAAAGTAGCTATTTTTAGTAATGGTGGCTATCTTTTAAGGCAGATTGGCATTATTTTAATGATTTTGAAACAGCTTCATACCAGAATCCTTTTTTGTCAGATTTGGTCATATTTTGTCCTGTGGTTTGTAAGAAGTTGTAAATAGCTATTGTTAAAGGACGACACATGACAGCTGAAGGGCCATACCATAAGCTCACTTGGCCTTGTAGCTTAATCTAAAAAGCTTTAACAACGACTTTAATCTAAGGTGTTGACGGATTTATGGACAGTTGGACATGCACACAGACGTAAAAGTGATCACCATGTATAGCTTTCACCAAGGCAGGCTCAACAAAATTTGTTTAAAAACTAGGGATGGGCTCATTAACAAAACTAGGGATGGGCTCATTAGCAAAACTAGGGATGGGCTCATTAACAAAACTAGGGATGGGCTCATGAACAAAACTAGGGATGGGCTCATTAACAAAACTAGGGATGGGCTCATTAACAAAACTAGGGATGGGCTCATTAACAAAACTAGGGATGGGCTCATTAACAAAACTAGGGATGGGCTCGTTAACAAAGACATCCTTAGTATTTATTACAAGGGATGGGCTCATTAACAAAGACATCCTTAGTATTTATTACAAGGGATGGGCTCATTAACAAAGACATCCTTAGTATTTATTACATAGGGATGGGCTCATTAACAAAGACATCCTTAGTATTTATTACATAGGGATAGGCTCATTAACAAAGACATCCTTAGTATTTATTACATAGGGATGGGCTCATTAACAAAGACATCCTTAGTATTTATTACATAGGGATGGGCTCATTAACAAAGACATCCTTAGTATTTATTACATACGGATGGGCTCATTAACAAACACATCCTTAGTATTTATTACATAGGGATGGGCTCATTAACAAACACATCCTTAGTATTTATTACAAGCCAGAATTTTATAAAAGGGTGCATAACATCATCAAACATGGGCTTATCATCAGATACATATGGTAATCTCACTGATGTACATATATTTAACAACTGTATAAAGGATACATGAAGGACAACATTTTGTGGTCCCTTCATAGACAGGTTTCACTGTTACAGCACAGTGTAACCTGCCTTAGTGCACACTCCATATACTGGACATATCAGGGATCACCAATTAAAATCCTTATATAAATGTCCTTTATACATTGGACACCTGACTATCACAGACAGCAGTATTTTTGCAATTTGAGCAGATCTGCCACCCTTGCAGCTCACCACAAATGTTGTAGAATGTACACAGACAATTACCTACTCAATTTCTCAATTACCATTTTACACTAGGTCAAATTACATTGTAACTTCATTTAGTACCAATTCCATAACTGGCATGATCTTCCTTTGATCAGATTGAAAAGAGTCACTTACAGTGATGGACACCCTACCGATAAATAAATTGGTAGTTCTGAATACCTTGTAAATTAGATAGTCCACAAGTGAGTATAGGTGACTAGATCTGGATGAAAATTTGTCTAATGTTAATGTTATTCTCACTGAAAATTCATATATATCAAGCTTGTCTACCGTATATACTCGAATATAAGCCGATACCAACTGCAAGTTGCACAGACCCACATCTGCCATCGCATAACGCGCCAGCATATCTGGGTCTACACAGTTTGCAAGGACTAATCAGTGTAACAAACAACATAGACCATGATCTGCTGGCGCATTATGTGACAGCAGATCAGGGACTATGTTGGTTGCATTTGGACCTGATTTATACGCGAGTATATACGGTACTTCTGGTTCAGGTCGATTAGCTTTACAATGGCCATGGGTTTTTTTTCATTTATATCTGTGCAATCTTTGCTTTAAAGAGAATTATTGTAGGCTACAAATAAAAGCAGATAATATATCAATGATAACAATTTTACATTTAGATTTCACCCCAAATCACTGATGATGACACAACCATGTTGGAATAAAAAAAATGTTGTACTGACCTTTGACCTTTACTGTCAGTGAGGTTGTACTTATATTAATGTTTTTTTAATTTTAATTTTACAATTATTTGTTGATGACCTGGATTAAAATCCAAGTGCATGCAAATGTATTAATTTATAAATACAATCTTGTTTAATTTTTAATTTCTTGTGCATTTCATTATTTAGTTTCATAGTTTCATTGCTACTGGAATCTGATATTTTCAGTGCTAAATTTTCATTTTTACTGAGTGTAATAGTGCAGTAAATTTTTTCAGAAGGATTGGCTTGGTTTGGTTTTGGTGTTTTATGGCACATTAACACAATTAGGTTATTTAGTGTTGAAGCAATTGGAGTAAAGTGCCCTGCAAAAGGAGAAATAGGAGCTGACCCTGGCTGATCGACTGGTAGGGTCTAAACCTGCACAATTTTGGATTGAAAGTCTGGCATACTAATCATTGAGCCATCACAGCTCCACTTTTCAGAAAGATTCTTATTATCCTTAAGACTCTCTAATTTTTCACTTTTTATGCAACACTCAATCACAAGTCTTATTACATAGGGATGGGCTCATATCCCTTGACTGTCTTTTATAGAAGGGTATTTGTCTCATATCCCTTGACTGTCTTTTATAGAAGGGTATTTGTCTCATATCCCTTGACTGTCTCTTATAGAAGGGTATTTGTCTCATATCCCTTGACTGTCTTTTATAGAAGGGTATTTGTCTCATATCCCTTGACTGTCTTTTATATAAGGATATTTGTCTCATATCCCTTGACTGTCTTTTATAGAAGGGTATTTGTCTCATATCCCTTGACTGTCTTTTATAGAAGGGTATTTGTCTCATATCCCTTGACTGTCTTTTATATAAGGGTACTTGTCTCATATCCCTTGACTGTCTTTTATATAAGGGTACTTGTCTCATATCCCTTGACTGTCTTTTATAGAAGGGTATTTGTCTCATGTCCCTTGACTGTCTTTTATATAAGGGTATTTGTCTCATATCCCTTGACTGTCTTTTATAGAAGGGTATTTGTCTCATGTCCCTTGACTGTCTTTTATATAAGGGTATTTGTCTCATATCCCTTGATTGTCCTTTATATAAAGGTATTTGTCTCATGTCCCTTGACTGTCCTTTATATAAGGGTATTTGTCTCATATCCCTTGACTGTCCTTTATATAAGGGTATTTGTCTCATATCCCTTGACTGTCCTTTATATAAAGGGTACTTGTCATATCCCTTGCCTGTCCTTTATATAAGGGTATTTGTCTCATATCCCTTGCCTGTCCTTTATATGAAAGGTATTTCTCATATCCCTTGGAAGGGCCCCCGGGTGGCCGAGTGGTCTAAGGTGCTCGCCTTTACAGATCACTGACATCTCACCTCTGTCCTCGTGGGTTCGAGTCTCGGGCTCGGCCAACGTGGGTATGTGAAAAAGCTTGCCAGTAGCTTCACGTGGGTCGGTGGTTCTTCCCGGGATTTTCTCGGGTTCTTCCTCCACCAGATATACTGGCCGCCATGTATAGCCTATCATGTGCTCAAAAATGGCATTAAACCCATAACAACCAACCAACCATATCCCTTTACTGTCCTTTATATAAAGGTATTTGTCTCATATCCCTTGACTGTCCTTTATATACAGGGTATTTATATCATATCCCGTGACTGTCCTTTATATGCAGGTTTCACTGTACATGAATATCTAATGAAGAGTCCTCCTTACAGAAATAGCAATCTGCTAAATTTCATATCTGTTAGCAAGTAAATATGCAGAAAATAGAGCTAATAAAAGTACTGAACCACACAGAAAGGGTTCAAAGGGTTATTAGAAGAAGGAGGGATTCTAATTTGAGGTTAAAAAAAAAAAATGTTAGAAGAGCTGCTGATTGTTCAACGTTGTAATACAATAAGATCAATGAGTATGCTTGTAGGTAAGCCATTTGGGAAAGATTATGTTTATCTGCTTATTATCTAACTGTGATTGATGCTATTCATTTGTATACATAATCAGTAGAATATTCTCTTTTTTTAAAATTAAATATCAGGACTTTATTAAACAGGCATGTGGCCTTGCCTTTGACGCTTTTGCCGACAGAGACCAACAAAACAGCATTCTAAAAGTCCGATTCACTCAGCTGATTTTCAATGGAAAACAATTATTACATATATGTCTTTAATGCGGCCATGACTGTCATTTGTCTTCACTCACATGGTAAGATTTCAGAACAACCAAGCATCGTAAGATTAAACTTTCCTTACGTGATAAAATTAATCTGATCAATGAGTATGAATCTGTGCCAAAACCTATAATGAAGAAACCAGGGGAAAATTTGGCATAGGAACATCTACTGTTTCAGATATTCTATAGAAAATGGAATTCTACAGGAATGAATTTGAAAACAACATTGATGCAAACAAGCGTCATTTCAACAATACCTGCAAATTTGACAAACTGAATGATCTTGCTTGGCAATGGTTCAACCAAGCTAAGACCACAAACATTCCAATCTCAGACCCTATAATATATCATTTCTCTGTCTCTCTCATCACATAAACGCTCAGAAAAAGACATTTTTTCCACATCTGCAAAAACATTAGTAAGCCAAAAAAACTCTAAAAACCAAACTTTATTTTGAGTCCCAAGGGTTTTCAGTTCTGAGGGGTTATCTGCATATATATATATATATATATATATATATATATATATACATATATATATATATATATATATATATATATATATATATATATATATATATATATATATACACACACACACACACGTGTATATATATACATATATATATATATATATATATATATATATATGTATATATATATATATACACACACACACACACACACACATGTATATATATATATGTTTTATGGACATGACATAAATACAAAATACATGCATTTATAACAGCCACTGGGTAACTGATCTTTTGTGGGGTGCAGATTTTAATGTCTTTGGCAGATTTTGAAGAAGAAACAAAATTGACAAATTAACTTCTACATAATATTCCATTACAAAACTTCAAAACATGAAATTTTAATCTTAACAATGGAATTAGGATTGTATTGTGTCCCGATGAGGGATGCACGTACCTACCTGATTTTTTTGGTTAATAATAACTTATGTCGAGTTTAACTGCAAACAACATAGACTCTGATCTACTGTTGCAAAATGCACCAGCAGATCAGAGTCTATAGTTTTTGTTCTATTGATCATTTCTAACACACTGCATAGACTCAGATCTGCTGGCACATTATGCAATGGCAGAGCTAGGTATGTGCAGTTTGCAGTTGGACTCGACTCACAAGCAGGTATATATATATAGTAGTTTTGGGATTTAATCTGCTCAAATAAAAACTAATATCACACAATCTGCCAAAATGTAAGCACTGTAATTTGTAATAACTTCTTGATTAAAATGCACAAAATTCAACAATCCCTAAAACAGCCCACTATATAATGTATCAAAACCTGATTACACACAACCTCCTAACCTGGCTTATCACACTTCTTTTCATCAGTGAATGCAAATAAAAAAAACATTATTTAGCATACATTTTCAATAAGAGTAACTTGTATTTTCACATTTTTTTCTCCCATATTTCCTCTTTCCAAAAGATATGGCAACAGGTCAAGGCCTGTAGCAGGTGCAGGGTGCAATGATAACAGAAATGAAGGTGGAAGGAGAGAGAAATTGCTGTATGGGTTAAATGGGGGATTCCAGGCCCCCTTGTGAGATAGAAAGACATTTTTGCATTCTTTTGATAAGGTATACAAATACCAGTGATAACTTTCTGCTTCACTTGGATAGGGATCACTGTTTTTCTCCATGTTTAATGAATGGTTACAAGGGATAAGTGTCTGATTTCAAAACCGTTTTTTCAGTACATCAGATAGTGAACCAATCTAGATGTGTAGTAAAACCTGCCAAAGATGTATGTTTTTATAATTCCTGCACCTAGACATTCCTTGTACATGTAAAGTGTACTGCATTTTCTGTATACATGTTTTTTTTTATACATTTGTTCAGGGCTCAAGCAATGTCAGAATTTTGTGGAGAAGTCACTTCTCCCTCCAAAAGGGAGGGAGGGAGGGATGGACAAATTAGTAAACAATGAAGTGTAATGTGTTGTGCTTGATTATTTATTTAACTGTATTATGTCAATGTGTTTTATTTGTGTCACTCAAAATATTGAGCAAAATTTCAACAAATCTTTGTAATTATTGTTATTAAAGAAAAACAAGAAAGATGCAAATAAAAATAGATGGGTATAGTGCAGATATCGGATAAATCCAGTCAAAACCAGTAATAGAACAATGTAATATCCTCTTAATTTATCCATCACATGTCCTTATTTTGAAGATATCTCTCCAATAGAGGTAATAAGCAAACATTTAAATTAATTCATTCTAAGTTTGCTAGAGAAAAGCACATAAACAAATTCACAATGACAAACAATGCATGTATGGTGCTCTGACTTTTTGTACATGTAGTACCAAGCTGACGATATATATTATGTTATTATTGGATATAAAACCTTTCTTCATATCCAAGAACATCTTAAACATTGAAACAACTTGTTCATAAATTTATCACTGACAGAATTTGAAAGCAAAATTGAAATTTGTGTGACATGTACACATACTTTCCTTTCGTGAAGCACCATGGCTTATTTTGTTGCTCTATTTTCAGGGATGGTACATGAATTTTGGAGAAAAGAAATCTACATGTATAAACTGTATCTACATGTATAAACTGTATATAGATGTATAAACTATCTCATGTTGAAGGTATTGGTAAGTCATTTTCAAAAATCTACATATATAAACTGTATCTCATGTTGAAGGTATTGGTAAGTCATTTTCAAATATCTGCATATATAAACTGTATCTCATGTTGAAGGTATTGGTAAGTCATTTTCAAAAATCTACATATATAAACTGTATCTCATGTTGAAGGTATTGGTAAGTCATTTTCAAAAATCTACATATATAAACTATATCTCATGTTGAAGGCATTGGTAAGTCATTTTCAAAAATCTACATATATAAACTGTATCTCATGTTGAAGGTATTGGTAGTCATTTTAAAAAATCTACATACATAAACTGTATCTCATGTTGAAGATATTGGTAAGTCATTTTCAAAAATCTACATGTATAAACTGTATCTCATGTTGAAGGTATTGGTAAGTCATTTTCAAAAATCTACATATATATACTGTATCTCATGTTGAAGGTATTGGTAAGCCATTTTCAAAACTCTACATGTATAAACTGTATCTACATGTATAAACTATCTAATGTTGAAGATATTGGTAAGTCATTTTAAAAAATCTACATGTATAAACTGTATCTCATGTTGAAGGTATTGGTAAGTCATTTTCAAAAATCTACATATATAAACTGTATCTTATGTTGAAGGTATTGGTAAGTCATTTTCAAAAATCTACATGTATAAACTGTATCTTATGTTGAAGGTATTGGTAAGTCATTTTCAAAAATCTACATATATAAACTGTATCTTATGTTGAAGGTATTGGTAAGTCATTTTCAAAAATCTACATATATAAACTGTATCTTATGTTGAAGGTATTGGTAAGTCATTTTCAAAAATCTACATGTATAAACTGTATCTACATGTATAAACTGTATCTCATGTTGAAGGTATTGGTAAGTCATTTTCAAAAATCTACATATATAAACTGTATCTCATGTTGAAGGTATTGGTAAGTCATTTTCAAAAATCTACATATATAAACTGTATCTCATGTTGAAGGTATTGGTAAGTCATTTTCAAAAATCTACATAATTAAACTATATCTCATGTTGAAGGTATTGGTAAGTCATTTTCAAAAATCTGCATATATAAACTGTATCTCATGTTGAAGGTATTGGTAAGTCATTTTCAAAAATCTACATGTATAAACTGTATCTCATGTTGAAGATATTGGTAAATCATTTTCAAAAATCTGCATATATAAACAGTATCTCATGTTGAAGGTATTGGTAAGTCATTTTCAAAAATCTACATGTATAAACTGTATCTCATGTTGAAGGTATTGGTAAGTCATTTTCAAAAATGCTTTCCTTTTAAACCTATTTTTATTTTTAAGGGGGAAAAGGTAAGTTTTGAGCCTTTTAAATTTTTTTATTAATTTCTGTTTCCCACTAGTTTTAATGTGATTATTGTGTTAATGACTAAAAAGCTACACCAATTAACAACAGACATTTTACTTAGTATTTACACAAGTAAAAAAATGGTCCAGTACAATCTCCTAGATACAAAAACTTTTATGGAATAAAACATTTTAATTGATCAGTTTACCGGGGGCTGCCATTTTCTGTCATTACACGACTAATAAGGGGAACCTACTTTTTACGTATTATAACCTGTGTTATTACAAGCCATATTTTCTCATGAATGTTAATTTTTTAAAGTAATAATCTGATAACAATTCCTGTGTTTTTGAAAAGACACATTTTCTGCTTAATACATTGATTTTTTTACATTAATAAGGTTATAACAAATAAGAGAGATTTCTAAACAAATAAAAATGGGCAGTAAATTGGTTGTATATGCTAAATATCGGTGATAAATCAATATTTCGAAAATTAGTTAAAATGTTTTTACCTACAATTCAGCATCAGTCTTCGTGTAAGAAGGATATACAAATGCACAAATATATCATGGATATTCATGTATTATTTTTGAAACTTAATCATGTCATTGCTGCTAAAAAAGGATGTAATACGAGACCACACAAACAAAGGTTAAAACTACGCATCGAGTACAATTTAGAGTTAAGTCCCGTTCCTTTAGCATCACTAATCTATGTAATCATCTTGACAGTGTAAAGTAAAAGTCATTACATTACCATTATTTTTGAACAATTTCCTAAATCCCCATCACAAAAAGTAATGCAAGAGGCTGTAATTACCTGATTTTAATATCAATCAGATGAAAGAAAGAAAGTATGCTTTATGATCCCTGACAAATTTTCTTTTCAAATGCAGACATCCAGATTTCACATGTTCACATTTCAATAGCTATCTGTTGTATTGAAAGCACATTACAAATTTAAGTCAGTTAATTAGTCCTACTGTAAAGCAATTATCTTCTCATATAAAGTCAGGTGTTATTTGTGTCAACTGCACAGGTATCTGAAACCAGTAATGGAATTAGTCACACATCATCGCACTGCGAGTACATGCAGAATTTTCGCCCTTGATTGTTCCAAGTGTCAGCCAAGAAGAGTACGACTTTATCTTCGCCCAAGTCAATAAAGCAGGGCAATGTCAGGCAGTTTTTGCAAACTTTTGCTCTACTTTGCACAGCTGTGTGTTTGGTTGTATGAATAATTATAGGCAAAAATAATAATTATAATTTTCTGCTATTTTTCAAGTACATATTGTCTGCAAAGATACTATATGTACATGTACTAAGAATAATGGTAAAAAATTCTGTGTGAAAAATTAGAAGACAAAAAAAAATACTTATGATTTTATGGATTGATAGTGTACCAAAATTAAGATCATATGAAAAACTGCAGTCAATTTGGTACCATATACTCACCTATAAGTCGAGTCCAACCACAAACTGCACAAGCCCTGATCTGTCATCTCATAATACACTGGCATATCTGAGTCTATTCAGTTTGTTAGAAGCAACAAATAGAACACACAACATACACCCTTATCTGACATGTCTAAGTGGCTATTTCAGCTGACCTGTCACCAGAACTTACATGTAGATAACCATACTGATTCATTAGATCATATAAAATTAAAGGTTTTTATACTGACACCTAATCCTGTACCTGTATGAATTTGTGTTAATTTGTTTGTGCATACTGACCGTTTAATGAAAAGGCTGAAAAATGTTGAAGTTATGATGATTTGAATATGTATATGATCAGGGGTAGAAAAATCCATTGCCTGGTAGACGGAAAACTGAAGAGTAAGCTGGGCAGCCAAATGACTACAAATAAAGCCCAACCAGACAATCAGCTATTGACAGTTTGAAATAAGTATGTTTGCCATTATGCAAAATCAATAAAATGTGCTCTCTACATGAAATGACATATGACATGCATTTTCACATAATTTGCAAAGACACTCAAGCTAAATTTTTAATAATTCAGTAATAAAATGGAATGTTAAATAAACCAGATGTTTCATTATGGTTATCTGGTGGGCAACCTGATGTTTCATTATGGTATCTGTTGGCAACCAGATGTTTCATTATGGTTATCTGGTGGGCAACCAGATGTTTCATTATGGTTATATGGTGGACAACCATGATTTTTGAAATTTGTCTATCCTTGATAATATACAGTGGAAGTTGGCTAGGTGGCAGACATTAGGCCTGACTGTCTGACAAGTTTCCAGCGCAGCTATGTGATGCCTCACGCCTTTACCAGTGATGGTATTGGTCAGTAGTCCATAATTATTTGGCTCTTGTCCATGTTTGACTGATACACAGCAATACATTCATTAAATAAATGTATGTACATCTGATTGACTTTCTGTTATTCCTATACCATAACATTATTTATTGTACATCTAAATGGTTATGCCAAGTCTGCAAATGTTAAATAAATTAGTGTAGATAATTGCTTGTAAGTGGAGTCCAACTGCAAACAACATAGACCCTGATCTGCCACTGCATAATATGCCAGCAGATCATGGTTGATGTTGTTTGTTCTTTACTCCTACCAAACTGCCTAGACCCAGATCTGCCGGCACATTATACACCAAAAGATCTTGGTCTGTGCAGTTGGACTCAGACTTATAAGCAAGTATAGATGGTAGCATTAGAATAAATTAGCATTAGCATTAAGTCCTTCAGTAAATTAGCATTAACAAGAAGTCTTTCAGTAAATTAGCATTAGCAAGAAGTCCTTCAGTTAATTAGCATTAGCAAGAAGTCCTTCAGTAAATTAGCATTAGCAAGAAGTCCTTCAGTTAATTAGCATTAGCAAGAAGTCCTTCAGTAAATTAGCATTAGCAAGAAGTCCTTCAGTTAATTAGCATTAGCAAGAAGTCCTTCAGTAAATTAGCATTAGCAACAAGTCCTTCAGTATATTAGCATTAGCAAGAAGTCCTTCAGTAAGTCTCCAAGATAGCTCTGTTTTTATTAAGGCTATAAAATCTTGTATGATTTTAATCAATATAATGTCAAATTCGATTATCTTCAGAGATGCTATCTCTATTTTCAAACTTCGCTTTAGCTTATATACCTCTGATTTTAAGATCAAAACATTCATTACTTGTAACAGATTATCTTTCTTAGAGAATAAATTCATTATGTTGGAATGTTCAAAACTTTACAATTTACATTGTGAATATAAGAAATATCCAACAAATTATGAAAAATTTAGGTGTTAAAATAGTAAAGTTCCTGTCAATGTTTTAAGTTATGTACTGACTACACTAAAGGAAATTCTGGACATGGTGTTTTACAATTAGCACTGAGTACAGTAAAGGAAATTCTGGACATGGTGTTTTACAATTAGCACTGAGTACAGTAAAGGAAATTCTGGACATGGTGTTTTACAATTAGCACTGAGTACAGTAAAGGAAATTCTGGACATGGTGTTTTACAATTAGTACTGAGGCAACTTGTGTAAAGTGCTTTGCTCAAGAATATATCATGGTAGCCAACACAAACTAATCCAACTGTAGGATTCAAACCAACAACCTATTGGTCATGAGTGTGATAC
Organism: Margaritifera margaritifera; assembly: GCA_029931535.1. Classification (NCBI taxonomy): domain Eukaryota; kingdom Metazoa; phylum Mollusca; class Bivalvia; order Unionida; family Margaritiferidae; genus Margaritifera; species Margaritifera margaritifera. The sequence goes on from JAQPZY010001538.1 coordinate 3,865,642, forward strand.
ACTAACCACTGAGCCACAATGGTTCTTTCCTCCTTTCCTCCGTATGGCTTCTTATTACATTAAGATATTCACATCAAGTCTATTCTACATCTCAGCCCACAGAAGGATGCTTATAGAGATGTTGTTTAAAGGTTTTTCTATTTGCAGTAACATTGGCTTTTCTATTTTGAATAACAGCGCCCATGTTTAAAGGTGGATTGGCATCATTTGCATAAATATGACAGTCTTCCTGGCAGTATGCTCTCTATCAAATTGGATCAAATTCTGTTCTGTCTTTTATTCTTAATTTTGTTTAAAAAGTCATTTGAAGGGTTTTTAATATATTTAGTAATGGAAGCCATACCTAATGGTGGATCAGCATCAATTTTACAAACCTGAAAGCCCTTCATGCCAGAATGATGTGTGCCAAATTTGGTCTAAATTGGTCCTGTTGTTTTTGAGAAGATGAAAATAGCAATTGTTGACAAACGCATAATGTACAACACACAACACATGTAGGGCCATACCATAAAGACACTTGGCCTTACAACCAGGTGACCTAAAAACTTGGGCAAAACATTATCTTATGATAAATAGATCATCAACATTGCTCAAAGATGATACATTCCATTTTGAATTATAAGCTTTGACAGACAGCACATCTTCAGTCACTTAAATACTGATAAACTAAGAAACCAATCCTATGTTAGTCGGTCCAGTAACGAAATTAATATCAACCAAATCACTCAGAGATTTATATCTCACTGCCTTGAAATTTAAATAGATGTAACATAAAGATGAAATAAGTCTATATTTTTTGGTTGCATGTAACCAGAGCACTTTTCATTAGACCTCACCCTGAAGAGGTGCACTACAATGGTTTACGCGACAGAAATGGGTTTTCTACCAAATCAAAGATTCATTCAACAAATATTTAACAGCTGAAAATATCTTCCCAAATTACATAATGCAGTGTAAACAAATATCCATCATTTTTTCCCCTCAGTATTAGCAACATAATACATAAAGATGAAATAAGTCTATATTTTTTGGTTGCATGTAACCAGAGCACTTTTCATTAGACCTCACCCTGAAGAGGTGCACTACAATGGTTTACGCGACAGAAATGGGTTTTCTACCAAATCAAAGATTCATTCAACAAATATTTAACAGCTGAAAATATCTTCCCAAATTACATAATGCAGTGTAAACAAATATCCATCATTTTTTCCCCTCAGTATTAGCAACATAATACAGCATGAAATTTCTGGTACACCCAATTCTCCATAACTCAAGTTTGGTACACCAACTTCTCCATAACTCAAGTTTGGTATGCCCACTTCTCCATAACTCAAGTTTGGTATACCCACTTCTCCATAACTCAAGTTTGATACACCCACTTCTCTATAACTCAAGTTTGGTACACCCACTTCTCTCCATTTCAAGTTTGGCAAGCCCACTTCTCCATAACTCAAGTTTGGTACACCCACTTCTGCATAACTCGAGAGTGCAAGCTTGTTGATTGTAACAATCACAAAGATATTTAGAAATATTCTATTGCAACCCAATAGAACTGATATTCACAGTAACATACTGTCTAGAAAGAAAGCATATGTAAATATCTCATCAGAAAAAATATGCTTGCTTGCTTGGGCATGCTTATGAAAAAGTACACTTGCTGGAAGGTTTTTCAGCTTATCCTGGACATCCAGGCAGTGGATTTTTCAAGCATTGCCCTCACACACCCTGGTTTTCTGGGAAATCATTGCAACAATAGTATCTAGTAGTACTATCTAGTGGTAAATAAAGCTTGGAACAGGCACCTGTTTGTCTGAATGAAGTACTATTAGTAGTATCTAGTAGTAGTAGCTAGTAGTAGTATCTAGTAATAGTATCTAGTAATAGTATCTAGTAGTAGTATCTAGTAATAGTATCTAGTAGTAGTATCTAGTAATAGTATCTAGTAATAGTATCTAGTAATAGTATCTAGTAGTAGTATCTAGTAATAGTATCTAGTAATAGTATCTAGTAGTAGTATCTAGTGGTAAGTAAAGCTTGGAACAGGCACCTGTTTGTCTGAATGAAGACTATTTTGGTGCATGTGATCTGAACTGTAAGTGCATTGTTAATTGGCTGGAAAATGTTAAAGATCATCATCAATTACATAGATTTGCTTGGTTTTTATTCCCCTTTTGTGCCAAACAATATCAGGTCTATGGATGACAAAGTCCATGCCAACACAATATTGACAATGGGTGTAAGTTCCTGCAAAATTTCTACAACCAACTTCTGACCTTTCATGGAGTTTAACTGAATTCTAGTGGAGAAAAAAAACCCAGAACAAAACAAAACAAGGGAAACAACAAATATCTTAAACTTTTTTAGTAACTTTTTACTCTGACCAAATCCATCCCCATCTCCCATCGGGCTACATCAATGAGCTAAAACCTTTTGTTGTCATCTACCCATTCTCATGTTACATCACACTAAATGTGATGATTCTCTTCCAATAGGTGTAGATGGAGTTTAGATTACTTGGAAAATTGTCCAACAGAGAGATCTATGCCATGATAAAGAAATGGAAATAACTAATAAATATTTAACAAAATTTCTTCTTTATATACTGATTTTCTTTGATCAATTTTGCAGAGGAATATGGTCCTATTCCCAATCCAAGAAGAGTAACATAAACAGTACATTATACACCTGCCCCATGCATAATAGTTCTCTATGAAAGTAATTGAAATTTTTATGCAGTAACCACTTTTCTTCTTTCAGTCACAGTGTCCATGATCTTTGACCTTTTGACCCCAAAATCAATAGGCCACCCACAAAGTTTGGTCCTGGTCTGTGATGTTGAACTAATGTTATAGGGCATAAACCAATTTTATTCTTTTCAGTCACAGTGACCGAGACCTTTGACAACAAAATCACCTTCCAAACAGAACTACTGTTAAATCCTAGGAGACACCACTTGTCTTTATTTTCTTGGACTGGAAAATTTCCCAATTCAGTCTGTGTGCAATTTTCAACACTTCCGTAGACCCCAAGAACCTTGTATAAAAAAAAAAAAATGGAAAATCCCTGATATAAATGTGAACCTAAAAACAAAATCTGATCCCCATCCCAGAGTACAAAGTAAAGTCACATCACCAACAGTGACAATGATAAGTTAAGAAATAGACAGGCATGGGTACTGCAAGATGTCAGGGGATATGCTACTGGACAACTTAGGCGAAAAAGTTGCCTCTTCAGTGAAATTTCATTCAACATGCCAGAAAAAAGACTTGCTCATACCCACTCTCATTTTCCCAACTGAACCCATTTATATTATGTCCAAAATTGTGAATTTAGCATAGGTCTTAGTTACAAAACTTACATTTATAGGCTTAAAACTGTAGAAAACAAGCTTTAAAATCAACTTTTATGCTAATTTAATTGTTTGTGGTACTTTCCAATATGTGCTGAGCCCAACCATACAAATGTGAAACTACAGGAAGTGAGTGAAAATTCAACCTTAAACCAAATACTGTATTGCTAAAGAAGTTTTGGAACTAAAATCTATGAAGAGATTCATGAATTTATATGTATATAATTCCAATTGTTATGAACTGACTCTGTTTTCTGCTATGAGATTAGCTGTAAATGGTCACATGATACTGACCTGGAAGTTTTTTGCAAATCAGTAAATTCTGGGGTCTACTTTCGGCTTCCAATCAGTTTCCAGTGCTTTTCTGTCAAGCTTTGCCTGTATCAACTCTTTACAGCATCACCCCCCCCACACACACACACACACCCATTGCAAGTCTTCTTGCACCCAAACAGTCACTGCTGTTGCCAAAAAAAAGCATATGGAAGGCTTTAAGAGCAAATGTACCTTCATTCAAACATTACTGCATTTTTGCATCGACATCAGGTTTTCATATGATGCAACAGCAGCAGATTTTACTACAAATGGAAGTGACATTTTGGAGCAAAGATCAAACTGCATAGAAAGCAAGAGCAATGAATGCTAAACACATAAAGTATATTTGCTAAAAAAAATCATGGTGACCCTAATTAACATTAGTGTTGTAATTCTGTATGGACTAGGTCATCTTCGCTTGCCAAAGGTAGTTGATGCAATTAGTTCCACATCACTGATAAAGGATGTGGATCGACGACCTTTGGCTAGCAAAGATGGGGTATTCCAGTGCCGTGTGAAGAGACTAACAAAATAAAACTACAAGCTACATAAAAGTGAATGCTTCGTTGATGGAATCGGCTGATTGGACAAAAGAAAGAAGGAAAATTGAAATTATAAGGATTAACTGATCATGGCTGGGTATTTATCGAAGTGTAAAGTTTATGTAATCACTCACAAAGTCAACATAAAGTCCTTTATGAGTGATTAGATGAAAATTTACACTTTTATAAATACCCAACAATGATCATTTAATCTATACCACTACTTTACCTAAAAAGGTAGTGTGATGTGAAGATTTGCCCTTGGCAAGTATTGTACACCTTTTTTTGGAAATAGGTATTTTCAAGGTTACATGCCTTGTTATAATGTGATTCAGGATAGAATGCGGTACTACTATGAACCCCATGACTAAAATCATACCAATGTATAACAATAAGGGTTGAAAGAAAACAAAGTGAAACTTAGTCTCATATCCTAATTTCCTCTTCAAAACACCATTATTTAAAAAATTGTTGATAGTCCCTGCTATACCATAGTACTGTATATTATGCTATTGTTGATAGTCCCTGCTATACCATAGTTCTATATATTATGCTATTGTTGATAGTCCCTGCTATACCATAGTTCTGTATATTATGCTATTGTTGATAGTCCCTGCTATACCATAGTTCTGTATATTATGCTATTGTTGATAGTCCCTGCTATACCATAGTTCTGTATATTATGCTATTCTCAATATATCACAGTTTCATATATATCGCAGTTCTCAGTATACCGCAGTTCGGCACATAATGCAGTTGGTGCTAATGGATCCCGACTACCGCATTATAATGAGGGAGAGTTGTTATAAGCTCAGCCAATCTGATGCAAGATCACCTCATTAATATGAATGGGTCTAGCTCATTATAAAATTGTCCAAAAACTAGAAAATATAAGGAAATATTCCAAGTTTGATCAAATTTAGATGATAAATATGGCTTCCAGAGTGGTAACAAGCTCAGACAATCAGATACAAGATTACACCATTATTATGTGTGGATCTCACACCTTATCAAATGCATGCAACATCTTGATTATACATGCCGATATTTCAAGTCTGATCAAAACTGGAGCAGAAATATAGCCTCCACTGTGACAACAATCGCAGCAAGCCTGATGCAAGATCAAATCATTATCATGCATGCATCTTGCTCATTGTCAAATTTAACCAAGATCTGGATGGCATAAGCACTTGTTCTAAGTTTGTTCAAAACTGGATCAGAAATATGGCCAATGAAGTGATAACAAGCTCAGCCAATTGAATCCAAGATCACCTCATTAGTATGCATGGATCTCACTCATTATCGAACTCTTCTGAGGGCTTGTTGATATAAGCATATACAGTCATACCCACTTATACCAACATCACTTATGTCGACAAACTGCCTATGTTGACAAAAAAGCAAAGTCTGGTTCCCTGGTCTATTGTTACTACCAAATTTGTGATGCTTATGTCAACGTCGAGATAGAAAATAAATGTATATGTCGACAGAAGCCCAAGGTCCCAGCTTGAACAAATCCTTTGTTTTCTGATCATTTATGTCAACAAGCTGACAATTCCGACCCATACTTTGTTCTATAATTATTTGATGTTGCCACCAGGCTTTAATGTTGTTGTCGGATCAACAAACAGACATTGGTTTGGTTCTCCAAAGTTGGCCTTTCGCTGCAACTTCAATAATGCATGCACCCTTCATCAAAGCAAGCCAGCTACAATCTTCAATAAAAAAATTTTCTGCTGGAAGAAAAGTAACTTTGTTTATGCTTACAATGGCTACCAACAGCAGTGTAAAATGCAAATTCTACTTGTGCTTAATAAAGACTTTAAAAAAAAAAATTTCATTTAATGTTTTGCGATCAGAGAGAATTCATAACTTGTTGACAGGTTTTCATTTCCCTATGAATAACCTCATCACCTTGGTAGCCTCAGTAAGCTGATTACATTTGTTGCCTTAGGCAGACCAAAATCTAAGCCAATTTAAGTACATGTAGCATGTAAATAACAGTTATACAGCCATGTGCTACTGGCAACAATGAATATCATAGTGAATTGTTTAGTCACACGTTTTGGTTGACAATGGGATACAGATCAAACGATACATTAATTTTTTAACATGTGACCTACCAGTATACTCAAATTCATGGATTTTTCATATACATGTACTTCACGTATTATGGATTTTATTACACAGAGGTAAAAAAAAATGTAAATTGTCAATATACAAGTGTTTTTCACACTGGTTTTGGCTTCATTTACTCATAATTTTCATTGTTTATTTTCTCAAAGTGTAAATCCTACTCAGTGAAGACAGGTCACCACTTACAGATGAATTTCACTTGTATGCATGTCAAAGAGAAATTTGCTTTTTTTCAGCCCCCCCCCATCCCAACACTTACCTCGACATCCGCTTATGTCGACAATATTGCCTCGGGCCCGAGGATGTCAACATAAATGGGTAGGACTGTATTCCAAGTTAGATCAAAATTGGATCAGAAATCTGGCCTCCAGAGTGGCAGCAAGTCCAGCCAATCAGATGCAAGATTATCTCATTATTATGTATGGATCTCACTCATTATTGAACACATGCAAGATCTTAATTAGAAATATGGACTCCAGTATGGTAATAATAAATTCTTGACAAATGGACAATGCATAACACATGACAAACGATGGATGCAGGACCATACCACAAACTCACTATGGCTTATGGCCAAGTGAGCTAGAAACCAATCAATACTCTGTTGCAATGTTCTAAATATTATTATGTCATTCAATGACATGTCCTGATACCATATTGTCTTGACAGTTCTCAATTTGCAATGTTCTAAATATTATTATGTCATTCAATGACATGTCCTGATACCATATTGTCTTGACAGTTCTCAATTTGCAATGTTCTAAATATTATTATGTCATTCAATGACATGTCCTAATACCATACTGTCTTGACAGTTCTCAATGTACAATGTTCTAAATATTATTATGTCATTCAATGACATGTCCTAATACCATATTGTCTTGACAGTTCTCAATTTGCAGCAAGTTTTAGGACAAATGTCTTGGTCCCAGTCTGAACCATATGAAACAATATAATATACAGACACATACACTAGGGTCATGCTAGACTAAAATTTTAGGGTAAAGTGACTTCTTTCATTCACCAGAATATGGCGAAGTTGTGGGAAAATTGGGAGAAGCGAGTCTAGAGAGGTAAAAATATATAATATTCAAAACTGTCGCTTAAAGCAGGAGTTTTGCTCAATCTTTGAGCCAAAAAGTAGAAAAACTAAAGAAACACTCATTGAACTTTATGAAAATATTAAAAATGTTCTCAGTTTGATTCAGCAAAATTGTTGTATGACTTTGTTTTTGCAAAAGACAATGACCATGAAAATCAGTTACTTTTGAAAATGGGTGACATATAGAGCTATAAGCCATAAGCCCATTCTTCCTACTTTTACGGGATGAAATATGAAATAAAGTTGTTTATCTTCACTAGAAATCAGTCTATAAACCTCCACAGAATAATAACTTGCTTGTCACAATGTGACTGGCTTAAATGCATGGAATTTCAGTCAATTCTTTAAGCTTGATGTTCAAAGTATTGGGAGGAATACTGAAACATAATTGCACAAAATAAATAATCATTGAACTGTCAGAAAGCGAGAATACTATGTTTTAACTACTTCACATTGCCCACAGAAAAGAGCTGATATTGTGTTCAAAATACAAAGGCATTCAATGGCGAAAAGGATTGGTGCATGTGTGAAGACAACTCGAGAAAAGGTGTTGACTTGAGAAAAGTCTAAGTAAACTTCATTCTTTTGTATATTTAGATAAAATGAGGTGATTATTTCAGCTGAATAACAGACTCATGAGGACACTGGCATGCCATATTTGTTTTCAATCCATGAAGTCATTCAAAAGTTATGGAGTAGAAAATAATATCTCTGATGGACATTATGTAGAGATGGAATTAAACTTTCTGCAATTATGACCTTAACCTTTAAGTTAGGGGGCACAACTGTGGTGCATGACACACTATCCATGATGAATATATTGGTAAAGTTTTATTACAATATCTCATGTGGGTCACAAACTAAAGCCAAGAGAAGAAAACATGACACAAAGTTACACTTTTCCTTGCTATGACCTTAACCTTTCAGTTAGGTGGTGTGAACATGGTATGTGACAAGCCATGATGCTTATCTGGATATTGTATCATAAAGTTACATCCTAGACAAGAAAAGAAGTCACCAAGTAAGATTCTTCCATGCACTGACCTTGAACTAGAGGGGACTGACTACGGTATGCAACACACTATCTAGTAGTGAAACATATTTGCACATTTCATGAAAGCATCTTCTGTGGATTAAAAGTTATATCCTGGACATACATAAAAACATGTAAAAAAAATTACATTTTCCCTTGCTGTCACCCAGACCTTAAGATAAGGGGCATGAATTTGATACACAACACTCCATCTAATCATGATGTATGACCAAGTTGTATGAATTTGATACACAGCACTCCATCTAGTCATGATGTATGACCAAGTTGTATGAATTTGATCCATAGCACTAAATCTAGTCATAGTGTATGACCAAGTTGTATGAATTGGATACCCAGCACTCCATCTAGTCATGATGTATGACCAAGTTAAGTTGTATCAATTTGATACACAGTACTCCATCTAGTCATGATGTATGACCAAGTTGAATGAATTTGATACACAGTACTCCATCTAGTTATGATGTATGACCAAGTTGTATGAATTTGATAAACAACACTCCATCTAGTCACGATGTATGACCAAGTTGTATGAATTTGATACACAGCACTCCATCTAGTCATGATGTAAGACCAAGTTAAGTTGTATGAATTTGATACACAACACTCCATCAAGTCATGATGTATGACCAAGTTGTATGAATTGGATACACAGCACTCCATCTAGTCATGATGTATGACCAAGTTAAGTTGTATGAATTGGATACACAGCACTCCATCTAGTCATGATGTATGACCAAGTTGTATGAATTTGATACACAGCACTCCATCTAGTCATGATGTATGACCAAGTTGTATGAATTTGATACACAACAATCCATCTAGTCATGATGTATGACCAAGTTAAGTTGTATGAATTGGATACACAGCACTCCATCTAGTCATGATGTATGACCAAGTTGTATGAATTTGATACACAGCACTCCATCTAGTCATGATGTATGACCAAGTTGTATGAATTTGATACACAACAATCCATCTAGTCATGATGTATGACCAAGTTAAGTTGTATGAATTTGATACATAACATTCCATCTAGTCATGATGTATGACCAAGTTAAGTTGTATGAATTTGATACACAACACTCCATCTAGTCATAATGTATGACCAAGTTGTATGAATTTTATACACACTACTCCATCTAGTCATGATGTATGACCAAGTTGTATGAATGTGATACACAACACTCCATCTAGTCATGATGTATGACCAAGTTGTATGAATTTGATACACAACAGTCCATCTAGTCATAATGTATGACCAAGTTAAGTTGTATGAATTTGATACACAGCACTCCATCTAGTCATGATGTATGACCAAGTTGTATGAATTTGATACACAACACTCCATCTAGTCATGATGTATGACCAAGTTGTATGAATTTGATAAACAACACTCCATCTAGTCATGATGTATGACCAAGTTGTATGAATGTGATACACAACACTCCATCTAGTCATGATGTATGACCAAGTTGTATGAATTTGATACACAACACTCCATCTAGTCATGATGTATGACCAAGTTGTATGAATTTGATACACAACACTCTGTCTAGTCGTGATGTATGACCGACCAAGTTAAGCTGTATGAAAATAGTTTAAAAGTTACAACATGGGCAAGGATACAGGTCACAGAGTTACAATTTCCTTTCTGTAACCTTGACCTTTGAGCTAGGGACTTGACTATGGTATGCAATACACAATCTAGTCACATTACATATCTGGGTAACGATTCATCCAAATCTCTCCAAGGCTTGCAAAGTTATCAACTGGACAAAGAAATAGTCTGGGATGGATATACTGTGCCACAATATAATATGCAGACCCAAGACTGGCTTGGTTTGGTTTTGTGGTTTTAGCACCATTTTTCAGTACATGATAGGCTATATATGGCCGCCAGTATTTTTGGTGGAGGAAGAACCTGGGAAAACCCTGGGAAGAACCACCAACCCATGGGAAGCTACTGGTAAGCTTTCTCACATATCCACACTGGCTGAGGTGAGACTTGAAGCCATGAGGACAGAGATGAGATGTGAGTGATCTGTAAAGGAGAGCGCCTGAGACCACTCAGCCACCCGTGGCCCCCCAAGACTGGCACATACAAATGTGGATTCAATATCATCTGCAGAGCGTGTATGATTGCATGAAATAAACACTAGTGAATAAATGAATAAATGCTCCAACAGACATAATCAGAATACATTATAAGAACACCAAACAGGTTTATATCATTAATACATTATAAAATATAATTATGGGGGTCAAAGCTACTTTGTTCAGACTATCTTGGAAACTCTCTACATAAAAATATACCATCTATACATCATTATAAGTTGAGTCCAACTGCAAACTGCACACACCCACATCTGCCATGCATAATGCACCAGCAGATCTGAGTCCATGCAGTTTGATAAGAGTAATCAGTAGAACAAACAACACAGACCCCCCCCCCCCCTTTACCTCTAATCTTTGCTTTTTAAGTGACCTTCCTCTGTCCTCTGGTTTAAATATTATGACTTTCCCCATTTGGAAAATGCCAACTTCATCTTATAACATTTTTAAATTAGTACAATTAGAAACACAACACCTGGTCAGCAGTTTGATGGATATAAGGATAAAATATTAGGGTTGATAATTATCCCTTTGCACTCTTATTTCCAAATAAAACAATAGGTAACAATTATTAAAAAAATTGAATAATAAGACAATTTAAGTGACATTTTCTATTGATACCAGGTTTGTACTGGTCCTAGATACAGTAGTCTTCTTTAATTTAGATACCCATCTCTGCATCTTCATTTATTTCTAAACTGTCTACTTACTTTTTGGTGTTTTGATTTTGCGTTTTTCATCTTTGCTGTCTGGTTCTTTTGGCAATGGTTTGTTTTCCTGTATAGCACTGACATCCCTATAAAAGAGAGAGAGAGAAAAAAAATAGTTCCAAATTACTATACTGAATGGTTAGGTATAAGCAAATGATCCAAAGAAGTTAAAGTTGCATGCTGATGGTACAATAAATCAGATACATGTATTTGTATAGTAAATAATTTCAACAGCTCAGTGATCCATGTTATAGAATGAATTTGAAAACAAGAGCTATTTCCATGGTTCACCATGGAAAATCCTTACACTTGTTATTACATATCTCCTTCTCCTCCATGATCACATGGACAGTGTTGCACATAGAGCATGAACTTGCGGATTTCCTGCAATGTTTTGTCTTATGTCCCCCTGTGCGCCCAGCAGCAAAGGACATGATACAATTTTTGTTAGGCAAGTACAATTTATGATACTTGCCAAGAAATTTTGAATTGAACATGAAGGAGAAATGTTGATTTATTGTCCAATTTCTAAAAAAATCTCAGTTTTTGGGCAAGCAAAAATTATTAGACTTTTCCAGTTCTGCATCGAGGTCTAATTACCCCAAATTACCCTAAACACATTATGGTCCCTAGGTGGGCACATTGGACTCACAATGAATAATTCTTAATTTAATACAAATGTAAAGTATTCAAATAGCATCTCAAAAATGGTCTAAAATTACCTGCCTAAAGAACAATTACCGTATATGCTCGCTTGTAAGTAAAGTCCAACTGCAACAACACTGACCCTGATCTGCTGTTAGATCAGAGTCTATGTTGTTTGTTCTACTGATTACACCTAAGAAACTGCACAGACCCATATCTGCCAGCACATTATGTGACAGCAGATCTGGACTGTTTAGTTTGTAGTTGGACTCAACTTATAGGTGAGTACATATGGTACCATTTCTCTTCATATGTTTTAAATTTTGTCAAAAAGAGTGTGAGAGAGTGAGTACTCAGAGTGTGAGAGAGTGAGTACTCAGATCTATATATATATAAAACGAAGAGTGTGAGAGAGTGAGTACTCAGATCTATATATATAAAATGGAGAGTCTGGTCAGTAATTTACACGATCAACCAACAGTACATTAAGATATATTTCTGTACCTCTATATCTACTAATCGAAGGCCTAACTATCCATCTATCAACTTACTACAGGAAGTCTGAATGTCATAAAGGATATACTCTTCGCTAACATGTAAAATTAGGTATATCTAAATTTCTGTGACAAAGCAGAGAGGCTACCCGCATTTGAATTTTCAACAACAGATTAATCCATAAGCAGTACAAATGCATGAAAAAATAAAAAATCTCTTTAACCCCTTTGAAAGTTTCATTGAAACCAAGGTATTTTAGGACTTCTAAGGAAAGTGTCAAAAATCTTGGAGATTTCAAAATTGGGAACAGAGTTTTTTTATATACTACACTCTCAGTTTTTGGAAAAATTGTACCCTCTTTACATTTTTTAAAACTGCTACAGCTCAAGCTCTCAAGTGGTGAACTATATACAGCAATGCAAAAAAATAAAAGCAATCTCTGTACAAAGTACAAAAATGCCATGCGAAACCACAAAATGTTAGCAAGAATAAAATGTATGAAAATGTTGGCAAGGAAACTATATTTGCAAAAATATTTCTTCGCCAAACATGATACAATAAAATATCAAGCATCATTTGCTCATGAAAATTTCACATTGCTAACATGCTGAATCGATGGTATTCATACAATTTTCATGCTGCTAACATGCTGAATCCATGGTATTCATACAATGTTCATGCTGCTAACATGCTGAATCCATGGTATTCATACAATGTTCATGTTGCTAACATGCTGAATCCATGGTATTTGTAAAAATTTCATGTTGCTAACATGCTGAATCCATGGTTTTCATACAATGTTCATGTTGCTAACATGCTGAATCCATGGTATTTGTAAAAATGTAATGTTGCTAACATGCTGAATCCAAGGTATTTGTAAAAATTTCATGCTGCTAACATGCTGAATCCATGGTATTCATACAATTTTCATGCTGCTAACATGCTGAATCCATGGTATTTGTAAAAATGTAATGTTGCTAACATGCTGAATCCATGGTATTCATATAATTTTCATGCTACTAACATAATGGATCCATGGTATTTGTAAAAATGTAATGTTGCTAACATGCTGAATCCATGGTATTCATATAATTTTCATGGTACTAACATAATGGATCCATGGTATTTGTAAAAATGTAATGTTGCTAACATGCTGAATCCATGGTATTCATATAATTTTCATGCTACTAACATAATGGATCCATGGTATTTGTAAAAATGTAATGTTGCTAACATGCTGAATCCATGGTATTTGTAAAAATTTCATGTTGCTAACATGCTGAATCCATGGTATTCATACAATGTTCATGTTGCTAACATGCTGAATCCATGGTATTTGTAAAAATTTCATGTTGCTAACATAATGGATCCATGGTATTTGTAAAAATGTAATGTTGCTAACATGCTGAATCCATGGTATTCATATAATTTTCATGGTACTAACATAATGGATCCATGGTATTTGTAAAAATGTAATGTTGCTAACATGCTGATTCCATGGTATTCATATAATTTTCATGGTACTAACATAATGGATCCATGGTATTTGTAAAAATGTAACGTTGCTAACATGCTGATTCCATGGTATTCATATAATTTTCATGGTACTAACATAATGGATCCATGGTATTTGTAAAAATGTAATGTTGCTAACATGCTGATTCCATGGTATTCATATAATTTTCATGGTACTAACATAATGGATCCATGGTATTTGTAAAAATGTAATGTTGCTAACATGCTGATTCCATGGTATTCATATAATTTTCATGGTACTAACATAATGGATCCATGGTATTTGTAAAAATGTAATGTTGCTAACATGCTGATTCCATGGTATTTGTAAAAATGTAATGTTGCTAACATAATGGATCCATGGTATTTGTAAAAATGTAATGCTGCTAACATGCTGATTCCATGGTATTCATATAATTTTCATGGTACTAACATAATGGATCCATGGTATTTGTAAAAATGTAATGTTGCTAACATGCTGATTCCATGGTATTCATACAATGTTCATGTTGCTAACATAATGGATCCATGGTATTTGTAAAAATGTAATGTTGCTAACATGCTGATTCCATGGTATTCATATAATTTTCATGGTACTAACATAATGGATCCATTGTATTTGTAAAAATTGTAATGTTGATAACATGCTGATTCCATGGTATTCATATAATTTTCATGGTACTAACATAATGGATCCATGGTATTTGTAAAAATGTAATGTTGCTAACATGCTGATTCCATGGTATTCATATAATTTTCATGGTACTAACATAATGGATCCATGGTATTTGTAAAAATGTAATGTTGCTAACATGCTGATTCCATGGTATTCATATAATTTTCACGGTACTAACATAATGGATCCATGTTATTTGTAAAAATGTAATGTTGCTAACATGCTGATTCCATGGTATTTGTAAAAATGTAATGTTGCTAACATAATGGATCCATGGTATTTGTAAAAATGTAATGTTGCTAACATGCTGATTCCATGGTAAACAACTCCCTCAATATCTCAGGCCCAGATAACTTGCAAAACCACTTACAATGAGGGGTCAGGCATAGATCCCATTATTTTAAACAAGAAAATACAAAAAATTAGCCCCTATTTGTTGAATGTCAAGAAAATAGCGATCAAAACTGGTAACTGAAACCTTGATATATCGCTTGTTTTACTGTCTAAAATCGTGGATAGTACCAGAAATTTTAATCAACATCATGAAATTCATATATTTTGTTAAATTTTCTTTCCAAACAACATTCTCAGTACACTGTAAATAACAATATTCAATGAAATTTTGATAAATGAAAATGTCACTAATGCCTACTGGTGGCAAACACTTAAATAAATAAATACCAATTAAATACATTTTGTCAAGTGAAATTCATGTTTTAGTTCCATCTTTTAAATCGGTTTTCAGTGGAATCATTATAAATGCAATATTCCCTCTTGTATTCAAATGTGAAAAATGTAAATCTACCGTCACAGCTACGTCCGCAAGCATTTCTATGAGAACTTAATTAAGTGCCTACTGCATTTTGATCTCCGACTTGCAGAAGTATTTGTTGTATTGTTACACTTGATTAAAAGCAGACCTGCTTTGTTTTATCACGTTAATTACAGTGAAACCCTGCTATAACGTGATCGTGGCATGGCTCCCAAAATTTCATACATTCATTCGCACATGAATTTTTTTTTTTTCAAAGTATGAGAAATAGTGTATAAAATGTGTATATTACAGTATCATTTTGGGGAAGAGATCGCATATGAATTCGAGTATAATACATTTGTGGCATGGTTCCTGAAATTTTATATACATGTACATGTATTTTTCTGTTACACGGAAAAAAAATATTATTTTTAAGTACCAGAAATAGTGTATACAAAGTTTATTATCATTTTGGGGAAGAGATCACGTATGAATTCAATCATGGCGTGGCTTCTGAAATTTAACAATTTCACCAATTTCTTGAAGTGTTATGCCAAAAAAAAAACATTATCGGAAATGTTACTTATTACTGCTCCATGAGTAAAGCCAGTAAGTCTTCTTTGTGTTTGTCTTCAATTCATTCTGTATACAATCATTGCTCAAACAATAGCTGACATGTTTTTCTTCTTTAACTGCATACACAACCGAGCATCAGACAATGTGGTGGTTGATAAAAGATTCTCACAATTTAATAAACATCAAAAAACGTAAGCTGCCAACATGTGCACTGGACTTCAATTCACCCTGTATATAATCATTGCGCAAACAATAGCCGACTCATGTTTCTTCTTTAACTGCATACACAACCAAGCCCCAGACAATGCGGTAGTTGATCAAAGATTGTCATATATGGGTGCTTATGTAGAGACTGAGCTTGGGCGGCAAGATCACAGGGAGTTCAAATAACCACTCTCTGTTATTTGGCACTGAACAAGTATCAAACTCATGGCTCAATCAAAGGGTTGTCATGTGGGAAAACAAAGACGGATCGATATCAGATAGTAAACAGTGTTGATACCCTATTCATGCTATACATCAGACGTGAATACGTTGTTCTCTGAATAAAGTAAAATATAGTAAAACCCCACAATAACGCGACCCCGCTTTTTCTGCGATAGAATTTTATGGACCCCAAATATCGCGTTATAGCAGGGTTTCACTGTACATCTTTTGTATCAAAAAAAATAAAGAGGGTGGAATGAAAGAAAAGTCCAAAGGCATGCAAATCCTACTTGTGTAAGAGCTAGTAGTCAACAGTCATATGTCAGGTCAACTCATTTCAACTGATCAATCGAACACTGTTATAAATATTTTTATGTAAGTAATATTAATTAAACTAACTTAGATTAGCCTACTCATTCACAAATCTGATCAAAGATAGCAAGGCAACCAAGCAAAATGAGAACTTGCTGAATAAAAAGCTTTGCTTCACAGATATGGTTCATTATGGAGAAGCGAGTTCCAAAGTTTGTGGTGAACTTAAAATTCCTGAATTAGCACTCAAGAGATTTCCTCAAGGATGAGAAAAAGCTTCACTATTACTTGCAATGAAATCCTGACATAAATATTTTACTAACAGAATAATAAAAAAGAAATTTTGATGTTGACGGTTGTTTCACGAATATATCTCCCTAGTTTTTGAAAAAAAGGAAGCTTGTTTTGTTGTGAATCAACAACAACAAGAAACAGTGATATACACAATGTTTTCGCATATGCATGATGGTTGTTGAAACCAGCTGGAGTAATGTTGTTAATGGTCTTTCTGATGTTGGGTATCTTGAAAATAAAGGTAATTTGTACAAAAAGCAAGCAACTTCATTAGAAAAAGCTCTTTATTGACAATTATTCCCAACACGATTATAAAACAAGTATTCAGACATTAAACAGCCCCATTACCCCCCCCCCACCCACCCAACTGGTTTTCTCAATGTCCAGTGGGAATGGCATCGCCTTCTTAATTTTTTGAGGTTCCTCTGTAACTCACGCCCTTGCTTATAGTGCAGTCTATGTTTCTGAACCCCATTGTACGCGAGTTATCGAGGGAGAGGTGTATTTGTAAAAATAACAATTTTCACAATGCTAAAATATGATTTTACAGAACAGTAAAACCTCCCATTGAATACTGATCAGACTGGTACAAATATTGGTCTTAATTGGGAGATAGTCTCCTTTTGGAATATATATTTGTTCTTGTACATGGTGACTGGGACTAACCAAACATGGTTGCTATTATGGGAGCAGTTTTATTTTGGAGTGGTCACAACGGAAGATTTTGTCATATGTAACTTACAGCCTGTTGCTAGTTAGCCTGACCGGAGGTGCTGGAGGTTTGTCTGAGTCCTCAAAATCTGACATGGCAGAGCTTCAACCTCTCACGTATCTATAGGCGTTGTCAATGTCCCTGCAAGAAACAAAACTACTATAAAATTAACATTTATTTGTGTAGTGCCAATGTTTGTGTTTTACAACGTTGCTACAAACCACAAATTTCGAGACCCAACAAACAATATACATCAGAGGAGACAAAATGCAGCTGGGCAGATAATGTGCATCAGGGGACACAACATACATCAAGGGTGACAATATTTATCAGTGGAGGCAATAAGCATGAGGGGAGAAAATATGCAGTAGGGGAGACAATATATATCAGGGGAGACAATAGTTATGATCCACTTCCCATCAGAGGTATATCCACGATATTAGTGCATGTATCAACGAAAATCTGTTTTAAAGTGGGAATGTATACCCTTACAAAAAAGTCATTTCAAATAGATAACAACAGTGGTCATTTTTTAAAAACAAATCTTGCCATTTTAAAGTTATATACATGTATATTCAACACCCATAAGATGCAGAAAACGAAACCAGTTTATTTCAATCAACTCCTGTCTAAATCACTACAACAAATGATTGGCATGGATTACAATACAATAACATCATCTTACCTGTGGAAGTAAGCAAGACCTTGGGATCATGCCCTCAATGACTGTTAAAGCATGGATTACAATACAATAACATCATCTTACCTGTGGAAGTAAGCAAGACCTTGGGATCACGCCCTCAATGACTGTTAAAGCATGGATTACAATACAATACATCATCTTACCTGTGGAAGTAAGCAAGACCTTGGAATCACGCCCTCAATGACTGTTAAAGCATGGATTACAATACAATACATCATCTTACCTGTGGAAGTAAGCAAGACCATGGGATCACTCCCTCAATGACTGTTAAAGCATGGATTACAATACAATAGCATCATCTTACCTGTGGAAGTAAGCAAGACCTTGGATAACGCCCTCAATGACTGTTAAAGCATGGATTACAATACAATACATCATCTTACCTGTGGAAGTAAGCAAGACCTTGGGATCACTCCCTCAATGACTGTTAAAGCATGGATTACAATACAATACATCATCTTACCTGTGGAAGTAAGCAAGACTTTGGGATCACTCCCTTAATGACTGTTAAAGCATCTGGTCATATTAACTTGCTTTCATTTAGTCGCTCATGTATAAGGCACAGCATAAACCTAAATATGACGTCACATAATGTGCTGGCAGATATGGATCTATAATCTTTGCAGTTGGATATGGATTAAACAGAGATTAATATGGCATAACAAAAAGTACAACAAAAAGTTGTAATATTGTTGCTTTAGGATTTTTCGTCACTTTAACACAACCCTTCAATGACAGCAAAACTTGATTACTCATCAGGGCTGAGCAAAAACATTTTTCATCCACTTGTTCAGGACAAGTGATTTCAGAAAATTCACTTGTCCCACCTACCTTTTCACTTGTGCCAAATTTAAATCACTTGTCAAGATTTGATGAGATGTTTGCACTTTAATCAATAGAATGAACAAACGAAATAATGTACAACATATGTATTTCTTAAAAGAATTTAATTTTTCAAAAAACATAGGTTGATATTGTACATTCTGTTACATCGGAGGTTTTCAGTTTTCCATTGTCCAGGTATCTTATATGCACTATTTCTTGCTCCAATATGATAGCATCAGTATTCCATCAGCAAGAATGGAAAGGAATTTACTGGAATTCAAACTTTCCCTAACTGCACAGGCCTGGTGAAGTCCAGAGCTGTCATGAGACTTGATTGGTTTACTCCTGAATTTGTCAGTTCCATTGACAAATACACTGGTTAAAATTCCAACCTGTGCAACTTTGGGATACTGTTTGCAATAACTGGAAAACATTTTTGCTTCTGAGTCAATGAATTCAAGCCAGAGATAACTATCAATCCAATGTGGCTGAAAATGTCTCAGTATTTTAGTAGTGTCATATTTGACAATTTTTGTTGCCACAGAGTCTGGCTTATGTCAATTTGGAGAAATAGTTACTGCACACTCAGTGGCAGTCTTATGTTTTATCCCTCCACTTTCACATTAATTTTCCTTCTTTGACTCTTCCTTATTAACTTCCTTGACAAGTTATTTAGTAAACTCATTTTATCCACATAGTAAATATCACCTTGCTTGACAACTACTTCTAAAGTGATCATAACATACATTTTGTCCCTTAAATATGAACAGAGACTGCTCCTTAATTAGCATAATTCTTTCACTTCAAGCGTAATATTGGACGTGAAAGTTAATCCTGTGTATAATCAATTAAAAATTAAAGAATCATCACTGGCATTTAATCAGTTCGGAAAGGAAACCGACACTAATGTCAATAAAGTGCCTTCCATTAATTTAATTGGACTGATTTGCTGGATTAAAATCATAGGCTGAGTCATTCGTGTGGATCTGGTTTAAGTAAACACAATACAAGGAATCAGTTTAAAACACTGTTATTAATTATACCGACTTTGTTTTGTCTCGCATGTTTCGATTGGCCCATAATTTAGCTGCTTAGCCCAATATACAGTCAATATAATGTGCGCACAAGCAAGAATTATCAATGACCACTGGTAGGTGTGATACTGGATATAAATAAATACATGGAGAGGGGTAGGATCAAGCATTCAGTACGGCGGTAGGGCATAAACGGCCAGATAAAGGTAGACAAAGTGATTATGGCACTTGCCTGACTTTTTTAAAAATAGGTAAAAAGCACTTGTCTTGGATTAGCGACTTGGAAAATTTTACTTGCTCTACATTGAAAATGAATAGTCCAGGATGTTGGGCTATGGGATTTGCTCAGCCCTGCTCATGCTAAAATACCCTGTAATTAAATCAACACGGGGGTATGGCAATATGTGAACATGAAACACAAGCCAAAACCGAGCAACACTGAGATTTTTTCCTTGTATTTAAGCTGAACTTCCCTAAGTAAAGTCCATCTCATTAAGTCACATACTTTAACTGATTACATAAACTCTGTGGCTTAACTCATTAACCCCTGGCGCCACGTTTACGCATCATGAGGTTGTACCCTACTTCCGAGCTCTGTAACGTGAACATCATTTAAGATACACTAAAGTGGATGGTATTTCAGGAAAGTAGACAGATGTAGCTCTACAATGATACCAAATAATGTCAACTTTCTACTCGCATTAAAAAATACAGCGAAAAAAATGCAGTTTTTGAGACCCGATTTTTTTTAGGTCAAAAATTGTCAGTTCCGGAACCGGAGTTTGTGTCCGGATTTTAGACTTTTTGGCCTTAGATCTAAAGCAGACTGGTCCGAACTGCACAAAGACAGATGAACCTTTGCAAAAAGTAGGATAAGTTTGAGATTTGGAGTAAAAAGGGGCCAGGACACAAAAATCGGGGATCCAATACGAAAAAAAAAAAAGAAGTCCAACTTTTACCCTTCTGCACATGCGCGAGCGTAATAGCCAATCAAAAACAATGTTTCTGATACACCAAAGCATCCGGCTAAACGAAAAACTTTCTTAAGCAGATGTGTTTTGCTGCATTCAGAAGTAACCCAAAAAATGCGTTTCCTACCCCCATTTCAGGCGAAAATGAAAAGAATCTCCAGGGGTTAATGAGTTAATGGGTGAATTTCGATGACGTCACCAAATTTGAATATTCCTTGCTTATTTGATGATTTATGCATTACCATTGCACATAAATAACAAAAATAGCCATTCCTGGACAATTTCTAAAAAATTTCCCCAAACTTGTTTAAAGGGATGGTGAGAGAATAAGTTGGGCAATTTATATAAGACAGCTACTTTGTAATTATGGGTTTGGTTTTGTGTGGATATCACAGAATATTTATGATGTTCATTTATTTATTGTGGAATTTAGACAATGGTTAATGGATTGTAACTTGCAAGAATGGCACAAAGAAGAAAATTGATCAACCCCTTTAAAAAATTATAGGAATTATAAAAGTCTTATAGAATGTAAAAAATACTTATATGTCACTGAAAACAATGAAATAAGACAGCTGTACACTCTTATTATATTAAGAGAATGTCCTATTAAAATAGTTACAGACAGAAAACAAAATGTTGATGGGGGAAATAGATTATGTTTATTCATGTGACAGTGGGGAAATTGAAGATGAAATCCATTTTTTATTCAAATGCCCAAAACACTCAATATTAAGACTGACATTTCTACCAAAATACTAATACTGAGCCATGAGTTTGATACTTGTTCAGTGCCAATCTTATGAAATATTTTGCAATTTACTTAGTAACAAATCTGATGAGGTGATCAGAAAAACAGCAGTTTATATATTTTTCTTTCAAGCTTAGGAAAAATACTTTACAAATTGTGTAATTATGTATAGTCTGTCATATGTATGTGATTATATGACTTACCACCAAACTGTACACTTAGAAAATACTCGTGTGTTTCCACCCCAATTATATATTTTCTTCCTTGTATAATCTTGTACTTGGGCCAATGGCCTTATACGAAAATAATAAAGCTTTTATATGACTTGAAGGGGCATGTTAGAGCTTATAGTGCACTTTGGTAGTAAACTGAACAACAATATCAAAATATTGTTCTTAATTTCTACAAAGATTTTAATAATCATAAGCTTTTCTCATTTGTCTATGGAAAATAAGGAATATCATATATATGGCAGAAATTTATCTCATGTAATCTAATTGTTGGATCAGAGAGAAAGAAGGTGGGTGGGTGTTTAGCACAATGGCCTCTGGCTTCCGAGGTCTCAGGATTAAACCCTGGTGGAGGTAAGATCCTATATTTAATAACATCTCAATCCGCACATTCAGCACATAAGATGTTAATCAGTGTGCCATGCATCTGGTAGGGACATTAAATAGCAATACCCTATCCAAGGTGCATTACCACCTGTGCACCAGAAACACCAAAATACACAAAAAAACTGAAACACACAAAAATACACACCGAAATTCACAATTTTGTTTACCAAAACACTCATGAAGATGAATGTATTATGATTTTTATTTGTTTCAATAATAATAAAATGCAAAATAAACTTTGATTTAAGTGATTTTATATACAAGTTTGGCTTGTATGACACTATTGTTTGCAGCAGAGTGATTATTGACAAATGCATTGTTCAGGTGAGTTTGTCATTGATTTAATTAGATAAACAGGTTTGATATAATTACTCTGACACTATTGTTTGTAGCAGTGATTTCTGGAATACATATACCGGTAGTCCAGGTAAGTTTTTGTCATTATTTATCATGTTCTACTTACATAAAGTAATTAATGCAGTTAATTAATTAGATTATGTTTGAAATTCTTGATGTTGTAAATTACTACTGTTATATCATCAAAAGCAGTGGATAAATACATGTTTCACTATTGTCAAATATTTGGAAAGCTTTTAAACCAAAAGCAAATTAAATACTATGATTTTTTTTTTATTTATCAAAAATCACATGATTAAAAGTTAAAATAAATATATAATATAATGGTGGCAAATTCCTTTGGGACTGATAATTTTCGCTTTAATTCTGTGTATGTATTATGATTCACCGTTTATCATGCCTGTCCAATCAAGTACTAACAAGTGACAGGATTACATGAATTGTGCTATAAATAGGTATCAAGTGAATCATTCGTATCAAAATCGCTTAAAGTTTATTTTAAATTTTATTATTATTCAAACAAATACAAATCATAATACATTCGTCTTCACGAGTAAATAGGTAAAAAAATATGTGAATTTCGGCGTATTTTGGTTTTTGAGTGTATTTCGGTTTTTCTAGTGACCGCCTATGCATACATGTTCTAATCAAAATAAAGTAGGCATTTGACACTGCTTAAGAGGTTCTTAAATTATCCTAGGGTGCTCAGCACACCAGCCCATAATGCAGGATTTAGCGAGGGTGTGGCATTTACTAGCAGAAACCGAAATAAAAAGAGAGAGAGAGAGAGAGAGAGAGAGAGAGAGAGAGAGAGAGAGAGAGAGAGAGAGAGAAGGAGAGAGAGGTGGAGGGGTTGCACTCGTATTACGGGATGTTCTCGTATCTATCTATATACATTTACAACGCATACTAAAATATAGCCTGGATTAATTTACTCTGTTAGGAATCAGAATAAAACCTTTCCAGTGTATTTGGAAACCCTGATGTCAATGTAGGAATTTATACTTGTCTCTCCCCCTCCCCCTTTCAATGATAACAACAGTAAGCGGCTAACTAGGCAAGCTCATTAATAACAGGATCAAGGGGTTAAGAGCTTTCATGTACCTACTAATACTTGCGTCTCGCGTCCCTAAACCCTCGACCGGAGGTTAACACTTGAATCCGTCACCGCTGTACATGATTTTCACTGAAATTAGGAAACGTCTATCGCACTAGAAGAGATAGTCAGTTAATCTCGTAACTGTCTCGCTCAGAGCGCACCTGCGCGAGATGTTCCTCGGTGTATTAGGGATCAACTCAAAATATGATACAAGTTATTTTAATTCAAACTATTTTTCCATCATTAATGCTGAATTATTCAATTTTTTATGAAGATGTATATAATATATTATCCTATAAATGAAACTTGGATTTTGGGAAGTTGTTATATTCATAGTTTTATGAAAGACAAATTAATTGATATTTAGCCATTTTTGAGATGGTCGAAAAATGAGTCATAGTTTCACACCCCCACCATCCTGTACTGCTCAATCCAATAGTGGTGAGTCATATGCATGTTCGACATGGATAAATGAGTGAACACACTTGCTGTTGTTTTGTTGTTGATTTCATACGTGCAGTCAGTAATATTTCAGAACCCTCATTATCGTTGCTCTGAAGAAAAAAAATTACAACATATTTCCCGATATTCCACAATAACTTTGCTCTTGTAAAGTAATATTTATAAACTAAATAGGTCCTCATTCTACAAGTCATAATTATTGATTGTGATAAAATATGCGTTAGACACTATAATGAGATATCAATAAAATCAATGGCTTAGATTTAACAAATCAACAGTAAACACTGAAAGGAAAGTCTCATCCTCGTTTTATATATCAACAATTAAATCTCTTTTATACTGTTGGACTCGACTGGAAAAAAAGCTAAGGTTGGGTCAATATTCACAAGCATAATTAGTTCTGTAAATATAACAGTAGTATATAAAACGTAACTTCTGGCTCAGTTGATCAATTTGTGACCCGATTTGTTCTGTCATTTTTAAGAAGAAAAAAATTACATTGTAATTTGTACAAAATCTTTGTCATACCATCAAAATTCCACCTCTTATTCATTTCTGATGAATAAATGCATATCAATATCGGTTAGCAGCTCTAGTTCAACGCCTGTCAAAACGGCTTTCAGCTCATTCCCGGACTTGTGATATATTGGATCCAAACCATAATGTTTGATTGATACTTCTCTAAAATTTTCAAAAAAATAACATCTGCCAGCAGCATCACATCAGTTTTGAGTTAGATATCATGGCAGTCACCCAAATGTTTAATATTGCATTTTTTCCATACTTCCTGGGCAGGAACACACTCTTTGTCTGTTATACTTGATTTCGCTAACGACGAATAAAATGTGTCATTTGGCGGTAATTTATCCTCGTCAAAACGTTAAAAACTTTCAGTCTATATTCATAAGGTATACCCCTTTTCTTGTTATCAGATCGATCAAACTGATCTGACTCAGTAAATGCTTTATTACTTTGAAATCAGTTTATTTTATTTTATTTTTTTTGGTCTTTTTTTGTTTTTTGTTTTTTTTGGTTTTGTTTTGCAGATTCGCAGCTAATTTTTCTAATCTGCTTTTAAGGAATTGGAGGGAATCAATGAATTGAAGTTATCTTATGCTAAAAGACCTGCATTTTTCCATGTTGTTTGGTGTGCAAGTGTATTTTTCCCAGCAGGAGACGTTAGGATATGGCCAATATTTCCCCCGAGATTGTGAAATACCACAAGAACAATAGTTCTCGTAGGAGTTGTAAATTACAGTCAGAAACAGCAGCGATTCTATATAAACCAGTAATATCGCATTGATCCCTTACTTTATGATCATCAAGATTTTCGTTGCAGATGTGACAGGAAGTTGCATTTTCAAAATCAGTTTTATCATTTTCAATCATTTTCATTGCCACGAGCCATTTGAAAGCCTCTCTTATTTCTTTTATTTCATTGTCCACACCACCAAGAAATATTTCAACAGCATTTTTCTTTAACGGTACAATACCCCATTCATGACCATCCCATCACATCGCACTACAATATATGCGTATCCGCATGGAGGTTGTTTGGTTACATGTTCTGTACTATCACCCTTGCCGATTTAAATCTTTTGATTCGATGTTTCAAAATCGGCATAGATAACAAATGACACCTAATTCTTTTTTGAAAAGTCTTAAATTTTAGGATATTATTCCATTTCCTGGTAGCACAACCCGCTGTAATTTAGACCTTTACAATCAATACTATGATTTTCCAGAATTTATTCTCTGCTAAAAACGTGAAGACATCTTCTACATAAATGCTTTTTTTTTCATGCTTGAAAATGCCATATACCATGGGGAATTTTTGTTGTTCCAGACATCATGATTTTTCTCATATAGTAGATCAATAATACTTGACATGCTTTTTTTTATTGATAATCCTTACTGGGTAATAATCCGTCATCCCACCCATATATGTTAATAGCTAATTTGTTATTAAGTTTTTAAAATTGAGTAATATCTTTTGATGAAACAGGAAACTTGATATAATGTAACTTGTAAACATGATTTTTATACTTAGATATGCGCTCAGCTTTGCAGTCAGCAGGAAGTAAAGCTGACAAAATAGCACAGGAAACACATTTATTATCATCATTCTGGACAATTATGTACCCTTCTTTTATGCTTTTCTTTTGGTAGAGGGTTGTGACGTTTTCCCGGAAATTTCTTGTTATGTGAGATGTACACATGTGTATATAAATAACAAGAATATGCCGCATTTTCCAACCAATCTCAACAGTGACAAATTCATCGAAATAGCGCTATATTTCGTCAAAAGCATGTCGGATACATTCATTATTATTGTTTACATTTAGCTGATGCGCCGCTTTACTAGCCAACAGGACATACATTTAATCTGCTACTTCTATTTCGCCCACAAAATTTACCATTTTGTATATCCGCATTTTTATCGGAATACTGAATTTTATTGCCTTGTTTGCAATTATTTCATTTATTAGAATTGTTGCAATTTGTTCTTTTATCTCTGATAAGAATTTATCTAAGTCATTATTATATTGGTTTCTCCTATCTACCGGGGCCTCAAAATATGCAAACAAATATTTGTCTGTTTTCGTCTTCAAAACAAATCTTGGCTGATGAACCAGCATACTTAGAGATGACTCAGACTTTATTGGAGGTGGTACAGGTTTTCTTGGAGATGGAACAGGTTTGATATATGATTTTGGGGGAGACAGCACTGTTTTTCTTGAGGTTGGAATGAATTTTTTTTGAGATGGCACTGTATTCCTTGGGGTTAGAATGGGCTTTATTGGAGATGGTGCTTTTTTTCTTAGAGTTGGAATGGGCTTTATTATGTCAATACGTTCTGAAATCATTTTTACATAATCATTCCATGTCGTTTCGTCTAGATCTTATATGGAGCTGATGTTAGAGCAAAGGATGGCGATTTGAAAAACATATTAACACATCATTTTGTTTCCTTCTAACATAATTAATCCTGATGGTAAGGTTACTAACTATGTAGATGATAATAGGTTAAATAATAAATCAGAAAATTTACAATTTATGAATGCGCAGGCAAATGAAGAAAAAAAATCAGCAGTTTTTCGTGATTACACTTGTGTAGGTAAAAATTGGTCAAAATTATTTTGTAAAAGCAACGTGTCTTGAAACCAATAAAGTTGATTATTTTCATTCACTTTATTCTATATAGTGTAATATTAGGATTAATGCTGGGATTGTAAAAATGTGTTGTGAGGGTAAAAAAAAGTTTAAGTCAGGTAAATAAAAAATACGGTTTATTTTATACATTTGAATATATTAATAAACTGCCGAAAACATTGAATAGACAGGATCGAGAAAAAAAAAAAGAATAATGAAGAGTGGAAGATAGCCATTGAAAGTATAATAAACCAACTTTTGTATGCGATGTGTATAGCAAACAATTTACAAAGGAATCAAAGAATTTGCATAGGAAAAAAACTAAGGGCAACTTTTCTTTATGTGGTTAAATTTTGTTATATCTTTCAAAGATACGCAAGAATTAAATTTCTCGACATAGCCTTTCCAGTTAACAAAAGTTTTGTTTCTTTTCATAATCACGATTTAATATTTGTTCAGTTTTAAAGATCTCTTGTTTTGTTTTTTGTAATTCAGGCTCATATAATGTACCATCAATATTTTCACCATTTAAATCTTCTATTTTATAAACAACGGAGTTGGTATATCTAATATTTTTTATTTTAAGCATTTCTTCTGTCCAATTTGGAGTATGACCTTTTTTAATTGTATATTATTTCTTAGATATTCTTTCCATATCACCTAATTTGTATTTTGGCTTTTGTTCCTTAAAATGATAGTCACCATATAAATTCATATAAACCATTTGCTCGTTTTCATGTTTGTTTGCCTGATATAGGTGTCACTGTAATACTTTTGTGTCTTGTATTATTATATTTATCTATCATTACCGGCAAAACGTCTAAATATTTATTTGTGCTGTTTGCTGTAAAAATATTTCCACATAATACTTTTAGGAGTTCTATTAAAATGTGCAATAACCATTGCCTTTCTCGCATAAAAAATATGATACATTTAAATTTTATTGCTGTCCAACCATTTCTTAACCGTTTTGTCATAAAATTTGGTTCCTTGGTCAAACAAAGTTTTTCTAGTTTTCTTGTTTTTGCTATCTATCTCGGATCTCAATAAAACACCTATGTGGTAGTAAATACATATCTTTATCGACAGTTTCTATGATATGTTGACCATCTTTATTCATATTATTACTGCCACGTGGAAGGTATTCAACATACTCAAGTTTCCTAATTGATTCCTCAGTTGGATTATCTTCAGAAATATTAAAATATGGTGATACAACTGTTTTCATGTCTATATATTATACTTATATAAATAATAACTTTTTCATTCCATTGCCATACATCAAATTACTACCATATATCAAAACCTGTCACGAGTTCTCTATAATGCTGATTCAATAATTACTTTAATGTATCTTTTAAGACATCTTGTACTTGTGTATTTCCATTTGATAATTATTTTATTGTTTGCCTTATTTCGGATGTTAATTTTGCTTGCTTGACATTTTCAATTATTTTTATCAACAGCTTTGCTCTAATATGTTTTGCTTGAGTCTCAGTCTTTGTATACCTTTAAAATACTTTAGAACCAATTTTAGATGCTAGCGGTTTCATGATATCTTTACTTATTGTCAATATGCTTGCTAAAAGCTTGGTACCATTTCAAAATGCCACTTTTAATGAATCAAACACATTTCCAAATATGAACCCACCAATAGTTGTTATTTTGTGATGACGAGGAGTATTTTTCACTAACAGGTTATATATATAGATATATATATATATATATATATATATATATATATATATATATATATATATATATATATATATATATATGTGTGTGTGTGTGTGTGTGTGTGTGTGTGTGTTCTTTTATTGATCAATAATAAGTTACTCTTTCATTATTGAAATCTACTTCTGTATTATCTTGTGATGTTACATGCATTGTGACTAATGATATTTGGTACATTGTATTTATTTGTACATAAATTAACTCATTTGGTCGTATATTAAAAAGAGTACCTAAAGAAATATTTGGTGTACATACATCAGAACTGCTTCCATTGATATATGGAAATGTAACTAAACTGCAATGCATTAAAAATAATTAATGTCTGTTATATTTACAGTTTTATTACCATAACTGATTTTTGATCTGATACTCTAGAATTATAACCTAAAATATTAAGCATACTGCTTGGAATTTTAAATTCAACCTTGTAATTCTTTTCTAATGTTAGCTGGCATCTCAGATTATTGCAGTCTGGTTCAATTGTTATGTTATTTGATGCCAAGCCAAGCAATTGTTTTACCTTGCGGTTAATATCAATCATAGTGTATGATCCAGGTGGTATAAATAATGAATATCATTTCTTACCATCATAATATCTGAAATTATTATTCACTGATGTGATTTTAAACCAGCTTTACCAATTTCTGAACTGATGAGTGATATTTTATATAGTTTGTTAATATCCACAACAACTGGGGATGAAAACTCAATGGTCAATGTTTTGATGTGCCATAAGTCGCATTTCCACTATCAAAGAATAATGTAGTATCAAATACCATTTGTATAATATATGATTACATGTAGTTTTTTATTTTTTTTTCTTCCATATTCAGTTCTATTATATTTGTTTATCACTATATACTTTAATAATTATATCTGTGACTTCACTATAAATTTATTTTGATTTATTACCATTTTTGTTTGTTTGCACACAATAATTGCAATCTTTATACTAAATCATTCGGATCTTTGTACTATTTAATATTATCACAACGTACTTGCTTGTCTTTGTTTTACCTTTCATTACGAGGATATCGCTCTAACTCTGTCAATTTTTAAAAGATTTCCCGATATTTACTACTATAAGCTTTTTTGGTGTTGAATCTTTTTGTTATCAGATCAATCAGATTCTAATCTCATTTACGAGATAACACACGTTTTTCCTCACGGTAAGCGTTTAGTTTACATTCTAATATTTTTTCAAGATCTGTATATAGTTTGCCAAAATATGATCTAGGATTTAGTTTCTAGGATATTGGTAAATTAATTTCAATATCTGAGTAATATTTTAATTCTGATCCTTCTCCTGGTTTTTGTTCCTCTGGTACGGATTTTGACTTTAGTCTAACTGTTTCTATTTCACTCTTTTTAACATCTAAGTTCCATTTTTAAAGCGATTCTGTCGCTTTGTTCTTTCTTTAATATTTTGTTTTTTGCGGGAGCAGATTGTTACTTTTGTTCCTGGAATGTGTGCTGTAGAAGTTTTAACTGTTTTAATTTTATTAGTATATCTATTTAATTAACCCAATACTCCACATCTATCTTTTACTATTTCTATTTTCCTTTTATTTTACTTGCACAACCTTTTTCTTCTCCTAACCTTTTTGTTGCTGCATTTACTTCATCTTCCAAAGCGTCTAATTGTTTCATAGTCATAACAAATAAAGAAATGTCATATTTTTGTATCTATTTAGATGAAAGTTGGTTATATCCTTAATATCTGGCAGCAGGGCAATAGTAAGGACAGGACTGATTTTCTTTTTGTTTCATAAAAAAGTCTAAAGTTTGGTTGTGGCATTAATTTTTGCAATATAGCATTATCTATTTGGGATAATGCTGCTATTAACTGGTCCTGTTTTTCTTCACTTTTTGTACTTTTCCTATCTTTTGTTATGGGATCTGCTAATGGTTTGGCAATATGCTCATAAAATTGTTGCTTGCCTAATTTGTCTTCTAATATATACTCATATATACTATTATGTTATAAAATACCATATAATGTAAAACAAAATCTAAAATAATGTCGAGATATACATATATAGGTATATTATATAATGAGCTATAATTCAAAACGATGTAAAATATGTTCAAACTGATTAAATGCGTCTGCCGGAGAAAAATATTTGTTATTTGTTGTTTGCTAATTATGATTTAGAAGAAATATTACCAGATAATGATTTATATTGCCCAAACCCAGATATACAGTTAATTAATGTTGAGTATGTGTGATTAAATTATGCATTTCACCATGCTTATATTCAAGCCAAAAATATTGTCGATCACTATGATGACAAGCACACAAAAAATTACAAGAAAAGCAGTGTTTATAATAAATATTGATTTGTCAGTTATGATATAATTATGAAACAAGCATAAAATATCAAATTGATAATAAAACTAGAACAAAATTATTAAACATGCATGACAAAGGTGTTCAGCTTATCAAAACCGAATCATCAATAAAGAAAACACTTAAGACTGATTACCTGTTTCAAAATTTGTTTGACATCTGTCAAATCCCTATTGAAACAAAAATTCTCAGAACAAAATAAGTAGTACAAGAACTAGACTAGATATGGGAAAAATAAAACCTAAACTTCATAGTAATTAATCCTGAGTGTAAAACATATGTTTTATTGTTTCTCTTAGTATGCAACATGCTTGATGTTTATGTAATGTAATATTGTTATATTCAATTTTAATCACACCATCGTTTTCTAATTTTGCAATTTCAGAATTAGACAGCAAAACATTGTCATTGCCTTCTCGTCTTACAGTTAATATTATCTTTACGTCAATAATATTTTTTTTTGTTCTGTTGTTAATTTTACTTTTTGTATACTAATTATTTCTCCCATATATATTATATAATATAACGAGCTATACAATTTTTGGGACACTAACAAATAGCAGTATTAATGTAGAATTGGATACTACTAAATATGTGATAAGAAATGAAATTATAAATATTAAAAATGAGCTTGATGAATACGCTCACCATAGGGTTGGGCTGCATCCCGTCTCATCGGAAATGTTACAATATTTAAATATGAACAAAAAATAAGATTATAAAATTATGACAGTCTGTTAGTGCAAGTGATGTGGTATCTAAACAGTACATAGATAATAATGTGAACACGCTCATAACAAATTTAATTGATAACTAATTGCAAAGAATTGATGACCAATTACAGACATTACATGATATTTATTTGATAAAAACTGGTAATGTAATGACTGACAACTTGGACATTTCCATGGACAAGGACTCAGTCAGACATACTGGTTGCCCTGATATGAGAGATGGAAATAAATTATAGTTAAGCTTGATATTGATAAAAATGTTATTAGTTATGATGAAGATCCCAGTCAATATTTCAACTTCAAATGGGTTGATATTCGGAACTAATGGTGATCAGAGAGCTCGTTTTGAAACTAGTAATAGTGTAACAGCACGTATTTTGTTTGCTCATATCAGCATGGGTGAAAAAAATATAGCAAATTGATCTGACCCAGCTGCTGAGCAAGATGCAACCTCCAATCTATATGTGGCTCAAGGAGACGTTCAAAATTATCAATATAACCAGGACACATATTTATATTTAAAAAAAAGACTGGTGATGTAATGACGGGAAACTGAAATCATATTAGGAATTGTAAACATGGGCGATAATTATATAAAGATATCAAAGATCCAGTTCATGACAAATAATGTACCGATAAATATTATGTGGATATTATTAATAACAATAACTAAAATTACAATAATACAACCATTTTAATGAAAGCTGGCGATACAATGAGTGGCACATTGAATATGAGTGAAAATAAAATTACAACAAGCCATAAATTCATTGACGATGTTGACCTGACAAATAAAAAAAATGTGTTGATGATGAAATAGTTGATATTGTTGATGAAAGGAAAATAAAAATTTGCAATACCATCATTTTGTTTTACTCAATAAAATTCTCGAAATCTAATTTGAGGAAACCATAGGTGCTGCAAAACAAGAAGAACAAAGTCTAGGTTGGAGTGCACAAAAAGCAGCGATATTGAATTGCAAATGTCAACACTCTTCATTGTCGAATATCTAGACTCTGGTTATTCTAACATTATATTATTATCTGGCACATACACAATACATTTTGTATTAAGTGAACTAAAAGTCCGCACCCTCGAGCATGATCTTTTTTTGTGGATAATATTTTGTGATTATGATAGAAGCGATTTCAGTACTTGGCAAATTTAAAATACAGATGTATGGAAAGTGTTGTTAGAATCCTGTTTAATAAATAATGGCCCTTTTTTGTTGAAAAAATAATGATTAAAACTGGAACTGTAAATTTGATTTTGATTCTACTTTTATATCAATATTTGGCTCCCCAATTTAATATAAGATAATACCATAAATGTTAATTAATACAACAAGTAACGCTAGATACTTAATTGGTTATTAACGTTATTGTGTTCTGCGTATAGGAAGAGTTATAAATTATATGGAAACTAATAAAAATCAAACATGCTCATAACAACATTGGTGGGTGCTACAGCATCTATGGTAGTGATACCAGCAAATCCAATTTCTGTGTTATTCCCGTGATACCAACATCAATAAACAGTGCATTGAAAATGGACAATAAAAGTTTAAAATTAACATAGAATTACTGATTTGTTAAGGGATTATTAATGCATGTAAAATCCAGTTTCGATCGCGATTAAAAACAAACTTGAAAACATGTGCTTGAAGAAATAAAAAAAATTCAAACGAGTGAAAACTATGTATAGCCCTTATACAAATATTTGAAATTGTACAAATTCAATGAATATGAGGAAAATCAGACCTAGTTTTATATAACTAAGTATTATAATGGAAATTTTATAAATAAGTAAAAGATATAGTGCATCACTTGTTGCCGTCTAACTGATATTATACGTTGATTGACGCAACTGGAAAATTGTAAAACATATTTTTTTACTAAATTTATTAATAAAATATTTTAGTTATGACACAATATATATTTATTCAATCAATGATGACCAACTAGAGTATGGTATTCTGAGTAAATTATTTAATGTATTAGAAAAAGAAACTGATCACAAAATTTTGGATCTCATTACTCCTGAAAATATTATACAATAATTGTATTTGATGACTTTAAAATTGATAGCAATAATATGAAAAAAATAGAAGAATATTTTTTGCCATCACATAATAAAAACTGTAAATTGTATGTATTTAACCCAATCATAGTATGATGTGCCAAAATATATTCAACAAAATACAAAATGCTTTGTTGTGTTTAATGGATTGGATAATAAAGAAATCAGGCAAATAGCCAATGATCACTGCACATGTGATGTTAAGAAAAAATTGTTTTCAGATATTTATATGCAATTTATATGCACTGCACTAATAAACAATTTAGTTTCATGGGTTTTGATAAAACAAGTATGCAAATACCACAGTGATATAGGCGTGTCTTTGATGATATTTGTATGCCATGAGATATTTGCAACAAGGCATCTGCTTGCCGTCATCCTCTGATTATTGGACTTAGACTGCCCCCAAACAAAATTCATTCCATTTCCCTACGGTCAATTAAGCAGGTTGTTGCCTCCATTAATTTCAATTACGTTTTTGAACTCAACTTCATTGGAGTTCCCTAGAAACTATACAATACCAGTTACCCCTCAGAGAATGAAGTGCATGGGTAACTGCTTGTGTGTATGTAATCAATTGCAACTCATGACGGGCATTACAATCAACTGTTATACAATATAAGTGTATTAACAAGAGCTAGAATCACCCCGAAATAAAAAAAAGACTTCAGTCTGGATGTGGACTCGACCACACAGTAGAATTTATGTCTTAGATCTGGTTAAGACATTCCAACGCCTTCCCTATCATGGCTAACAATCAACATGATACTTAGCGGTATTATCTTCAGCAAAATCTGTCTCTCTGTATCATCCATCAGTCCCACTGTGGTAAACCCTCTAAGTTGAAACCCTATGTTCTCCGCACCCACGAGAATGCCAAATTTTTCACAGTGAATTTTCAAACACACATAGTCAAATCCCTATGAGTGCTGCACCGTTTGACTATATGTATTTGAAATCAACGTTTTCAGACTAGAATGGTACAGACGGCGCTTAGTTTCTCTGACTTTAACATTTCTTCTAAAGAATTTACAGTGCACAGTTGTGTGTGAATGGTGTCAGCCAATTTGCATGTGCCCTGTGGTTTCATAAAAAAATCTTTTGAATACCTGCATTTTTAAAAAACAATTTTGCACACAGAAAATGCTAAAATATTTCCGATGTTTTTATTACTTAGCAGATAGCTTAAATTGCACAGTGTTTAAATATTCTGCTAGTGGTAGGCCAGCTCACATCTTTAGTCACTGGATCTATTTATTGTAAACATGTTTACCTCTAACAATTAATAATTTAATGGAATACGGCCGTTTTAACAAAAGTGATACCATTTCCGACTTATAGAAGTGTATTTTCCTAAGTAGCTGACTATATTATCATACAAGCAAAAGATCACGAATTAATCCCTTTTAATATCATTAACTGTAATTTAAACCACCGACAGTTTAGATATCGTGAACTGGGTACTGTGTATGCGGGTAATAATTATTACTATTTTTGATCCCCCCAATAATAAATTCATGTGATGTAACATTATTTACATTACTTGATAGTTATGCATATTGTTCTTGTTTCATTTTGGTCTCATCAATATAAACAATATTAAAGAGATACATTGTCTTCTGAATTAACACAAGACAATGAATACAGATAAGAGTATCTAAAACATTATTGGTTACTTCCAACGTTAAATAATAATTCATATTTGTATATGTTTTTTATTTCCATGTTGCTAATTCTTTATTTCCTTTGTCTCTTATTTATGCTCGTGCAAATGTTCTACGAAATCAAATGTATATTCCTTGAATCTAAACCCTTTGGTCCTGAGATTTAAAAATACTACCCTATTCATATACCTCTCGTGCCAAACAATTATTATTAATTTGATAGCTTCGTCTTCACCAAACGTTTGGCAATATCTTTCAATAAGACCAATAGTCCTTGTGAACATAACACTGTGCACAATGTTATGATTCAGATGCAATGGTTACACTAGGATTTCAGCAATATATTTCAAGGTCAGAAATGTTAGGCTACACAATGCATTGGTGTTGAGCGTGCATTCTTATTATCAAGTGATATGGTAATGAAAATTGGCAATAACATAGGCTATAATAAAAATAATAATAATAATAATATAAAATAGGCTATAATAATAATTTAGACAAGTCAGCAACTTAATTTGTACTATAAATAAACCCTGCTGTAAATACAGACGTGGTAAATAATATAATACCAGCAACTCCTAAACAGACTAACAATTCCTCAAAAGACAAACAAGGAAGATAATAAGGTTAATAAGAATTATGTAGACAAAAATGCAGTACCAACAACTAATATATCTGATGATATAAAATATATTGATTATGAAACAAATAAACAAGCGTGTATTATTATCTCTATGCTAGCATGAGCTAGCGCAATTTACTTTTTGCAATAAAGTAGCAGAATAACAGATTAACTATCTAGATAATAGATTAGTTAATCCCTAATCTGTGATCCTTTTTGTTACTACAAAAAAAGCCTTTTAGTACAATTTCAGAGAAAAGGCACATGCACAAATAAACAGAATGTCATTATCAGCTATTAAAGAAATACTTTTTCAGTCATATGCTAAAAGTCAACTTCTTACATTACCATTAATACGATGCAATACTATTTCTGCTACTTTTTATAGGTAAGTTAGTGTTCAAGCCGTTTTTGAATTATTTATCAATGAATGAATCAGGGTTACAACCGTCCCCACTGCCACAGTCACCACCTCACCCGCAACTTCAATTCCGCCACTAACATTTGGAAACCATTTTACAAACTTTTATATTGTTAGGCCAAGTGGTGCTGCTAACATACTAATAGCTGCAAAAACAGCAGCAATTGTTACACCTTTATCTTTGAAGAGTCGTTTTAACCTCTCACATAAATTTAACTTTTCCCATACTCTGAGATATATTTTGTTGATAATTTTTAAACGTTTGTTCCATGTCTGTTACATGGACAACTATTTGTTTAAGATTTCATTTTGAACAAAAATGCTTCCAATTTAGATTCTTTAGCTGGATCTTTATCTCTAGCACTGTCATTTTTATATCTATTTTCATTGATCTTTATCTTTTTATATCTAGCAATGTCATTTTTATATCTGCTCTCAAGCATATCAAGGTCTATTTTCATTGATCTTTATCTCTATCAATGTCATTTTTATATCTGCTCTCAAGCATATCAAGGTCTATTTTCATTGATCTTTATCTCTAGCAATGTCATTTTTATATCTGCTCTCAAGCAAATCAAGGTCTATTTTCATTGATCTTTATCTCTAGCAATGTCATTTTTATATCTGCTCTCTACCAAATCAAGGTCTATTTTCATTGATCTTTATCTCTAGCAATGTCATGTTTATATCTGCTGTCTAGGATATCAAGGTCTATTTTCATTGATCTTTATCTCTAGCAATGCCATTTTTATATCTGATGTCTAGCAAATCAAGGTCTATTTTCATGGATCTTTATCTCTAGCAATGCCATTTATATATCTGATGTCAATCAAATCAAGGTCTATTTTCATTGATCTTTATCTCTAGCAATGTCATTTTTATATCTGATCTCAAGCAAATTGAGGTCTATTTTCATTGATCTTTATCTCTAGCAATGCCATTTTTATATCTGATCTCAAGCAAATCAAGGTCTATTTTCATTGATCTTTATCTCTAGCAATGTCATTTTTATATCTGATCTCAAGCAAATCAAGGTCTATTTTCATGGATCTTTATCTCTAGCAATGCCATTTTTTATATGATGTCAAGCAAATCAAGGTATATTTTCATTCATCTTTATCTCTATCAATGTCATTTTTATATCTGATGTCTAGCAAATCAATGTCTATTTTCAATGATCTTTATCTCTAGCAATGCCATTTTTGTTATCTGATGTCAAGCAAATCAAGGTCTATTTTCATTGATCTTTATCTCTATCAATGCCATTTTTATATCTGATGTCTAGCAAATCAAGGTCTATTTTCATTGATCTTTATCTCTAGCAATGCCATTTATATATCTGATGTCAAGCAAATCAAGGTCTATTTTCATTGATCTTTATCTCTAGCAATGCCATTTATATATCTGATGTCAATCAAATCAAGGTCTATTTTCATTGATCTTTATCTCTAGCAATGTCATTTTTATATCCGATCTCAAGCAAAATCAAGGTCTATTTTCATTGATCTTTATCTCTAGCAATGCCATTTTTATATCTGATCTCAAGCAAAATCAAGGTCTGTTTTCATGGATCTTTATCTCTAGCAATGTCATTTTTATATCTGATGTCAAGCAAATCAAGGTCTATTTTCATTGATCTTTATCTCTAGCAATGCCATTTATATATCTGATGTCAAGCAAATCAAGGTCTATTTTCATTGATCTTTATCTCTAGCAATGTCATTTTTATATCTGATCTCAAGCAAAATCAAGGTCTGTTTTCATGGATCTTTATCTCTAGCAATGCCATTTATATATCTGATCTCAAGCAAATTGAGGTCTATTTTCATTGATCTTTATCTCTAGCAGTGCCATTTTTATATCTGATCTCAAGCAAAATCAAGGTCTATTTTCATGGATCTTTATCTCTAGCAATGCCATTTTTATATCTGATCTCAAGCAAGATCAAGGTCTATTTTCATGGATCTTTATCTCTAGCAATGCCATTTATATATCTGATCTCAAGCAAATCAAGGTCTATTTTCATTGATCTTTATCTCTAGCAATGCCATGTATATATCTGATGTCAAGCAAATCAAGGTCTATTTTCATGGATCTTTATCTCTAGCAATGTCATTTTTATATCTGATCTCAAGCAAAATCAAGGTCTGTTTTCATGGATCTTTATCTCTAGCAATGCCATTTATATATCTGACCTCAAGCAAATCGAGGTCTATTTTCATTGATCTTTATCTCTAGCAATGCCATTTATATATCTGATGTCAAGCAAATCAAGGTCTATTTTCATTGATCTTTATCTCTAGCAATGCCATTTTTATATCTGATGTCAAGCAAAATCAAGGTCTATTTTCATTGATCTTTATCTCTAGCAATGTCATTTTTATATCTGATGTCAAGCATATCAAGGTCTATTTTCATTAATTTAATTTCAGAAATAACTACTTTTGCTACTTTTACTTGTGTTACCCCTTATTTTTAGTTTCTGTTGCGTCGTAAGTAATCTAGGATGTTCGTCATCTACTATAGTTTCTGCTTCTCTTACATGCTTGTCAAGTGGCTTGTATTAATTACCGTCATTTCTATTTGCTCAGTTATCCTTTGTCTGATTGTAACTTCCAGTTCAAACGGATGCTGTACCACCCTAGGATTGTCTTTATGTTGTAGATACCAGATATCTCATTGTTTTGTCCATTAGATGAAAAACACAACAAAGCACTTGCATCTACTTGTTTAGCTATAGAGGGAGTTAAATAGATTTCTCCTGGGATGCCCTTAATAGAAAGCTGAATACTATGTTTACCCATTTCTATGTAATAGAATGTATTATTGTTTTTAAAAATATATGTGAGGTTTAACTAGAAAGTATTGTAATTCATCTGTCTCTAATCCATGTATCATAAATATTTTGTATTTGTTGACTATTAATTTTTCAAAGGCTTGTGTAATGTGAGGAAACGGATCTGTGATAAAATAGCTGCATCATTATTTTCTGGAACAGGAGGTAATTTATTACAATCTTTATTTTAGTAGGATCGTCAACAGTATCATCTTTGGTGTGTTCTATAATCATGTATCTACCTTCAGCCATTTTACACTATTTAAATGGAGCAAAATCAGCATAACAATAATTCGTTGTTTTAGCATCTCAGCAAGACAATGATTCCAGTACTGTACATGAAGGTGAGATAACAAAAGCCTATAAACAGGAATTACAAATTACTAGTAGTATAGTAAATGGAACATACAAGGAAATAACTGGGAAGTACTTAACCAATAAGGAGTTGGATACAATGTATTAAAACTAATCAAAAAAAGTATATTAAATGTTTGTAAATGCTTGATCACCAAAAATATCAAAGTTGTTGTCAGATGCAGGAACATTAGCAATAACATCTTTGATGATTAAATGTTTTCTAATTGATAACTTAAATGAACTACAGAAAGAGTTGAAAGAAGACTACTAAACAAGAAACATAATTAAATACTTTAGTGGATTTTTATCTCTTAGGTTTGGATTAGAAATATCAGCATTAAGTGCTAGCTTGATAAATTTTAAGCAAGGTAATTCAATAAAGGAAAACAAACAAAGTGAACATATTCTAGAGAACAAGGATTGAATTACGTTACAAAGCAAGTAACATTAAATACTATTTAAGATATTTGTAAGTTAAAAATAACTTGAAGGTAGTTTGAAAAAACTTGTAGGTAACTTAAAAAATAACTTGAAAATAGCTTGAAGGTAACTTTAAGATAATTTAAGGTAACTTGAAAGTAACTTGAATAACTGTTGAAGAAAACGTCAATTTCTTGGCGAAATAAATGGATGAGAGAGAGAGAGGAACAAGTTCTTGAGGGTAAAGGTGAGTAAAAATTTAAATGTGCCTAAATCAGCAGAGAAGGTAGCTTCACAAATGGTACAAGATGCTCATAAAGCTGAACTTCGTAAACAACATGGCAAAAGATCACAATAATTTAAAAAGGCAAGGCAGACAAGTTAACAAATATTGTGGCTGCTGAGAGAATAGAGTCATGCAAGCATGATTTAGATTGTGTTAAAATAGACCCAACATTTATTACTTGATAACTGGCGTAGTTGTTGCTATATGAGTATGTGTTATATATTTATAAACACACACACACACACACACACACACACACACACACACACACACACACACACACACACACACACTCACTCACTCACACTCTCTCTCACACACACACACAACAAAAAAAGAACAAGCGACAGAGGAAACTACAAGACAGTAAACTAAAGTAAATCCAGTTCTTGAAATGCTGTAAATTAATATATTAGTTAATAGTGGAGTCGTGATAAAATTTCATAAATTTGATATTAATAAATAACATGCGAAACGAACGCCATAATCAACACTCTTTACCATGCAGTAGTAAACGCAACTCTTACAGTAACTTACACTATGCTTTTGAAGAGGATATTTAACTTTAAAATGGATTCCCCAACTAACATGGATATAGAAGAAGTATATAATTGGTTATTTCAAGTTCTTTAAGTCAGTTTACGATTGACTGTCTAATAACATAAAAGATACTACCAGACGAGACAATTATTTAAATAAATGTTAGATAAATTATCAAACTATCACGTAGTTAACTTTAGGCTGACTAGATTGAAAGAAATTAAGAATGAATTAGTTAAAGAGATAAAACATTATAGATCTGTAAGAAAAAAGTATAAACCAGCTTATAAGTTTTAAAACTTTGTAGAGGTTGGTATGGCAAGTGTTTACGGTGGAATGGATGTTGCAGCTGCTAGTTTAGGAGTTGCGGCAGTCTGTGCCATAGGCATTATTATATCTCTAGCTTTTGCAGGGTTTGGTGAAAGTTTACTATGGTTTGTTGTATCAGGTTTGAAAGACAATCTGGTATACGATAAAGTTTTACAACAGGATAAGGAAAGCAATAATGAAATAATTTCATATGATAGTTAGTGAATACAACAAGTGATTGCAAGTTCATGGATTCTGGTTTCTTAAACGGCGAAGCCAAGTTACATCCATTGGAAGTGCACTCTGAGAAAGAAATGTGTTTTTCAAGTCCCAATAATAACATTGATGGTAAATTATATATTTCATTACAGAGAATAGATTTTATAGTGGTTGGTTTATTAAAATTGTCCAAATGATTAAAAAAGGAAAAGAATTATATCCTGCACTATAAACGATAGAATTTAAATCAAGACCATATCAATACCTTATGGTTTCTATAATCATAAAAACTACATGAAAAAGTCAAAGAAGGAATGGCTGCTAATAAAGAAACCATATATATTGAATATCAAAAACATACCTCTAAACTTTTACTAATTCAGAGCAATAATTACGCAGTGTATATAACAAACTACAACTCTAAATTACTAGGATTTAATAGTTAGAGATCTACCAAATCAGATGCAGTTTTTGGATTTTTCAGGCCTAAAACTTATACATTTTTCTTGATCAAATAAACAATACAAAGAATGATTGTAACGGATCCCACTCTATTAGAGTGGCTATCTATTAAAAATGTATTTCACATTGATTTCACCTCGTACGACGCGAATAGTCCATAGAAACAATCGTAAAGAGGTATTATAACAGATTAAATATCAAACTAAAAGATCAAGACTCAAACATAATATATTTTAATGGTGTGCCACTTACATATAGCTTTTAGAATATTTTCACTTCAGAAGCTTTTATGTGTGAGTGAGTGGAAAAATAATCAGTATTTTCTTTCTCTAATAATTCATTTACCTTTAGGTTATACAATTCCTTTCCTTAATCAAACTGCATTGTTTTTTGTCATCCTCTTTTTTGTTTAAACTTTCTTAGTCCAGTCCAGGCATATTTATCAAAATATACCTATAACCATTATTAAATGTTTGATATTCTTGTAAATCTATTATATCTACCTGAAACTGCTCAGCTGCATTACTAAAATAAGTTCTTCTATATAAAAATCTTTTTTTTTAGGTCTGTTTTAGTAATGTGTAAGTAGATTGATTTATCATCCAATCTCATAGTTCAGAATATTTTATCGGACTTAAAGATTGCTTCACTCTCTTATTCTTATCAAGTTTATTTTATTAAAATATATTTGATGACCTTCAAATTAGTTGTTATAACAAGAACAACCTACCATACATAAAACAAATCTTGCATGAAAAGCCAGCGCTCGTATACCACAATGTATACAGTACAGCTGTTTCACCAATGACCTTGATTTGTTTGAGAAATGCTATACAAACTATACATGTATACTGGACTTTTCGGATCGTAGTATATATCACTTAAATAATGTTCTTTGTTCGTCTATGTAATTTAAACATATAGGTTTTATGAAGAAAACCCCCCAAATGTTTCGACGATAGGACGTACATATAATAACTAGATTCTTGCTATTGATTATTGGTATGAGTTTCATAATGTAGGTGACTATACCGACTCTGGTCGACGTAAGCTTGAGCTGTTTAAAAGACATCTGCCAATCGCTCCAAGCGTCATACTTTTAGACCAAAGATTTATAGTTCGAACCCATGTTTCCACCAAAAATATTTTGTATATATAAATGGGGGTAGACCTCGGTACCGAAAGCTACCCGCATAAAGCAGATCAAAATATCTACTCAGAAATAAATAAGGTTCCAAATAAAAACTTAAAAACCATGCTGCTAAAGTATGATGAGCATGACACATCATCTCATTATACATCTAAAAAAATTAAAAATAATATGGCTGACGTATCATAAAGTATGACACAGACAATATGGCAGACGTATTATAAAGCATGACACAGATTATCATGTATGCAACAGAAAACAAAGGGGGAGCAAACAATTTCGACACTCGAAAGTAGGAAAAAGGATCTGCAAAATAGATTCGGCCTCTCACTGTGAGTGGTAAGTTGTTTCTTTCCTACGTACTATCAATAGTAAGAGGCTTTTTGTGCTTGTGTGGACCCTTTTGCAAAATTGTTTCATAGTGAATTTGAAATTAATAAAATTTGGTGATACGCGCTCACATTTTATCATATATGTTTAGGTGAATAGAATGTTGAATGTATTTTTTAATGACATTAAAAAAATGATGAAGAATGGATTTATTATGGCCTGCATTAACTGTTAATGGATTGGTGTTCTTTATTATGCATCTAACGGGCTGTGAATATATTAAAAGAGCAATTGAAAATCAAGCTATAAACAAAAAAAACAACCAAAAAAAAAAAAAAAACACGGACCCTATCATAATTGTTGAGAAATTTCCTGAAGATAAGATTTATTTATTTTATTAAATGGGTAATTATCATCTTTATAAGATAAAATATGTGAATTACAACAGTAATACAATTGGGGAAATATGCGCTGGCTTTTATCCTATATTTTTGGGGGTGTGTGCTGACCATGTTATAAGAATTATTTTAATGACCATTGAGCCAGAAATTACACATACAAATTTGGAGGATAGTGAGTGATGTTTTTCTCATAATAA
This sequence comes from Margaritifera margaritifera, assembly GCA_029931535.1. Classification (NCBI taxonomy): domain Eukaryota; kingdom Metazoa; phylum Mollusca; class Bivalvia; order Unionida; family Margaritiferidae; genus Margaritifera; species Margaritifera margaritifera. Next base: position 3,910,450 of record JAQPZY010001538.1, read on the forward strand.
ATTGACGACTATTGAACCAGAAATTACGCTTTACCAAAATGTGACTACCTGGGTAGCTCATGTTTCTCTTTTTATTGTTGTTGTTTGTTTGTTTGTTTCCTTTCTTTCTTTTTTTTTTTTGCTGTTGTTTTTTTTGTTTGTTTGTTTGTTTTTTTTTTTTTTTGCTTTTTTATTAAAAGTTCTTTAAAATTGATTGTGTTATTGGTGGTTTTCATCTTCTTAAAATGACTAAAATACTTTTTACAAATTAGTCAAAACTTGATCAACTGAGCCAGAAGTTACGTTTTCCATACTACTTATAAGATGCAAATAGTTTGGTTTGGTTTGGTTTTGTGGGGTTTAATGCCATTTTTCAGCACATGATAGGCTATACATGGCAGCCAGTATATTTTGGCGGAGGAAGACACAGGGGAGAACCACCGACCCACCGGAAGCTACTGACAAGCTTTCTCACATAAACACGTTGGTTGAGCCTAGACTGGAACTCACTCGGACAGAGGTTTTATGTGTGAGTGATCTGTAAAGGCAAGCGCGTTAGATCACGCGGACAGAGGTGAGATGTGTGAGTGATCTGTAAAGGCAAGCGCGTTAGATCACGCGGACAGAGGTGAGATGTGTGAGTGATCTGTAAAGGCAAGCGCGTTAGATCACTCGGACAGAGGTGAGATGTGTGAGTGATCTGTAAAGGCAAGCGCGTTAGATCACTCTGACACCCAGGGCCCCCAACATGAATATAGTGGGTAATGATTGTTTAAATATTTTTTAAATAAATATTTTATTTTTACAAATATTATTTTAATAAAAATTCGTTTATTCAAATATTTCCGTATTTTTAATTAAGAAATAAACTATGGACTATATGCTAGTTTTCGATTAAGGTTTTCCATCTGCAAGAGCAAAATCAGATCCTTTATTAAAATATGGCCATACTGTTATCTGTTCAACATCAGATTTAAAAACATTGTCAATATTATCACAATATTATACACTATTTTAAATGTCTGATTCAAGTTTGCAAATGTTTAGTATGCTCCATATTAAATTTCAAAGACAACTAGAAAGAGAGGTTTTAAATTTTGCTCTTTTAAAATAATGGCACTAAGGCGGGGACTCGATTATCGGCGCTGACTTTGATTATTTTGCTAGTAGGTTGACTTTGATGATTTTGCTAGTAGGTTGACTTTGATGATTTTGCTAGTAGGTAATTAGGTGTACCCTTTCTCAAAGAATGAGAAATGTTTAAAAATAGTATTAATTAAAGATATAAGTTCATTTTGCTACATATTGCATCAATTAATAAAATTCGTCGCAATGGAATAATAATTGTTTTACTGCTTGGAATATAGCCAATCGAACTTCCTGTCTTGAATTTCGCTTTTAAAATTTGTCTATTTTATGTGCGCAATTTTGCCCATAAATATCATATTAATGAAAGTCAGAATTTTAAATTCAGAAGCAAGACATTGGTCTATGAAATATATAGATCATATTATCGCATAGAATATTTAAAATTAACTTTATTCATTAAAATTGCTTTTCTTACTCCATTAATTATAACTGTGCGCCTCCTTGCAATTGCTTGTCAATCTCATTCACTCTTGTATGACGCCAGGGCCCCCAATTTTGACATATCACAGTTCAATTTTTAACCTTTGATACCAAGGCCTTTTCTTAACAGATTCGCACTTGATGGTGCATTTTCAAATCGGGAGCATTTCTGTATTGATCATTTTATATTAGCGCATTAGCTTAATCAACCTGTAGCACTTTTTGAAAAAAAAAATAGCTGGGAATGTCGTGATACCCTTCTTCTATCCCCCTTCTCCCCTACTTTGTTATGATACCCTCTTTCTATCCACCCTCCCCCAACCTTTACACTTTACGGGTTAGGGATGTGGGATATGCCTATATGCCCAGATTTTATGCCTCCACTTTTTGTCATGGGATGATGTTTCAGCTGATAAGAAGGTCTTGGACATTTTAAAAGAGTTCGGTTATATATATATATATATATATATATATATATATATATATATATATATATATATATATATATATATATATATATATATATATATATATATATATATATATAGTGAAACTCTTCAAAACTGAACCCTCAGTATACCGGAATCCCCACAAGACTGAATTTTTTTTGAAGTCTCGAATTTTTCCTTCTTTAATATCTTTTCCCCAGTAAACCAAAACCCCTCAACTCCGAATACCGGAACAAATTTAGGTCCCAAATTTCAATTGTTATAAAATCAACCATACAACCTAAACTCAATTAAAACTTTGAAATGTATTTAGCTGCTAAATTCTTGACACACGCTGAAACGGATTAGCTACGACTAGCAAGTACTGTAGTACGCTTATCAGTGAGACAAAAACCTGGAAAATGTCGCAAGGGCAAGCGAAATTAAAACAATACTTGAAACACACGCCGACACAGATTAGGGCTGACAACAGGCTAATCTGAAGTCTTTGCACCATAAAATTAGTCAACTTTTAAGGCGCATTATTAATAACTAAATGCTTGTAGGTAAGCCATTTAAGAAATATTATGCTTATCTGCCAAGTATCTAATTGTTATTGATGCTATTCATTTTTATTTTATGCTAGGCCATGAATTATTCGATTTTCTGAGTGAAATAATTGTGATATTTCATTAGAGTGAAAGAATATCATATTTTTTCACTGGCCGGCAATAGACAATGATAACATTATGACTAAGAAATTTCCAGCTGTTTGAAAACGCGTGCGTTGTTTAAAGGTAAATATGTTCGAACCGGGTTCAAATCCAGCAATAAACAAATATTTTTGTCTTAGTATTTTTTATCTGCTGTTTTACCTTGAGTTGGGAAGGAGCATTATGTTACTACTGATATTTTTTGTGCGAATATACATAACGAACGGTAAACCGCTGACATTATCACGCGGGTTACAGTAAAAAAATCTGCATCTTCAGTCTAATATACAAACTGCTAGACAATACGTTTGAGCATAAAATAAAAACAAAATGTGCTTGCTCTGAGTGAATAACGGATATATATCACCTCGTGGGTGAAAAACTTAAGTATTTACACCCACTTATGATCAATAGAACATTTTTCGTTTTTTTTTTTTTAAATTAAATATCAGGACTTTATTAACCAGGCATATGGCCTCACTTGGCCTCACTTTTGATGCTTTGCCGACAAAGCAGTATTCTAAAAGATAGATTCACTAGTTTGGCTCTTGAACTGTGAACATTATGAATTATACGGGATTACACATTGTAGAGTATCATTCCTAATTCTAATGGATTTAGAGTAAAGTTATAAAAGTATCCCATTCTTCAAATAATTCTTGTGACGAGGACTGTATTTCTATGTGGAACAACTGTATTCATGTGACAGCTTTCTTAATTGTGTGCACTGTTACACATACAGACACTGATGTTCTCTCACAATTACATTCTCTCTCTCTCTCTCTCTCTCTCTCTCTCCCCTGACATAAGTGCTTATTTTTCACATCTGCGATACCTCAGTAAACCGAAAACCGGGTTTTCGTTTTTGAAGGGTTTAACTGTATCTCTCTCTGTTTCTCTCTCTCTCTCTCTCTCTCTCTCTCTCTCTCTCTCTCTCTCTCTCTCTCTCTCTCTCTCTCTCTCTCTCATTTATTTCGCCAAGAAATTGAAGTTTTCTTCAACAGTTATTCAAGTTACTTTCAAGTTACCTTAAATTATTTTAAAGTTACCTTCAAGCTATTTTCAAGTTATTTTTCAAGTTACCTCCAAGTTTTTTTCAAACTACCATCAAGTTATTTTTAACTTACAAATATCTTAAATAGTATTTATTGTTACTTGCTTTCTAACGTAATTAAATCCTGGTTCTCTAAATACATAATGCCCGTCTGTCATGAACGCTATTACCTCTTACTATTATATTATATTTCTCCACATTATAATATTGTGCAAGACGGGTATTATTGTTTGGTTCCATCCGTTGGGGTCCCTCGAAGAGAGTCAATTGGTTAAATGAAGTACAATTTCAATATCAGTGACATTTTCAAATATATTTTTAACAAAACTTTGTATATGCAGTTAGAACCGGAAGACATATAATATACTATGCATAAAAAGTCTAGCAGCACTGAAGTGAAATATAAAACATCATTGGTTGATTATTAAAAACTATAGAAGCACTTAAGTAAAATATAAACCATCATTGGTTGATCATTAAATGCCTAATTATCATATGGCTCGAGATATATAAATTTTAAAAAAAAAGTAATCTTGTTGAATGTCACATTTTCAAATAACTTTTATATCCATACAAATGTGTGTATGTGTGTGTAACGATCTCACATAATCCTTGATAACGCACTAAAGTGTTGCCAAGCTAATTGTGCACGGTTTGTAAGAAAGATTTCGGATAACGAACCCTGAGTGACGTAAAGGGGGGGGGGGCAGAGTCTAAAATGGTACTGTTTCGCATTAGACAAAATATGAAAAGCCTATGGATTTGCGATGGTCAACCGTCCAAATTGTCTCAAGTTTCAGTTTGTGTTGAATAAAATGTATGCATTACACAGCGTAATTCCACGTCTGTAGTTTTATCAAGAAAATGTGCAGGTTACACAGACAAGTGAACATATTTACTGTTTAGGCTTTAAGGCAAAATGGACTCTCTCAGGATGCAATCAAATAGCTATAACTTTTAAATTATAATGATACATCGTGATTACCATGGTGTCAGGTGAAGTTCCCCCAGCCATGCATTAGCACCTGAAAAACACGGTCATTGCTTTTGTCTCCGCACACTTGGAATGTTTACCTATTCAGGCTTGTTTCGTATCTGCCGAGAAAATATTCACTATCCTGTAATCTCAAAGAGTATCCCGTTTATAGCCAAGTTACCCCTTGATGTGTACTTGACATGAGTCTTATGATAACTGAAAAGCAAGATTATTTATTTGTTTCTTTCTTTGTTCAACCTCTGTGTTAAACTGATCATAATTCGTACGATGTATATCGCTTTTAATCACACGTACATTAAACGGTTTGTTCCGTCCTAAGTGTAAGTAAAACGAGTGAGTATACATCATTAATTAATTTTATATCTTCGTTTTGCAAAATAAATGGTATAGAATCTTGGCAGCTCGGGAGTTTTCGGTTGATAATGGGACGTGGGACTGGACTATTCTCATGCATATCCTTGCCTATAAAATGCTATAAAATGATTTAAATGGGCAATAGCGTATAATCCGACTAAAAACACAGATAGGGGAGCTCTTCTAGATTTTAGAGTATACCATAAAGAAAGTAATTAAATATAATTATCCCGTTGAAGCGAAGAAAACAAAATTCTTCAAATAGAATATTTTAGATATGGGCATAAAAGATGTTGAAGAGGAGCCACATAAAAGAGAATCGAAGGCAGACATTGTTTCGGAAACAGAGTTAGAGACAAAAGCGGACGGTCCGGTTTGTACAACTTATCAATGTCTGAGCGACACACAAAGGAAGGGTGATATTGAATCTAAGAGTGAAACGAACTGTTTGAAAGTGAAAACTGGTGTCATCGAACAACTTCCTAGAAAAGAAAAAAGTAAAGATGTCGACTGTGACAATCAGCTATTAAAGATTCCGGAAAAATCCGTTGAAGAGCCCAAAGTAAGTGAAGAATGTGAGACTTTAGTTAAAGAATCTCATGCTTCGGATGTAGCGGAAGTCATAGAAGAAACCAACACTTCTGAGACAAAGGAAGTTCTCCTAGGAAGACTTCTGGAAAGTGAAAATATCGACTCTCATCCGGAGAAGATATCACCGGTGGCTATACAGTCTTGTAACATTGAAGACAGTGATTTCCAGCCATTAAAAAATAAAAGCTGTTCTTGGCGTGAAGAAAAAGAACCAAATAATGGAGAGAATCTGACCCACAATTACACCCAAGAGAATCACCATTCTGATGTCAACAGTTCTCTGAGTTCTGAAAGTCGAGGAAACAAACAGAACAACTACGCAGATACGAGAACGAAGTGCTTGCCCATACATTTGAAAGAACAAGAACAAAAAGAGAAATATCCCTGTGACAAGATTTCAGATCGAGGTTCTCTGAGTTCATTGACACGTGAACAGAAACCAAAATATTACAAAGAGAAGGAAGCAGACGTGAGGTCGTCAACATCAGCTATATCTTCCTTTGAGAACACTACCAAACTCTCTGTTCGTAAAGTTCTCTGGCCTGAAACGTCTAAGGTTCGGCAGTTCTATAGACAACATTCTGATCCTATCAGAGGAGTCTACTGGGCCTCCAAAGTTCTTACGATGGAAAACACAGACGGACAAACCTTGAATGGCGATGTCCAGGTAGATGTCGTTGCTAAGCAACCGAGAAGGCAACTACCCCGTCCCCTCCAGAGACGGAAGTCCCTTAATCCAAGAGTGATGGCACCCCCGGGATTGGAGGTGCTTGACTCTAAAGAACAAGTTATTATACGACAGCAGATGGATGTTGACCTTCAAGGTGGGTTGCACATGCATCAAAACACAAGAAGTACACTACTTTCATTCATTCTTCTTTTCCCAACTTTTACCTCATTTGTCTGTATGCTAAAGTCGGACTAAATCCAAACTTTTATTCGTGTGGAATTCGAAACTTTTTTCTTCTTTTGTAATGAATGTATATGCAGAAGACTTTTCCTCGCTTAGTTCTGAGCCAAGGTAAGACAAGAACAAAACACAACAAAGTTTATGTTAGCACAAATTGTTAACTAAGAATTATTTTACCTTTTAACATGGGATGTTGTAAACAAAATTAAATGTTAAAAATTTGCATGGCAAATCACTTGCGAAGAATTCAACTTTATTTCTGACAAATGCACCATGACACGGAATTAGAAATAAATGCAATTTGGAGATACTTATTTTCCGAATTTTCGACATTCAGAAATAGTTGTCATTTCCACATCTACCTACCTACCTAGTTACCTACCTACCTTCTTGTATATATATTTATCTATATATCTATCTATTACAGGCGCTATTGGAAGTCCTAATACTTACAGAATATGGGACATAGGTGACGAGCAACTATTCTTAGTTGCTGAAAGTGAGTAGAGTAGTTCTAAGTACTAAAATTACACGTATGAATTATCTTGTGTTACTGAAAGATTAGTATTTCTTTCAGAAGCTGTAGAAAGAGAACAGTAATTAATAATTACGTTATACTTTCCTGCTGTACAAATATTATTTTATTATTTTTATTTGATTAATTCTTACCGTTTTTCTTTCCTTCTTTCTTTCCTTCTACTTCGAGTGAATCAAAACTGAATTGGCCGCGTGTATTTTGCCGACGCTTATCATGTAGACTCAAAAATGCTAAGAAAAGTATTTATATAACAGTGGAAGAAATTAAACAAGATTAAAAAGACTAACAATAATACTTATAACAAAAGCAACAACATTTTATGATAAGAAGAAACACAGAAAAGGAGATGATGACAATAATGATGCTGCTGCTGCTGCTGCTGCTGCTGCTGGTGATGATGATAAACAGCATCTGCAACAATAACAATAACAACTGCAGCAAACAACAAAAGAGGCTTAAGAACTTGTAGACAAACTGTTTAGACAGATCAAGCAATTCTCAAGAATGGTGCTTAAAACAAAACGTTCAGTCAAAGTTTAAAATTTTTGCGCGAACGATCTCTAAACCCCTTTTCCCCGAATCTAACCATGCTTTAGAAGGCGTTAGCCCTTGACTCCCTGAACTGTGTTGATGATGACTTATTTACAGTCGATTCCACCAAAACCTAGGTTCTGTGGGTTTTAGAATGCAATTATCTAAGTCATCGCCATTTTTTCCCTCACTCTTTAGGTTCCAGTTGCATGTGCAGATGGCTGTGTGGCCCCAACAGACGATTGGTACTGGATTTCTTCACCCCACAGGGAGACCCCATCTTGACCATCAAGCGGCTTGGCTGTCGGTGTGATTGTTGCTGCTTTTTGGACTGTTGTCTTTGTCTGCAGAAGATGTACATACAGGACGGGCTCGGTAGGTGTCTCGGGGCTGTCAAACAGAGGTGAGTATACACAGACAGTCTGATGTACACACGCACGCACGCACTCAGTTACACTTTCATCCATTCATACACACTCTTAGACGCATTGGCTATTCTAGATTTGCGTTGAGATCTTACGTCACCGAGGAAACTTACATTTCAAGCACAAACTCAGCCTCCATTACATGTAAATAGACTTTTTGTCTTATTTTAGACTTCTAAATGATTGTATTGCAATTACTGAATATGGACTGAGTAGTTCATTAACATAAGATCATAATTACATTTTGAAATTGATAATTCCACAGGAGAATTTTCACAAGATCAGGAGTTGGGGATGACCTCGAATTGTGTGTGATGATTTCGGCCTTGATCTGGTTAAAAGATAAGTCGAAGAACTTTAAATGACAATGGATGTGTGAAACTTTTATAAATTTGTCTCAGTTATAAGTATTTTGCCTCGGTGGATCAGTAGTTAGTGTGCCTCACTCGAGACCGAAAAGGTGTGGGTTGGAATCCAACATTTAGATCAGCTCGGATCGGCTACTGTGTTGTGTCCTAGGCAAGGCACTTTACTCCAATTGCCTCAGCACAAAATAACCTACTTGTGTTGCTGTAGTTACGAAACCAAATCCACCCAAAAAAAGTATGGGATCAGGAACTAAACTAAGGCTCAAATCTTCAAATATTGTTTGTATCTGGACATTGAAACGAACTGCACACGACACTGGCTCGATAGTCTCATGATGAATGGAGCAATAAGATTACCGGTGCGACATGTACTTTTAAATTCAGAGAAAATGTTCCCCACTTACGTGACAGAATAATCCCATGTATTTGCCATCTTCACTCTTCTGGTTTCGGTCTAGCTGTCTCAGTGTGGTTATATCTCTGTGGTTTTCTCGGTATTCGTGTTATGATATGATAAATGTAAAAGTTATAAGATACTAATATTATCAGACTGCTCCCCAGAAGACGTCATAAACAACGCAACTGTCTATATAAACCATTTGACCTTGGCTTCAGTCTTGTTTTGAAATGCGATTTCTATTACTTTGGTAATGAATATTTTACTAAAAGATCAATAAAAGTACTATGACAGTGCTAGATCTGCAAGTTTAAGCGCTATAATATTTTCGATAGTATCCATTACTGTTGGCAAATTCTTTCGAAAGCAAGATTAAACGGAGAAAAAAAAGACTTTCTGCACGTTTCTAACAGATTTCAAATTGTTGTGGCATTGATTTTATCCGAACCTTAAGGCAGGTTGAAGAGTGTGTAATTTGATAAAATGCACTATGATGACGTGGCAATATTTAGCAGTACGTTAATATTGGCAATTCAAGCCAATCAAAGATGCAATGGAATACACATACAACATTTTCTATTCTCTTTGAAAAACGAATGGGCCAGAAAATGTTTATTTAGGTATTGGCACCAAAATGAGGATATCAGAAGAAGGGGAAACGTTAGTTGTTTTGTGCTCGGCAGTGCCTCGCAAAAGAAAATATATCTCCTCTAATGGATTTCTTTGTGCCGATCCCAAGATATGTTGAAACGTTTTATAAATCTATGCGAGTGGAAAATTACCGCGGAAATGGTCTCGAAATCATGTTCCCAAAACTATTCTTTTGTCATACAAATGTTGAGGAGGACTAAATTCTGTCTCGAGTAAATTGGCCGACAAAAAACATTCTTAGACTTCCATCCATCCATAAATAATGTCTACATTTTATTTATTTTGCGTCGATTGCACAACCAGTTATAACTCTGTCTATTCATCCATCCTTATATCTTTCTGGTTACTAACATGAAGGAAACAGAAGAATCAGAAGGAAACCATCGATCTTGGAAGGGCGACCACTTGCCATTGCTCGTGCTGGAGCCGGGATGAATCCGGTACCACAGAGGTCCAAAGCGAGCGAATTACCGCTTCACTGACTATAATTACTGCATATAACCAGATGTAAAAATATCAGGAATCACTGTAAAATTTTTCTTTTACTTGTTATTTTTCAGATGCAGTATCTTCAGGGCAAAATTCGATATAGTTGACCACGACAATAACGTCCTATTCAAGATTTTTGGGCCGGCGTGTGCTCTTCGGTGCTGCACAGATATCTCTTTAGGGGTGAGAAATCGATACAAATAACCACACCAATAAATTAGAGTAGAGCCTCGTCAATTCGATCCCTGGATACTTCTAACCCGTGTAAAATAAACCAGCTATTAATTCCTCGCAGTCAATATATTTACGAATTGTCCATTTCAAATCCGACTGTATGACTAGTTGCAGGATATTTTCGGGAGGAAGGGGCGGCGGGGGATGGGAAGGGGTGGTGGGTGTTCGTGAATGAAAACAAAGCAGCTAAAGTGAATGATTAAGGGAAAATCAAATTATTCTGAGGACTAACATCAATTATTGGGTAATATTTTCTTCAAATAGTATTAATTGTAATGTTAATAATATATATCCAAAAGTATTAGACTGTCTTCATGTTTCTTCCATATCTATGTATTTATCTATCTATTGAGACTATAGTATGTGTGTGTTTATGTGCGTGTTATGTGTGTGTGTGTGTATGTGTGCGCGCGTTCACCCGTTGAAAACAACCAACACAGATATGTCTTTGTTCGCAGTCTTTTTGATTTATTGATTGATTGATTGATTGAGAGAGAGAGAGAGAGAGAGAGAGAGAGAGAGAGAGAGAAATAAACATGAAACGAGATCGCACTATTCGTCGTACTGCAAATAATCTACGCGTTGAGAACGACCAACACAGATATGTCTTTATTCGCAGTCTTTTTGATTGATTGAGAGAGAGAGAGAGAGAGAGAGAGAGAGAGAGAGAGAGAGAGAGAGAGAGAGAGAGAGAGAGAAACAATGGAACGAGATCACACTATTCGTCGTACTGCAAGTAATCTATACGTAAACTCCATATCTCTTATTATAAAGTTATATAGTACTTATACATCAATTTCAAACTTAATTATGTATTTGTAAATAAGAGCAACAATGTTTGCTTTATATTAGTAAATGAGATGTTTACATGGTAAATTATTTTGGTGTTAGATTTACAACAGAGATGGAGACAGACAGATTGGCCGGATCCAGAAGAAATGGGGAGGAGCGAGAAACGACGACATTAATGTGGACCACGAGTACTTTGATATTACTTGTAAGTTAAAGTTTCGAAATATTTCGTACACATGTTTAACGTTATAAACATTGGTACACATGTCTACCTTTCTAAATATTCGTACACATGTTTAACTTTCTAAATATTCGTACACATGTTTACCTTTCTAAATATTCGTACACATGTTTAACTTTCTAAACATTCGTACACATGTTTAACGTTATAAACATTGGTACGCATGTCTACCTTTCTAAATATTCGTGCACATGTTTAACTTTCTAAATATTCGTACACATGTTTACCTTTCTAAATATTCGTACATATGTTTAGCTTTCTAAACACTCGTACACATGCGTAACGTTCTAAATATTCGTAAATATGTTTGCCTTTCTAAATATTCGTACACATGTTTACCTTTCAAAATATTCATACACATGTTTACCTTTCTAAATATTCGTACACATGTTTAACTTTCTAAACATTCGTACATATGTTTAACTTTCTGAATATTCGTACACATTTTGAACTTTCTAAACATTCGTATACATGTTTACCTTTCTAAATATTCGTACATATGTTTAACTTTCTAGATATTCGTACACATGTTTAACTTTCTCAATATTCGTACATATGTTTACCTTTCTAAATATTCGTACACATGTTTAACTTTCTAAGCATTCGTACATATGTTTAACGATCTAAACATTCGTACACATGTTTAACTTTCTAAATATTTCGTGCACATGTTTAACTTTCTAAATATATCGTATATATGTTTAACTTCTTAGCATTCAAAATACTCATTACACTGTCTTGAATGCAATTAAATTAAGGCTTCATAAATAGGCTTGAAGGCAAGTAATCCGTCATAGAAATAAGTAGAAATAACTAAAGAGAGATATGTATGTATGTATGTATGTATGTATGTATGTATGTATGTATGTATGTATGTATGTATGTATGTATGTATGTATGTATGTATGTATGTATGTATGTATGTATGTATGTATGTATGTATGTATGTGTGTGTGTATGTATGTATGTACGAAGGTTCTGAAAGCAAATAATCAGTCATAGAAATAAGGAGGAAATAAACAAATGAAGATACTGCAGTGAAAAAGGTATGTATGTATGTATGTATGTGTGTGTGTATGCATGTATGTATGTATGTATGTATGTATGTATGTATGTATGTATGTATGTATGTATGTATGTATGTATGTATGTATGTATGTATGTATGTATGTATGTTGTTATGTATGATGTTTATATAATATTATAAATATTTTGGGAAATTATAAATGTTTCTTCGCTTTAATATTTGCTTCAATCTTAATGTTATCAGGAAAAACATGTTTAACTAGTGTCCTTGAATTAGGTTGTTTTGATCAATATGTTTTCTCAATTTGAAGGTCAAGGTTGAATTTTTGCTTACAAGTAAAATTCCATTAAGATGACACACATTCTAGAACATTCTGTCATGTGACCAATCTTTATATATACCATGTTTGGTGGACATTTATTCAGTTTTGACATTACCATCAGTCTTGTAAAGAACTATTACAGTTGTGAAAATTCATTCCAAATTCTAAGAGAGGAATTATTTTAAATATTCATTGGATTATAACAGTGCTCATAAACTTTTGGATTTTGGATTTTTAATTGATGATTTTGGAATTTAAGTGAACTTATTCAGAGATTTTGGAATACTTCATTTTGACATCAGCACATCAAGATTTCTAGTACATCAGGACTTTGGAGACCATTAGCACATCATAACATTCAAGGACACAGCCGTGAATTTGGAACATTCTATATTTAGGACTTGTGATTAGAACAATCATTCTTATTGGATTATTAGGATTTCAAAACACATTACTGTAAGTGACTTTTTTGATTTTTCATTTTAATTATCTAGTAATAAATTGCTTGTTGATTTTTACTTGATTTGTTGGTTTCACTTTCTTTCTGTTACATTTTTCTTAGACCATAGAGTCGTAACAATGTATGTATGTATGTATGTATGTATGTATGTATGTATGTATGTATGTATGTATGTATGTATGTATGTATGTATGTATGTATGTATGTATGTATGTATGTAGCTAGCCATGTATCTCTTGGAAAAATCATCTGAAGTCAGTGTTCAGACAGTATTTAAAGCCAAAATTATCCTGGCAATCATAATTTAAAAAAAAAACAAAAAAAAAAACAATAATGCACTATATAGCAGTTACCTATCACTTTTATATCACAAACACCACTGTGAGATAAATGAAGATCGCATGTTTTAACATTATTTCAATTTTTTCAAATACGTGCTACATACTATCGACAAGATTTGTTTGAAAGCCTTTTAATGTCAGCCATGTAAAATCTGTACCCACTTGCATGCTGTCTAATAGAGATTAAGAATTGCATTTGCTATGTCATTTTATTGGATGATATACTTTAATCATTTTAATTGTTTTGCAAAATTGTTCTAATTTTATTTATCGACATGGTAACCTAGTTACGTCTCAGTTTTGTAACTTTCAGTTCCCAAAAGACTCGAACCTGTTGACAAAGCGTGCATTATCGGTGCTGCCTTCCTTGTGGTGAGTGTTGAGCTAGATAAATAAATAAATAAATAAATAAATAAATACAAATAAAAGTCCAGTATATATTATTTGAAAGTACATTGACTCGTTCGCAAGCAATTTCTACATGAGTCCTATCTAAGTCAATTAATAAAGCCCAACTTATCGATCAGATATTGACCAAAGGCGGGGGTATTTTTTAAATGAACACACATATAAAAACGTGAAAATTGTGTAAATTTCATCCAATACTGTATATGCAGCTTCTGAGAACTTGAATATTAGTGTACTCGCTTCAGATTGCTGACTCGTTTAGTTGTCATCATGTAATGTATCTTACAAAATAATCACAAGTCAAAACAACAGTGAATTTTTTTTAAAAATACTGTATATGGTCTCTTATAAGTCGAGTAAAACTGCAAACTGCACAGACCCAATCTGCCGTCGCATAATGCGCCGGCAGATCTGGATCTCTGCAGTTTGTCAGGAGTAATCAGTAGAACAAACAAAATAGATCATGATTTGCATTATGCGACGGCAGATCAGAGTCTATATTGTTTGCAGTTAGACTCAACTCGTACCTGAGTACAAACGGTAGACACCTTTCCTTTATGAATCGTGATGTGTGAAAGAATTGTTTTTTTTAGAAAAGTGTGTCAGTTTAAATAGTCATTGTTCTATTGGGTAACCTCTGATCAAGAAATTTTCATTCTGTTTAGATTAAATTATCTGCCAATACAAAACTTTATCATGCGATAACAAACATCTAAATATAACTTCCTTGTAAGTGCAGGGGCGTAGGGGTTGCTCAGGCGGTTGCTACGCTACTGTGTAAGTGCCAAAGTCATAATTTTTGTTCTCACAATTTTATCTTTCTACGCTACTTTTTGTTTCATTTTTTGTTTGTTTCAGAATTTCATGTACTTCGAAATGTCCTAGATAAAAATCGTATGAACCTGTTGTCAACACCAGAAATCGATTGCGGAACCAAATGGTTATAATATGACCTACGTCTGCCACCGTTCCCTGCACTTTTCGTATGAATCGAGGTTTATTAATGATCTTAACTGTGCCTTTTTGTTTTAATCTGGAGAGTAATGGTAGATTATCTAATGATATACTTGAAACCACTTAATTTTACATTAAAATAACTATTAAATATTTTTCCCTATTATATACTTTAAGGCAAGTCCCATTCATTTTGTTTTAAAGCAACTATTGAACATTTTTCCTACTGAACGCAGATAAGGCCAAGTAGCTGAACTATTTGCCCGTATTGCATTTTTTGCATAAATAAAATGAGTCCTACGTCACATGGTTGGCATTGGCACGTGCAAAGTTCGGCTACAATATGGCCGTATATACGTTCACTATGGGAACAAATTGAATAGTAACTTTAATGCAAAACGAATGAAACTTTTTAAAAGTATATACTATTTATTCATATCGTTCAATGAAATGAGAATGTGTGCATGCTACACAAAAGACTGCAATCAGATAATTTACAGTCGATTTAGTTATAAAGACGTCAATTCAACACAAATGTATATTACAGCCTGTTATAAAGACGTCAATTCAACACAAATGTATATTACAGCCTGTTATAAAGACGTCAATTCAACACAAATGTATATTACAGCCTGTTATAAAGACGTCAATTCAACAGCAAATGTGAACTACAGCCTGTTATAAAGACGTCAATTCGACAGCAAATGTACACTACAGCCTGTTATAAAGACGTAAATTAAACAGCAAATGTACACTACAGCCTGTTATAGTGGTGAATGTATTAGGGTTTACAGACGGCATAAACGTAATTAATGTGTGATTGAATCATACTGCCGATTTTGAAATCACGAATAATGTCAAGGAATATTTGTATACATAGTTGGATGATGATTTACTAAAACTAGCTAGATATTTATTAAGTGACAAAATTAATGAATTAACCTCATCTTCTACGAGTTTACTTATATTCATTTATCATGACCTCCCAACCTGACATTTTATTACTTTATAGTTCTTGATACATAAGTTGATGTATGTAACACCCACCCACCCACCCACCCACACACACACACACACACACACACACGCGCGCGCGCACACGCACACACACACACACACACACAGGTCATACAAGTACCAAATAAGCATGAATATGTATATTTCAAAATGAGTATGACGACTACCCAATGCACACACACACACACACAACACACACACACACACACACAGATATCGAGAGGTAGAGAGAGAATGAGAGGAATAAAGAGGGATAGAGAGGGTGCGTCGGTACATATAAAGAACCATTTTTCTATATCTAATAAAGATATTATTAACTAATGCTTTACCTTTGAATTTTTGAATTCGTACAAATGAAATAGAAGATTTTATTGCATATGTCTTATATATATATATATACATAAACTTCTCGCCAGTCTCTTGGCAAATTGATCGAACCTGTTATTTTAGAGTGCTTTGTCTGTGAGCCAATTACTATTTATCCTCTAGCTTCGATGAAAATTATAGACATATGTCACAACAACAGTGTCAACTTTTGTATGATGTCTTATCAAACTACATATGATAATTTACATTCATATTTCTTCTTCTTTCATTACCTTCCCCCCCTCCCCGTTGCTGTGTTTTCTTGTTAAAACTACAAAAATGTTGTACTAGCCATGCTCTCCCTATGTTGCATTGAAGAAAGATGTTAGGGAGGTATTGATTTTGTTCCAAGAAAGTAAAATCTATCTGCCCGTGATAATTTATAGATTTTTACAATTTATTATATTTTGTCAGTTCTTATGAAGAAGTGCATAGATGAAATTGAGTTGAAATTTGCTGGACAGTTCAACAGTATCTTCTAAAACTCTCAGTGATCCAAATGCAGAATATATTATCATGTTACCATGGCAACCGTTTTATTTTTATAAAAAAATCAATATTGGTGCCTGCACTTTCGGAGAGCTTGGGACTGGATTGAAAATATAAGCTGAGGAGAACGAGAATCAAAAGCTTTACTCAGACATGTTGCTGAAAAGGGGGTGGGGTGGGGTCTTTATTGTGTATTTATTATGCTTCGGTGTGCCTAGACACCGACTCCAGTCATCATTATCATTATATCTGCAATTGCTATAAATATTTTAGTATAAATGGCAATTTTATTGGTCAAAATATCAAGATAATTCAATATTTTAAAAAGAAACATCACTCCAGGTCGTTGGGTGCGCAGTTGACCGCTATACCAGTAAAAATCCTTTCCTAAAGGTCTCCAGTTTCTGCTGTTTTGCTTTTGAAAGAAAGATAGAAAGGAAATAAAAGGAATAACGGACATAAGAAAGAAAATCAGGAAGAAGGAAACGAGAGTACAACTGAAAGTATAAAATAATTCCGCCGTGCATATAAAATACGGCAAATTAAGTACATGCCATCCTAAAATACAACATTTACCGTAAGCATGCAAAGTCTATGCTGTAAGTAGTGTGACAATGGGCTTTTCCGTGCCATCCGTGAACACAACATTTATCGTAAGCATGCAAAGTCAATGCTGTAAGTAGTGTGACAATGGGCTTTTAAAGACATCAACCGGTTAAAACCGTTTGTTTGTTTTGAGGGGTTTAACACCATCATAACGCACATGATTGGCTATACATGGAGACCGGTATATTTGATGGAGGAAGAACCCGGAAAGACCCCGGGAAGAACAACTGACCCACGGGAAGCTACTCGCAAGCTTTTTTCACATAACCACGCGGACAGATGTGAGATGCGCGAGTGATCTGTAACAGCGAGCGCCTTAGGCCACTCGGAGGCCCTCGGTTAAAACCGATAACGAACAGACTGATATAAATTCGATTTAAAAAAAGTAAACACTATGTCAGAAAAAATACACTAAATAGATAACAGTCGGGTCTCAAAAATTAACACTTATCTATGATAAACGGACTGATCCAAAACGGGTTTTTATATACTATGGTGAAATAAATTAATGTGTAAAGTGCCCAAACAGAAGTTTAAAAGTGTGAGCTGTTTTTGCACCACAATCGAGTTTACACAGTAGTATTATGTACATATTTTCTTGACCGTGATTTGCACGCATTACTTTTTACCCTAACTACTTTTAACAAGTGTGAACAAACGAATTTTGGGGCTGATTTTCCTACTACTTTGACTATTTTAAAAAGGCATAAGAATAAAAGTAGAACAAAAAAACAAAACAACTAATGCTTCCTGCTATTTGTTATTATTTCGTCTCACAGATTCGAAACTCTTGATTACATTTGCTACAAGAAAATTGCTTTCGTTATGAAACGTCGTGGGTATCCCGTGTGCCTCTAGAAATATATATTCTTCTTTAGGGAAGTTATTGTTAAGAATTAGCTTTGTATCCTCGACCAGTTTTAACTGATATTTATATTAGCTGAATTTAATCAAGTAAAGTATTTTTTCTCATTCAAGTTAGTTACTTTTAGTGACTTTCATTTAGTAACATTTAGTAACTTTTATCGATATTCAGCTACTAACTTTTAGCGACAATTATTTACTTTAAGTGACATTCAGTAAGTTTACTTTTTTCCTACCTAAATAGTTAGTTTACATGCACCAGGAGTGCGGGTAATGCCATTACTCGACAAAAAACAGTAACACACTCAACTCAACAAAGATCATGCAAAGAATACAGGTAATTACACAAGAAGATGAAGGCAGAAAGAGAACACAACAGCTTGAAATTAAAAATATGGTGGATGAATTCTTTCAAAAGCCGATAATAGGAACAACAGAAGAAGTGTTCAAGCTGCTGTCAAACGAATTATCACTTCAAAGAGAAAAATCAAATAATTTATTTGTCAAACTGAAATGAATACAATGTTTGAACAAATTAATTATGTTGCAAGCGTTAAAACAAAAGAACTGGAAGAAATAGACGATCTACTTTTGGTAGACATCGACTACATCGATGAGTTAGTTGAACAAATGGAGAATGTTGAAAAGGAAGAGAAAAACGAAGAGATAAAAAGGAAATAGTATTATTAAGTTCACTGTCCATATCCATCTTCTTGTTGCTTATTGATACTCGATATATAATTTATAAAGAGGGGTCGTCGTATGGGATGTTGCTTTGATGACAACCGAAACAATTGCAATTTTGTCTCAATTTATGTAGACGACGTATATTACATTGTCCAAGTTTTTTAGTAAGGTCATTCTAAATTTTTGGAGTAGACTTTTTAAATACTAACAAAATCATGTGAAGTAACTATTGAAGGTAGATCACAGATAAATAGGCTTGCAGAAGCGAACACACTTTACACTTCATTGCGAATCAAGTACTGAAGATACATTACATAAAGTAACTACCAAAACTAGGATCGCAGATAAATAGGATACCCACAGAGTTTTATAATGAATATAATTTGTTTATATTCCAAATGTAAGCAAGTGTTTGGAACCTGTGATACATATAAAAAAATACCTCGGCTATTTCTGCGAGCCACAAATATGCCTCTGTTGTTTGTCGGCATAGTAATTTGCATAAAAATCATACATTTTGTTCGCCCATAATTTCTCCGCAAAAAGAGAAACCGGAATATGTTCGGACCACCTTGATGATTGACCGAGAAGTTGCGAATGAAAATATTGTTCGATGCATTCGCAACTTCTCGATCAATCCTTGTTTCGTAAATAGCTGAGGTGGTCCGAATGACATCTTTCGTCATATATTTGAGGTATGATCCGTAGAATTGACCTCAAAGTTCAGAATGTTTGCACTACCTGGAGGCGCAACACAGTAAACTGATGACGAACAACTTTCTATTGCTTGAAAAAGAAACGCTCGACCACTATCCGAAATTAAACCAAAGAACATAGCGGCCATTGTGGTGTGTGATCCAAGTACATAAATTCGTATATTGGTACATATTTGAAATCAATAAAATGACAATTTAAATCTTCAAACTTCTCTTCAGTCAGTAAATCATATCAAGTGTGCATTGGGGACATGGACAGAGCAAACTTCACATTGTAAAATTTAAATAATTTTCCAATGTCATTGAAATTTGGCATGCATGCAGACATATTAAAATAAGATATTCTCCGAGTTTTGTGATCCCATCCTTATTTGCTCGGAGTTGAAGACCGTAATGAAAGTAACTACAGCAACTGCAATGATTAGCCATTGCAAATCACCACGTTTTTCACTGCATATTCCAAGTCCACCCACCCACCCTGGTATTCAACCCGACCCCTAGACAGTGATCCAGGGGTCAAAATGAAAAACATGTTACACACAGAGTGCGTCTTCTTGCTACGATTGCATATATAATGTGTGGCCAGAATAATTGTCTTTGTAATTATAACTTTTGTACATTTGACCATTTACCCCATCCCAGGGACGGGAGCTAATAATGACACCCCCTCTCGCAACACAATAACAACTTTAGTGAATTTCCACCCAGCGATTTAGATGTGGTAACGAACACCATACAGACAGATGGGTGGACGGAGGATCTGACAGTATTCCCGACGCTTTTTCAAAATGTATGGATATAAGCAAAGGTAAGAACTTTTGCGTGTTAGAGTAGTATTGTGACTTTGGATTGGCCTCATAGTCCCAAAACTGTCCGCGCATACAAAAATGTACGCAGATCAAAAAAGTTCAAGATTAAAAAAACATACCTGTAGTCTCTAAATATCCTTCAAATTTTGACGTGAATGAAGAAATAGATAGAATTAGATAATAGCTGACAATTGTATGATTCTAACCACACGCTGGGCATGATCATAGATCTTGAAATGTCAACATGACTTTGCTTTTTTGTGCTCAATTTCATGACTACACAGTTGGGATTCGCGGAAGAACGATGAGGTTTTCCCGGTGAGGAAGTGGAGGGCGGAGGGAGAAGGAGGTGATGGTAGTGGTGATGGAAACGGTGATGGTGAAAGAAGTTGCATAACAATGTCTGAGAAGTGAATTTACTGATGTAAAGTCTGGTTAGAAATACACCAAATGTAAATTGGGAGAATAATAGATAGATATATTGTACCGGAAATAAGAATTCTTCCTGTGATACTGATAGGCTATTATATTCGCAACAAATATAGTTAGCTTGAAGGCTGTGTGTGGATGGTAGGTGTTGACATGCAACGTAAAGAAACACTGAAACACTTGTTATCGATCAAACGCATTTCAAATGTTAATTTCTTTATTTGTGAAACATCACATCCGTGCCCAAAAATGTGTTATTATTATTATTATTATTATTATTATTATTATTATTATTATATCCGTCCGCAATACGTTCGAGAACTAGACATAATTTTCAGAGGTCAAACTGATCTGCCGATACAAAATTTCCGAAGTAGTCCGTTTGATCACTGGAA
Organism: Margaritifera margaritifera; assembly: GCA_029931535.1. Lineage (NCBI taxonomy): Eukaryota > Metazoa > Mollusca > Bivalvia > Unionida > Margaritiferidae > Margaritifera > Margaritifera margaritifera. The sequence goes on from JAQPZY010001538.1 coordinate 3,931,601, forward strand.
CTAGAAAGAACAATTATTAATAACAGACTTCCTTCATCCATTCTGGAATCCTAAAATTTGCATTTAAAATACTACTACTTCTACCACTACTACTACTACTACACAGTCGGGACCAAACCATTATGCCGTTTTATACATGTGGCCAGTATATGGAGGTTCAATTATCATTACAACGGTCTTATTGAGACTAAATTTTATTACATACCATTACATACCAGCTATCTATAGGCAAGTAAGAACAATTTAAGCCAACAATACTACAAAAGATACTTTGCAACCACGTTGCGCTTGAAACCTAAAAATCTGTAATCTAATAATAATATAAACTCCTACATACACAATATTGTCTTAAATGCGGAGCTTGCATGAAAATGCACTTGGGAGCCTCGCCATATTTATTGATTCGGCTTACTTCGCTTTCACTGACATGATACGTTAGAGTTTCCGTCTTATACCGCACAGTCGCCTCAAATAGACCATTTCCAGGAGTGGTGTAGAAAGTCACCTGGTACAGCATTTCCTGCGCACGCATTGTATCGTTCATATCCGGCTGGCGACCATCCTCATCAAGACTTTTTCGGTATCGAAGAACTTCGGCACTTGTCGTGACCTTTGATGCTTTAACGACTTTGTGCAATTGTAGCTCGTAACAGGTAGCCCTGAATCTTTTTGTTAGTTCGTTGAAGAAATTAACTGCACTTTTTACAGCATACAAAACATGCGTATCATTGACGTTCACTGGTTCCCATGGCACACATGCACACCAATGAGGTTCCACGTACGCCTCTTTACATGTTCTTGTGACCGGAATGCGCCTTAACAAAGAGATCCCTCTCTTAGACGTATCACCATTTCCACTTCCATTCAATATATCCATCAATGTTTCATGAATGTCAAATGGTGTGGCTAAAAGTTTTGTATTATGGTGAAAATTATTCATTAACTTGGGATATTGTTTGTAAAATATTGTCGGGAACCGGAAGCCAAAATATGGAAGACGTTCCTCCAGTTTCCCCTGTTCTGTATTTCTAAAAGAGTGAAAACGGGAGCCATGATCGCTCATCATAACTAGAACTGTATTTTCTAAATGTCCATTTTTACTGAGATATTTTAACAAGCCGAGGATATCATCATCGAGCAGTCTTACACGGTTGTTATCTTCGTGAGAGAGCTCGGAATTGAATACAAAGGAAAACTTAGGATAATGTTCATATATGGAAACAAACTCTTTAATCCAGTTCAACATCACCACGTGTCTTGGTTTGGATCCTAAACAGTATGGCTTAAAATGACCATAATTTGGAATGGCGGCCAGAAAGAATGGTCGTAAGTAATGTTGAACAGGCTGCTTTTTGAATCCCAACAATCGCAGATTAAATGTACCTATGTGAGCCATATCTTCGCCCCACTGTGTAACATAACCATGTTCTTTGAATGCCTTAAATATGAACGGGAAATTATCTAACGGAACAGCATTTAATTTTCCTCTCCTGGCTTCTGGGAGTTCTATCTCTGTCTTTCCAGTAAGTATCGGGAATAAAGCTTGTGTGGTTCCATCTCCAACAATATTGTACCCTTCCAATATTCTGCCTCCCAGAACCGACGTAAAATATTTGTGAGTTTTTGGAAGCATCCGAAGCCACATATGTCTAGAAACGGAGTCAAGTCCGAGCATTAGAACATTTATTTGTCCACCTTTATTGGTGAACGCTCGCATTTTCCAGATTTGATCTTGCACTTCCGGGGTAACAGATATGGCGGCATGGATGTTGGCATATTTCTTGCCGTCCCTTGCCTTACAGACGACTTTGAATGCGTCCGTCATTAGAAGAGATCCATTCAACATTGGAAAAATCTTTTTGCTTGTATAAATGGTATCGTCACTATCGTCTGCTCGAATAACAGGCATATAAACGCACAATATACGGCCATGTCTCTTTTCCGCATCACTAGAAATGAAAAATTTGCCACCGTCCGTACTAATCCAGTCTCCTTCTTCTTCTTCGTTGCAGACGATGGGTGAGACATTGTAAATATGTGGATTAATATCTGAACTGTTCAAGGAAATTATGGGATTTACACAACCCTTTTCTGCGTGCGTATTTGCAACATAATGTAGTCCCGTAGAAGTCCCCCTTTTGTCTGATTTCCCCTTAGACTTGTTCCAAAGGATGATGCCATTTTCTGTACCGGAGTACAATGACCAGTACAAAACTAAGAAAACACAGACTAGCAAAAGTATTACCTGGCACCTACGTTTACCAAGGGGTCTTCGACAGCGAAATCGTTGGCAAAAGAGGTATAGACACATTCTACACCTGTGTGTAAAAGGTCTATTCATGTAGACAGATATCTGAAAAAAAAAATAATAATGAACAATAGGAAGGTTTACATTTACTGATACAAACAATAATAAAATTAATACGACACATGCATACACACATGGGTACATCAAACTTGTCTTCCACTTTTTATTTATTTCCCATCTCTCTTATTTCTCTATTTCTATTACCTCCTACGCTCTCCCTTTTTTATTTTTGAAATTGTCCAGGTGTATATATACATGTATATCTATTCTCCCGTAACTGAATGATCAGACTGGCAACTTCTCAAAGAAAAGGAACGAACAAAAATGAAGAAATGAAGACTTTAAAGCTTATATAAAAGCGGTTGATGATGTCCCGTCTGCAGTAATTTTGTTATAGAGTAATAAAGAAAAGCGGTTGATGATGTCCCGTCTGCAGTAACTTTGTCATAGAGTAATAAAGAAAAGCGGTTGATGATGTCCTGTCTGCAGTAACTTTGTCATAGAGTAATAAAGAAAAACGGTTGATGATGTCCTGTCTGCAGTAACTTTGTCATAGAGTAATAAAGAAAAACGGTTGATGATGTCCCGTCTGCAGTAACTTTGTCATAGAGTAATAAAGAAAAGCGGTTGATGATGTCCTGTCTGCAGTAACTTTGTCATAGAGTAATAAAGAAAAGCGGTTGATGATGTCCCGTCTGCTGTAACTTTGTCATAGAGTAATAAAGAAAAGCGGTTGATGATGTCCCGTCTGCAGTAACTTTGTCATAGAATAATAAAGAAAAGCGGTTGATGATGTCCCGTCTGCAGTAACTTTGTCATAGAGTAATAAAGAAAAGCGGTTGATGATGTCCCGTCTGCAGTAATTTTGTCATAGAGTAACACAAAATCGGATAATTTATACGATTATTACTTCTGTAAATACTGAAAACCAACCTAAGTTTGAACTATTGCAATTATAAACGGATGATTTGCAATATGAATTATTTACAATTTGATCAAAAATATTCTTATCTGTAGATGACATGTTTACCGGTTTTAGATGACATCAAAGATTTTAAAATTTTTCTTGGAAGCAAGTGTGTTTATTATTTGGCTACTACTGTGCGAAACCCAAACATATGGTGATGCATGTGACTCATGTGCATAAATATTTAGCAGTTTCTCATCGTTTATTGATGGCAGGAATTTTAAAACGCTTCCCTCCGTTTACTACACGGTAAGCAATGCCTAATGTAGATGGTAAATTACCAGTATGATTAGTGTCGCGTAATAGATGCCAAACATGGTATGAAACCATTGTGACTCAGTGCAATATGATTAGTGTCGCGTAATAGATACCAAACATGGTATGAAACCATTGTGACTCAGTGGTTATTATGCCGGACTTGCCACCAGACGGTTTCAAATTCTGCTCAGATCAGGCCTTTCGTGTGTTGATGTGCCGTTAAACACCACAGAAACAAACGAACAAAAGAAACTAAACATGATTGTATTATGGACTAAAATCGAAATCGTCAATCACGGCACTAAATTTAGCTAGTATGTCTTAGAAATTAAGAGATATGGCGAAGAGATCAAGTTGAATTGGAATGATAGCTGTCTGAAAGTGAAGATGAATGACAAAGCTAACCATGGATATAATATTTTGCTTCCTAGATGGAAGCAAGCCTTTGAAAACTCCTGCCATCAAAAAGGACGCCAACTCGCTAGTGGTTTCCACATGATTTGTAAGCACCACCCTTTGTCTTGGTTTAGCAAAGTAATAACTAATTAAAAACAAGTGTAGTCCAAGACAGACAAAATTCGGCCAAAAGCACGTGCTTGCGCCTACGTGCGTGCGTGGGTGTGCGTGTGTGTTTTGTTTGTTGTTTTTTTGACAAGCAGCTAATAGAGCCTTCAGAACATTTTATCACTCACATTTTATGGTTCTGACCAATGCATTATCAAAGCACCAGAATCCTTATTTCTATATTTCCCAAAACGAATGTTCTCCTCCGCTATAATGGCGCTTCAACGCTAACAAATATTACCGCAGGGCAGCAGTGAACAAGATGCGTGGTGAGGTATTATCGATTTTGTCAAAATGTAAGCAATGCCATCATTAATGGTGTTGGAGATGGGCTGATCATATTTCTGTATTTAAATAATACCCATATTCGGCAAAAGTACAATGTATATAAAATTAGACATCAAAGAAAAGTAGTGCTTACCAATAAACGATGCTGTATAACGTGCAGAGTAATTTTTCTCCTGACGTGTAAAATGTTGGCACAGCAAATTCACAAATGGCAATGGGTCTCTCCAGTTGTATTTATATATGAAGAAAAAGAGATTCCGTGGGGACTACAATTGTAATCACGGCTACTGATAATTCGCCAATTTCATTACGTTGACAGTTTCAAGATTGGCAAGGTCTCTGCGACACGTGAAGCGTTATCTACTACATTACGCATGCATTACAATGAACATTACTTTATCGATTTTGCAATTTCTTCGCTCTAACCTTTTAAGCACATCTGACTTGTAGACACATAAAAATAGCTAGGTAATTTTAAATGCATACGCCCAGAAGGCAAGTCGGCTAATATTCAAAGCACGCTTGCCCTGACAAATTGTTACCATTACAAACAGGATTATTTGGCATTAGGAATTTGATAAATTGTCATGATCGATTATCAGTTTCTTTTAACCGATCTGTGATCGATTAATAATCGATTAATTTGTCCACAAGATGTCTTGCTAAAACCTGCGCAATTTTTTTCACACATCATTAAGTCCGAAACAGCGAAAAAGGTACATAGTTAAACTTCGACACATATCGAACACATCAGTCGTAATCGATTATTTGGTTACTATTATTTCACGGATAGCGATTAGTACTAGACGGGATCGATTAATCGAAGCAGCACTATTAGGATTACTAGCAAAGTAACGGTTAGGCGGAAAGGAGTATTTAGCAGTCAGCTCAATACAAAAACAAAGTGGAAGTTCTAGTCTTGTAAAGAAATTGAATAAAGAAGGTTTAACAGCTGTACTTCCCAAAGCTAAATCATTTGTTAACCCTGCATGTGAAGGTGATGTGTTTCCTACCTTCAAAGAAACGTCGCAGACTCTGCGAAGTTGATTGACAGAACCTGTGTAAGACACAGAAGAAACACAACCTAAATATCCACCTCTGTACAAAGACAACAGGTTCTTGATAATATAGATATGTAAACAATAGACAAAAATGAACCGTTTGATCAAATGGTAAGAGCAGCAGAAATTTAATAGATGATTACCACGAATGTATTCAAATTGGAAAACTTTCATATGTAGTGAAAACATTATTACTAAGCAAGAGAAAAGACAATTAAGGAGCTGTGTAAATGGTGTATAAGTTGTAAATTCGGAGGAAACAGATGCAACCAAAACAAAGTTAAATTGCAAAACTGTCGGAAAGTGTTGAAAGTAAAAGGGTACATATACTTGGATATATAACATATCTGGAGAAAAGTTTTAGAGGCAAAATTGAGAGAAAAACAAAACGAAACAAAATTTAAAAGTTAGGGAAAAGGTTACCATCATGTGGAAGGCTGAAAAGATTGTTCAAAGAGAAAGGTTTGATAATTGCCACTATTATTACCGTCTATACTCGCGAATAAACCGAGTCCAAATGCAAACCACATAGACCCTGATCTGCCGTCGCATAATGCGACGGCAGATCAGAGTCTATGTTTTTTGTTCTACTGATTAGTCCTTACAAACTGCATAGACCCAGATCTGCCGGCTCATTATGCGACGGCAGATCTGGGTCTATGCAGTTTGCAGTTGGCATCGATTTATACGCGAGCATATACGGTACATCTATAGGCTATGATGGTAGTGATAGTGGTGGAGGTTATGGCAATGATGGTAGTGGTATAAGTGGTAGTGGTGTAGGTTATTGCTATGATGGTAGTGGTATAAGTGGTAGTGGTGTAGGTTATGGCTAATATGGCAGTGGTATAAGTGGTAGTGATGGAGGTTATGGCTATGATGGTAGTGGTATAAGTGGTAATGGTGTAGGTTATGGCTATGATGGTAGTGGTATAAGTGGTAATGGTGTAGGTTATGGCTATGATGGTAGTGGTATAAGTGGTAGTGGTGTAGGTTATGGCTATGACGGTAGTGGTATAAGTGGTAATGGTGTAGGTTATTGCTATGATGGTAGTGGTATAAGTGGTAATGGTGGAGGTTATGGCTATGATGGTAGTGGTATAAGTGGTAATGGTGTAGGTTATGGCTATGATGGTAGTGGTATAAGTGGTAGTGGTGCAGGTTATGGCTATGATGGTAGTGGTATATGTGGTAGTGGTGTAGGTTATGGCTATGATGGCAGTGGTATATGTGGTAGTGGTGTAGGTTATGGCTATGATGGCAGTGGTATATGTGGTAGCGGTGTAGGTTATTGATATGATGGTAGTGGTGTAGGTTATGGCTATGATGGTAGTGGTATAAGTGGTAGTGGTGGAGGTTATGGCTATGATGGCAGTGGTATAAGTGGTAGTGGTGGAGGTTATGGCTAATATGGCAGTGGTATAAGTGGTAGTGGTGTAGGTTATGGCTATGATGGTAGTGGTATATGTGGTAGTGGTGTAGGTTATGCCTATGATGGCAGTGGTATATGTGGTAGTGGTGTAGGTTATGGCTATGATGGTAGTGGTATATGTGGTAGTGGTGTAGGTTATTGCTATGATGGTAGTGGTGGAGGTTATGGCTATGATGGTAGTGGTATAAGTAGTAGTGGTGGAGGTTATGATGGCAGTGGTATAAGTGGTAGTGGTGGAAGTTATGGTAGTGGTAGTGGTGGAGGTTATGGCTATGTTGGTAGTGGTATAAATGATAGTGGTGGAGGTTATGGCTATGATGGTAGTGGTATAAGTGGTAGTGGTGGAGGTTATGGCTATGATGGTAGTGGTATAAGTAGTGGTGGAGGTTATGGCTGTGTAATAGGCAGCACGGTCATTTGTAAGCAACGTCAAAGAAAGGCATAAGAAATGTTGCCAAATGCTTGTACGAGGTACCAAAAATCAGCAGCAGCAGTGTTGCCTGGAATTATTGGCATTGTAATAAGTGGCTTCTGAAAACAGCCGGGCAGGTTGTTTCTTTCTTAGATGATTATGTGATGTTGTTCATTCTTGCATTAACTGACCTGTTGTTTGCATTTTTGATAAAAGATATAAACAAAGTAACGAGTAGGATTATACATTTGTAAACAATTTGAAACAGTAAAGCAACTCTCGCAACCATTAGTGTCAATAGCAGTGTTTGTTTGTTTATTTCATGATCATGCTTTGCATGGATTGTGTCATTAGATCTTATCTGCGCTCCGCGATCAATATTTTCTTTTCTTCACATTTCTAAATTGATATGCGTCATTTGAATATTAGTGTATCGAATCGCATCAGTAATCTAACAGTAAGTACTATCGAATCGCATCAGTAATCTAACAGTAAGTACTATCGAATCGCATCAGTAATCTAACAGTAAGTACTATCGAATCGCATCAGTAATCTAACAGTAAGTACTATCAAATCGCATCAGTAATCTAACAGTAACTACTATCGAATCGCATCAGTAATCTAACAGCAAGTACTATCAAATCGCATCAGTAATCTAACAGTAAATACTATCAAATCAGTAATCTAACAGTAAGTACTATCGAATCGCATCAGTAATCTAACAGTAAGTACTATCAAATCGCATCAGTAATCTAACAGTAAGTACTATCATGATCACAATTCTGAGGCTCTACATACTTTGTACTCACTTTGTCTTTTATCTGTTTTTATCAATTATTTGTCTCACTGTTACATATTGTTTATCAGCCTTAGGAATAATGTTGCAACTACCTTGGTATTCATGGTAGGGTTTAATCCAAGTTTAAACAAGTCCATAGATTGTTGTGTCCAACGATGCTACTCATTTTCATACCCATATCAATAGATAATAGAAAGACACAGTCACAACCAGGATTAAAGTCCAATTTCACTCGTGAATCTGATATATATTGTTGAAATTTGAAAATGTTTTTGTCTGATTTGTATTTTGGTCGCCAAATATTAATTTCTCACATAATTATTTAGCAGTATCTAATAATATAAAAGTAGACTGTGCAACAGATGTTTTGTTTTTTACATGTGATCCAAGTCCTGATAATTTAGTTTTATTCTGCGATTCCTTTTTATGTCAGATCGTTCCTTTCCTGTAGAAGAATATATGTCTAACCTATTTCCTGGCCTATTTGTTTTATTTTTTTATTTTTTATTTTTTGTGGGGGGGGGATAATATATGTTAGATTTGGATATCTTAAAATAACAACAACAAAAAAACATCGAACAAACAAACAAACAAACAAAAACAAAATAAACCTCTTTCTTACCTATTTAATGTAATTTTTCATCATCTGTCATATCAGGTGTAATCTGAACCTAACGACTCCTGTTGTCATCTAAAATTGTTTTGTTTTTACCCTTGAGACACCTCCAATCATAACGAGGTGGATTGTTAACATTTTGACAAACTATGTTAGATTGTTTCAAATCTATTCTGTTATTGTTTGTATTAAAAGCTTGTTCACCAAATAAAGGCATGTTACATTCAGACAACAACTTTCGTATCTGAAAGTAAATGTGAAACCTGTATAGTGATTTTACTTACTTTGGTACACTTTGATCTGTTAAATGCCAGTAGGAAATCCCACTGCTGGCTGTTGCCATCTCTATTGCCCAATTAAGCCGATTCTGCCAAAAGTTCATGTCACATTGCGCTCTGTATTTGTTAAGAGTCATTGCTATGAAATAATAAAGTGTAATTGCTAAAATTAGTTAATGGTTTGTATATGATAAATCAAGTTTCGTTGTAGTAAATTTGTATCACGTTAAGTACTGTTTTAAAAATATCTGCAATAAATCAAGTTTCGTTGTAGTAAATTTGTATCACGTTAAGTACTCTTTTAAAAATATCTGGAATAAATCAAGTTTCGTTGTAGTAAATTTGTATCACGTTAAGTACTGTTTTTTAAAATATCTGGAATAAATCAAGTTTCGTTGTAGTAAATTTGTACCACGTTAAGTACTGTTTTAAAATATCTGGAATAAATCAAGTTTCGTTGTAGTAAATTTGTATCACGTTAAGTACTGTTTTTACAATATCTGGAATAAATCAAGTTACGCTGTAGTAAATTTGTATCACGTTAAGTATTGTTTTTAAAAATATCTGGAATAAATCAAGTTTCGTTGTAGTAAATTTGTATCACGTTAAGTACTGTTTTTTAAAATATCTGGAATAAATCAAGTTTCGTTGTAGTAAATTTGTACCACGTTAAGTACTGTTTTAAAATATCTGGAATAAATCAAGTTCCGTTGTAGTAAATTTGTATCACGTTAAGTACTGTTTTTACAATATCTGGAATAAATCAAGTTACGTTGTAGTAAATTTGTATCACGTTAAGTATTGTTTTTAAAAATATCTGGAATAAATCAAGTTTCGTTGTAGTAAATTTGTATCACGTTAAGTACTGTTTTAAAATGTCTGGAATAAATCAAGTTTCGTTGTAGTAAATTTCTATCACGTTAAGTACTGTTTTAAAAATATCTGGAATAAGGGGGCGCTCTACAGATAATACATGCTTCTGAGAGAGTGACAGGTGTAAGATGAAGTATTTTGCATTTGCAACATGCGCAATGGAGAGAATGTTGGCATACCTCTATGTTACTTACATGTACTGTGGCTGAAATTTCTTTACATATTGTACTTGTGGAAACTGGACATGATCTAAGCACACAGCAGACAAAATGGCCGCTCCAAAGTACTTGAAAAATCAGCCTGAATTAGTCAAAAGTGCACTATTTTCAGCAGTTATTAAAATAGGGAAACGAATTTTGCCAGAGCAGACAATACCAGCCTATGAAAGTACTATGAATGAATTACAAAATATCTAAAAAGTAAAAAAAGTTAGCAGCTCTTTTTTTTTATTATTTACCTTTGAAGTCCAGGAAGTGAAAATGACCAAGCGGAGCTAGCAGTTTTTTGAGAGGTGCACATCTTAAGTAAGACCAAGCTGTATACTCTATAACCCAAATTTCACCCATCAATCATACACCAAAATAAAGGGAATTCAAAGTTCTTTTAACAATACCTAAGATATACAAGGTCTTTTTTAAATAGCCAGGACAGCTAGTGAGGAAAACCTGGGTAATTGTTTTTCTTTAAAAATCTAACCTTATGCAAAGTACGAAACTGGAGAGTGCCACCTTAATCAAGTTTCGTTGTAGTAAATTTGTATCGCGTTAAGTACTGTTTTAAAAATATCTGCAATAACTGCAGAATTAAAGAAAGTAAGGGTAAAGTGGTACTTGTTAGTTTTTGTTTTAAAATCTGAAGTACGTTATTTAAGTCGAAACATTAATTTGGAACATACTTCATATATAAATTGGTGGTTAGGCCCGAAAATAACTTTAACCTTTAGTACCTTTTTTTTTAACAGTGCAGTGGTCTCACGATAATCGAACCTACAGTGTATATTTTTAACAAACAGCATTTCCAGTCTTCAAGTCGCAAGCACGGCAATAGAACACCTTGAAATCTTTCGATAATAAACAATTCGGATAAACGTTGAATGGTTCATTAAAACATATGTATTCTCGTCTCGTCTGCTACTTTGCAAGTATGACGTATTTTTCACGATCAACTCGGCATCAGAATATGTTAATGCATATAGTTGCATATCCCTTAATTAATACGTGCACAATGAAACCATGTTTCAACTCCACTCAATACCCTTTAAAATCGAATTTATATATATATATATTTCAAGCGTGTGTTAGCATCTATTTACATATTAAAATCGATATCCACAAAGAAAAGCCTATAATTATTCTGATATTTTCCTGCATCAGTAGATGTGACAAGCTCATTTTGGACCAACAGACATCACCATTGTATGGTTGGAGGATTGGAGAGGCCTTGATGTAAAACGGGCCACCACTGAGGTGGCGCCCTAGGGAAGGTCAGCCGTGCTGGCGGCCAGTAGATGTTGGACCACCACCTCGATCCATGTGGGTGGTCCAAGATATACGAGAGGCCGGTTTGCGTGACAGCTGGGCTATTGGCATCCTCCAATGCGTCTGGTCCAAGACAGCGGCTGCGCCCACACTCGCCAAGTGACGATATAGGTAGAGCGGCGAGACTGCTGCCCGACTGTGCGGCGGACAGGACAGCCCTTGGTTTACCCACTAACTGGCCGTCCGAACACGAAGCCATGACCTTTTTAAGGACATATGACAGGCATGAGTGTGAAAATTCTAGCATCGATTGGATGGTGGGGTGGACCGCACGGTTGCATCATAATGAGGCTAGTGATCATTTGGGAATACCACCGTGCCGGCCAGACGTGATCTACTACCAGCCCAAAACCAGGAAGTCCAAAGCATGCGGGGGAAAGTTTCTGCCGAGGAGGTCAGAAGAAAGTTTGGCATCGGGTCAACCAATATACAAAATATGGCACGATGATCCACCAGATGACGAACAAGCTACAAGCAAGCGCCCGCGCAGAAACAACCAGAGCCAGTCCAGCTGGAAGAGTCAGTGCTGCCAGCCGCATTGCCAGTAGCCGCTCCTAGTGTGGCTGACTTTTACAACCGCCTTGGCAGCCTACACACCATTCATACAAACACAGGCACCGGAGCAGTCAAACGCACTATAGTCTATTGCACGGGCGGTGGAAAGGGCTGATGCCAAGGAAAAGCCCGACGAAGTCAGCAGCAGTGCCAGCATCTTGGGATCTGCGCTGGAGAAAACCAAGAAACGTTAGGAAAGCATTACTTTTGTACAGGAGGCCCAAAAGGCGGAGTACCTCATAGTATGAAACATTGTTTTGTTGAAAAGTTTAGAAAAGACATGAAATCGTGTTTCAGAGACGCCAAAAGCTGGGCTATCAAAGCAAGCGGCCCCGCAAGTGCCAACAGCGGCGTAAGAGCAAGTACCAGCAGCGACAGACTGGTTTGGTAGAAGAGATCCATTTTGCATGGAAAAACGTGTGCGTCGTAAAAAATAAATTTAAGAAAAAAAAAATGCTGAACTTATGTCAGCGCTTGCACGGTGGTGGGGTGCAGGTTTTTTGTGCTTGCCGACATGCGGGCGGCTTAGGCCAAGATCTCGTTCATGAACTTTTCAACCGCGATGCCAGCGTGCTCTTTAATACAATTGTGGCCCTATGCCAGCGTCGTGATACCGTCAGGTGCCACCCATTTATTCGTGTCCATTTGATAGAGGCTTGTCTTGTTGATGCGGTATACGCCCATCTGGTGGTGGTCGCGTCGAATGGTTAACGGCTGGTGATGAAGCTTTCACGATGGTCCTTCGGTTTAAGGATGTCGTACAAAATCTTTGGGGGTAAATAAAAAGCAAAATAAAAAAAAAAAAAAAAAAACTGCGATAGGGTCCCGTTGCATTGGTCCTTTCGTCCTTAAACTTTTTGGCGGTGCTAAACAGTGGGTGATTCTGCGGGTATTCGTTCGTGTCGTACAAGTGGAAATCTTTGGCCATGTCCTGTAAAGGTTTTCCGTCTCGATGTAAAGCAGCAGGCTGTCGGTGTCCGTGTACAAGAGGCTAGCCTTATCGCCGTAGCGCGTTTTGATCTGGATGCAATCAAAGCTGTACATCAGGTGCTTCGAAAGTTCGAGTATCGACATCCCCGTGTAAATTAGGCGACTCGGCCTAAGGTTCGCTTTTGTGCTGTGGACAGCGACAAGTGTTGCCGCGAAAGATTTTCCGATGTTGCGAAATGCCTCAAAGATGTCAGCCAGCAGCAGCACGTTAGTCCAGAGGTAGAGGTCGTGGTAGTCACCAAGGTTTTGGCGCCCAAAGGCATTTCACACATTTTGCGCGTGCTCGAAGTCTTGTACGCTTTTGCCGGCGCGGCTTAGCTGACTGTAGAATGCCTCTGTCAGTGGAAGCTGTGTTTCCTCCAACCGCGCCCTACCGCTGATGTATTCGTATTCGCACCCTTGCGAAGCGGGAGGTCGAGATGGTCCGCGCGAGCAGCAAACTTTGACGTGGCGCGAAACGGCGCCATGCTAGCCTTGGCAAACTTTTCAGCCAACCTATCGAGGCTGCCGACAATAAACTTCAGACTGTCAGTAAACTTCAGCTGCACCAGTGAGAACGCCATGCACTTTCCCATGTTATTTGGAATGGCGCTGATGGTCTCAGTCAATGCCTTTCCGACCGCCTGCATGATTATTTGACCATTGTAGCCACAGAGGTTGTGGAATACAACCGGCACCTTCGTATTATGTGCGTAGATGCACAGCTTCATTGCATTGTGTGCCGCGCCGCTGCACTTCCCAAATATTTTGCAGTGTCAGCACCCGATTCTCCGCCGCAGACGTACCAGTCTTTTGCTTCCCGAAATGCCGTACAGCTATTCTAGTCCATCTTTGAAGGCACAGGGTTTCGAAATACAACACAGATCTCTTCTAACTCCGTCCCCATGCACCGTATAAGGTTTCCACGGCGCCCAAGCCTTGGTATAACACCGGCTCCTTGCAGACGCCGTCGCTGCAAACGACTACGTAGCAGAAGCTGCATGGCATCTGATAGGTGATTATCTGCGTGTTACTTTCGTTTGCGTTACAGGCTGGCCCTTCCACCAGCAATTTCAGCATATATGATTATGGCTCCCGAATCTGGCAGTGGTAATTCTGAACCGGCAGCAGCAATGACACACGCTGAAGTTTTTCGCCTATGTCGCGCAGCGCGGCAGTCTTTTGTGTGAGCTTTTAATAGATCGGCCCGGCTGAAGACGTGGTTGCATTGGCGGCAGACATACTTTCTGCGGTATGTCTTGTTATGGCTGTGTACCGTCCGGCTGAGGTTCTTTATCCAGACATTGTGGCTAGTTTCGCTTTCAACTTTTGTTCGCGTGAGTAGCAGTATGTCTACTGTGTTTTCGGTCCTAGCACATTCGCTGATCTGCAGCGGGTATAGGCACTCTTGCCAACCAAAGACGTTAACTGCTATTTCTGGGTTGTTCCGCTCAAACTTATCGATGTCACACACCTTGACCCCGAAAGTAATTTCCATCAAAGTCCAGCTCCCCAAGGTTCTGGCTTTAATTGCCTGGCCTATCTACACGGTCAATGGCATCTAGGTTGGTTGTCTATGGGTTCTGATGAAAGAGATTTATAACGATTTGTACACTCTCAAGTTTAGATTAAGATTGGTTTAATTAATTTGACTTGCATAAAAGTAGTACATACTAATTGTAAAAATTTAAATTTGTAATCGCTCCCCTCCATTCAGATATTTTATTTATAAGTTTATGATGGAAATTAATAAAAACATTTTCACTTAAGAGACCGATGATGTCTACTCATATGTGAAGCGTGAGTGTTAACTTCAAAATACCAAAGTTAAAAGTAACGATGCTTCTCTAATGTGTATACTTTTGTTTCCCTTACACCACACGCATAACTTACAGACGATTGTATGAGGAAAATTAACAGCAGGTTATTCTTTTAAAGTGTAACCTTCCATATCTCGCAACCAGATATCCTACTTTTCTTCAATATTTTGTCATTTTACTTTAAATAAAAAGAATTAAAATTGGATTGGACGATTTTTCAGCAAACTTTACTGTGGAGTCGAGTACTATAGATAAGCCAATTGATTTCTTGTTTAATTACATATACTGAAGTAATCATTTGATACAAAACACCCCCCCCCCACACCCCCACACATATACACACACACACACACACACACACACATATATATATATATATATATATATATATATATATATATATATATATATGGGTGGGGTGGGGTGTTTTGTATCAAATGAATCATGGCCACGTTCAAAATGTCAACCAAAGCCGGTGCTTCCATACAGAAGGCCGTGATACAATTAAAGGGAAATAACTCGAAAAACAATTTACAAAATGGAAGATCCCGCATGTTAACGTAAACACTTTTACTTACCCTTGACATTCGCTGCCATGCCAATCCTACAACATTGTGAGATGACCCCCAACTTTGATGAATAATTTTTGCACCCGTCGGAAGAAACATATTCACGTTGTCTATTGAATAATAGAAGCTTATTTTGGGTTCTGTAGTCACAATTAGTAACGGAAACATATTGGCAACTAATTGGCTATTATTATTTGGATGCATTGATGAGTGATGTTTTGAAACTGAAATTGTGAATGTCAAGGCCATCTAAACAAACCCAATCATGCCTGGTATAGCAAAGATACTGCAGGGAATTTTAAGATACCGGTTGATTGATCGTGTTCACATGGTTGAAAAATTTCAAAAAATACGGGAAAATCCACAGGTAAATCTGTATATATGTAAGTTACATGTGTTACGTCGCTGTAAGCCATGGTGTGAAAATGATTTTAAATGTACAAGTGTACAGTCACAAGGGACCAACCATTTAATTTTCATACGTGCATGATCTATGTATTATTCCATATATTTTTGAAGACTTTATACATGAGAGTGAAGAAAATATTTTCTGTTCATTCTTGTATCAGTGTGTCAGTCTTCTTTCGAATTAATGTCCATCTATCTATTCAATATATATATATATATATATATATATATATATATATATATATATATATATATATATATATATGTATATTCATGTTTATACTTTATTTATCCCTCTATCCTTTTTGTCACTGTACCTACATGTAGTTATGACTTTCTCACCCTTCATCGGGTTATTTCAGTTTACAAATATATCTACAAGTATCCATCCATCCACTGTATATTTTATGCATGTTTTGTCAGAGACTTATATTACTGCAGTCTCATAGATGGCTCTGATTTTATACATGGAGTTAGTTTCTTGAGGACAACATTTTGCAGGTTGAAATTTCAATGCTCTGTACTTGGGGGTCATTTCTTAAAGACTAAATTTTGTGGATTTGTAGGACTACCTTTTTTATTAGTATTTGTTATAAAATTTAGTTTTAAAGTGTCTAATTGTTCATGTTCACAGAATTACAAAAATATCCTTTCTTATCTTTCTTATCTATCTATCTGCTCCATTTGTCTGTTTATCTGATTTTTATCTTGCATGCGAGGATAGTTATCACTTTCCAACACTGTTGTTGTGACACTGTTGTTGTGACACTGTTGTATGTACAGTCAGGAAACTTGATGGGTGTATTCATTGTAAAGGGTACTGCTCATCACAGGTAATAGAGGGTCACAGTGACATACTTTTTATATTCCTAGTAATTATGTAATGTTTTTGCATTTAGCTTAATTCTCTGACACAGTTGCATGTACAGTGATGAAATTTGATGGATATATTTATCTTGAGAGATACTTATCACCATTTTAAAAAGTAGATCACAATGACTTATTTTCTTATTCTAATGTTTCTGTAAAATTTGTGGATTATGCCACAGTGGAGCATTCTGCAGAAGTCTTGTCTTTTTTGTTACTCAGTTTTCTTCTGTTTACTTCATTAATTTTTCAGCCAACTTCTGTCTTCTTCACATGTATGGACAGTCGTGTACTAGCATCTCGTTTCATGTACAGCAGTGTGGGGGATAATATAATTGTCCGAAATGCAGGGAATCTCATACCAAGAGCAGAAAACTTCAGCTTTGACACCGTTACAACAGAGGCAGGAGCTCTTGAACTTGGCTGTATCACAAATAATATTCGACATGTTGTAGTATGCGGTCATTCCGATTGTAAGGTGGGTATCTTGCTCCCTCTTTATAACACTGTTCATCAGAGCCATAAAAGTGACTGTGTTAAAATGAGGGAGAGCCTATACTTAGCAATGTTTTAACATGGCTGTGTCTTAACCACAAAAATAGAGTATTTAATGATGTAAAATTACAGCATGAATGGTTTTTGTTTGAATGGTTCTTGTGAGTGAAGAACAGGACTGGATCCAGAAATATCATTTAGTATTATTTTTTTTGGTGGGAGGGGGGGGGGATAGACAAGTAGGCAAGGTGTCTGTGGGATGGAACCCCTTAGGGAGACCAGGGAGTTGAGTCACCAGAAGCTCTTGCATTTTAAGCATTTATGGGGTATAATTTTAACCATCTAACTGTGAAGAAAATATTACTGTAGGAAACGCTCTGGTTGTTTCACACTCATTTTTGGGTGGGAGGGGGTGCACTGGCACCGTCCTCCCCGATCCACCCCTGAAGAAATTAAATTAAATTAAATATATTAAGTAGCAATGATAAAACAAAATTTGACCAATTAAATGGGATCCACTGTACAAGGAGGGATGCTTAATTTTGAGATATGGTATGATTTATGTGCACAGAAAGGGGGTATAATTTATTTGACAAAAGAAATGATTGGGTAAAAATAAACTATTTAATATAAATTATTTTGTATAAAAAGATTTTGATTGGGATGAATTTCCACAAAGAACATCAGTCCAGCTCATCTCTTGCATAAGTTGCAGGGAGATCAGGATGTGTGCTGTTAACTTGAAATTATAAATAGACAACAGTTATCAGGTGTACTGGAAAAAGTCTGCATTTAGGAATTATACCATTTCAGTTTGGTTTGTTTGCTGGTTTTAACAGCACTTTGAACACATTATTGGCTATATCATGCTGAGGAAATGGAAGCTACGTGTCTTTCCCAAGGACACAGAGCGGTATCCAACTCAGGCTGGTCTGGATGGGTATCAGACCTATGACCCATGGATAATGAGTCCGACACTGTACAGAATATTCAGTTCTGGATCTGTCTCCTATTCAACTTTTTTCATTACACATTACATATTGACTAATATTTTTTTGCTAAATTGCCCTCTTTCAGTTATTTTTTTAAAACAAACTAATAAAAATTTGATTTCTTGTTAAATAATGCATTTGTGCATGTTCCTTTGTTAGAAAATGTAGTCCCTTACATCATTGATACAACCTTGAAAATATGTTACGCTAGCAAATGCCAGCAAGTTTAAGGATGAAATCAATACAAGGCACTAATTTTGTATTGCCAGATAGTTTGTTGAATATGGTAACAAGACTTTGACTGTCGACAGTAACAAAGCTACTTGTAATATCGACCTATGGGGATTCAGCTGTTCAAAATTTTATGGTCAAATTATTTACTGTCTTCCAAAAATAGTCTGTTTTGATATCCAAGATACAATGTTTTCCTTAAACTGCTTGTTGTTTTTCCAAAACAAGAATAACTATAAGTGAAATTCAGTTACATATATTAAATGATAAATATTCACTAAAGATCCATTATTGTGAATTAACTTTCTTTTTTGTGTGGTAACACTTTTTATTAATTTTCTTGGTTGCTATGGTAACACTTTTCATGAATTCTCTTGGTTGCTAGAAACCACAAATTTAAAGACCCATTGAAGAATGATGCATCTGTGGAAACCAAATGACCTCTTTGAAGAATGATGCAACTGTGGAAACAAAATGACCTCTTTGAAGAATGATGCATCTGTGGAAACCAAATTACCTCTTTGAAGAATGATGCATCTGTGCAAACCAAATGACCTCTTTCATAATTCAGGAATATAAGTACTAATTACAGTGTCATTTTTTTTAGCAAAAGCACAAAAATTCATAATGTCCCCAAATATAAATTCACTGTGCTGTGAAAAGTAACTGTGCAGGATCTTTGGAAGTGCAAACACCTGTATGGTCACATGCCATATTTGAACGGCATTAAATTTATACGATACTGCATACATGTATAATATAATTAATCAGATCATACAATATTTATTATTATTATGTACTAATTCTTTTTCCCATCAATCCAACATAGTCGGAACTGTGCAGTATTCTCCTAACTTAATTGCATCATGCTGCACAACACGTGCACAACACACTACCAAGTTCAAGGTGCTATGCACATGTGAATACTTTGTTGTATTTTTGTTTGTGGCTTATTTTAATATGGTTGTGTATTTTCCTGGTTTTCAAAGAAATGAAACTAATTTGCTTGGAGTAGTGCATCGTTTTCATTATTTAATAATAATGAATAAAAAAGGAACATCTATTTCAGTTGATAAATACCTGTTTTCAATGTTGCAATTTTAAATAATCTCCTGGTGCACCAGTGATGATGATGAAATATAATGTCATAAAGAGCTTTACTGTTGGTGACACATGGGGACCTCAAAAAGAGGTATCTATTGTGAAAGTTAAATACCTCCATTCCTCCATGCATAGTATTAGGAGATGCAAGAGGTTCATGTTAAATACCTCCTTTCCTCCATGCATAGTATAAGGAGATGCAAGAGGTTCATGTTAAATACCTCCTTTCCTCCATGCATAGTATAAGGAGATGCAAGAGGTTCATGTTAAATACCTCCTTTCCTCCATGCATAGTATAAGGAGATGCAAGAGGTTCATGTTAAATACCTCCTTTCCTCCATGCATAGTATAAGGAGATGCAAGAGGTTCATGTTAAATATCTCCTTTCCTCCATGCATAGTATAAGGAGATGCAAGAGGTTCATGTTAGAATCAGCCCTAGATTTATAAAAAAATGTAATAAATGTGTTACTACATTTGAATTGGAAAATATTAACTTGTTTTTTTCTGAGCGATACTGCACTCATAACATAGTGCAGTATCACTCAGAAAAAAAACTTGTTTATATCTTCGCATACAAATGATTACTCCCATGAAATGCAGTATTAGTACAGGGTCTGACATATTTTAAAAGCAGATGGTTGCTAATCAGACCATAAAAAGAACCTGGTTACTGGGCAACCTAGAGAAGGCTTTTAATTAAAAAAAACTGTGAGATTGAATACTGTCTATACCTGCTTATAAGGCAAGTCCAGCTTTAAACTACACAGACCCAGATCTGCCATTGCATAATGCACCGGCAGATCTGTGTCTATGCAGTTTGTTAAGAGTAATCAGTAGAACAAACAACATAGACCCTAATCTGCTGGCACAATATGCAACAGCAGATCAGGGTCAATGTTGTTTGCAGTTGAACTTATAAGCGAGTATATATGGTATGAAACATTTTCTTTGTTTTGAATCATTAATAATTATTCTCTTTTCTGAAATATTTGTAGACAGTGTAGAAAGAAAAACTGTAGAACAAGCTATGATTTCATGAAGTAGCAACTAAATACTTGATTATCCCTGCACTTTCATCAAAGTATTGGGATATTGTTATGCAGTCTTTATGAATGTACGTGTATAATGTTATAGAAATTCTCCAACATTGTTTAAGCTAGATACATGAACTTGGGTCAGTGATAGTCCTAGTGGTGTAGATTGTACTAGCTCTTTTGAAATGTTGATTTTGCTCCTGGGGGTGGGGCTAGTAGGGTAAGGGTGATTTGCATGAATTTGAAACTAGTCCAGATTTGTTTGTTTTGTATGTCTGAGAATTGGCTTGTGTGATCAATGACCCAAGTGTCAACAAATGCCAGACTTGGACCTATGAATCATACCCTGTGGTGTTTTCCTTACCCCCACCCCACCCCCACCCCCGGACTTTGCCCCTGGGTCATAACATAGAAACTGTTGAGATTATTACCCTATAGCCATATATTCACTTATTGGGCATGAAAAGACAAATGTCTGCATGAAACTGATATTGACCCTGGTGTCCATTCTTACCCCAGGTAACTTAGCCATTTGATTATAACTTGGAAACTATTGAGATCTACACCCAGTAACCATGATATATACACTTAGATAGACAAATTTATATATGCAAGAGATATTGTTCCTGGTGTCCATCCCTACCCTTAAGGGCTTAGTCCCTTGGTTATATCATAAAAACTCTTGAGAACTGCACCCTATAACCATATATATACACATACTGGGCATGAAAAGACAGATTTATACATTGAACTTGCATTTGCTGTGACAGATTTATACATTGAACTTGCATTTGCCCTGACAGATTTATACATTGAACTTACATTTGCCCTGACAGATTTATACATTGAACTTACTTGTGCCCTGACAGATTTATACATTGAACTTGCATTTGCCCTGATAGATTTATACATTGAACTTGCATTTGCCCTGACAGATTTATACATTGAACTTGCATTTGCCCTGACAGATGTATACATTGAACATGCATTTGCCCTGGGTTCTGTTGGAAACTATTGACACCCCTACCATATAACTATGGGGCATGAAAAGACAAATGCACGCAGCCATCTGACATTTGCCATTGGGTCATTTCATACCCATCTGACATTTGCCTTTGGGTCATTTCATACCCATCTGACATTTGCCATTGGGTCATTTCATACCCTTAGGAACCTACACAAGAGGCTCAAACTTTGGGGTCAAGTTCAAATTGGGGAAGTGCGGGTCTTTTTACACATACAGAATTATAATTATAATTTATACATGGTTGCCCAGCTTCTGTATTCTAGTAGACCTTGGGCTCTGAGCACAAGAATTGGTGGACTTTGCTAGTAAATGATAAGGAAACTACTGACAACTTTTAATGGCACTAGTTTGTCTTATTCTGTAAATTAACTAAACAATTGTTCTTTATTTATTGTCTAGGCAATGAATTTATTGTTTACTTGTCGACATGAATGTCATAAACCTGAAGGAACACCACTTCAGCTATGGGTAAAGAAACATGGCCAGAGATCGGTGGAAAAATTCAGTCAGCTATCTCCAGAAAATAAGTACCAAGGACCCGTGGTTTTTCAGGCAGAGACAGCACAAAGGACATTTGAGGCATTCATAGATCCAGAAGATAAATTCAGAATTGAGGATAAATTTTCTCAGGTATTGCCAATAACAACTATAAATGCTCTGAATCATGTCCTTATTCTCCAGCATTTGAAAGTGGAAATTATATGTTCCTGCCCATCTGGATGTACATGCATGCATGTGTAATGTCATATAATGTCATATAAACTTTTCATTCACCATTTGCAACTTTTAGCTCAGTCCTACAAATCATACCTCAAATGTATGCTGATAGCTGCCATTGGGACCACCTCAACTATTTACAAAACAAGGATTGATCAAGAAGTTGCAAATGCATCAAACTATTTTTAGCTCTGCTGGTCATAGACCAGAAGAGCTTATGGGATGATCTGTTGTCTGTCGTCCGTCCATCATCTATTGTCCATCCGTTAGCACAAGTTTGTTATTGCTACTCCTCCTAAACTACTTGGAGGATTGCCTTGAAACTTTACACACACATTCATCGCATGGTCTAGTTGATTCTAAATGAAAATGGTGCTGCTCGGACATCCAATATGGCCACCACAGTGGCCATCTCAAAAATTTTGGTATTGCTACCCCTCCTCAATGGATGGTCATATCAACATGGGGTTTTCACTGAAAGACTTCTTATGATGTCTAGCTGGTCCTAAATGAAAATAGTGCTGATCTGACATCCAATATGGTCACCATGGCAGCCATCTTAAAAATCTTGTAATCACAACTCTACTTGAACAGAAAGTCATATTGACATGGGGTTTTCACCAGATGACTTGTTATGATGTTCAGTTGGTCTTAAATGAAAATGGTGCCGATCTAATGTCCGGTATGGCCGCCACAGCAGCTATCTTGAAAATCTTGTTATGTCTACTCCTCCTGAATGGAAAGTCATATCTTGAAAATATTGTTATCTCTACTCCACTCCAAATGAATGGCTATATCAACATGGGGTTTTCACCAGTAGACTTCTTATGTTATATAGTTGGTCTTAAATGAAAATGGTGCCAGTCGTACATCCTGTATGGCAGCCACGATGGCTGTCTTAAATGTCATGTTGTCACTACTCCCTCTGAATGTTTGATCATTATGACAGGGGTTTTTCACCAAGTCCGACATTTGAAAATGGTAATAGTCATACATCCAATATGGCTGCCATGACGACTGTCTTAAAAATCTTGTTGTCACTATTCCCCCTGAATGGATGATCATTATGACATGGGGTTTTCACCAAAAGACTTCTAATTATGTCTACTTTGTTCTAAATGAAAATGGTGCCAAGCTGACGTCTAATATGTGAACCACAGCAGCTAATTTGAAAATCTTGTTATCGCTGTACAGTATTAGAGATGGTTTCAACACTCGAAAGTTAAAAGGAAGAAATGGTAATATCTTGAATTCCTGGAAATGCTTTTCACCCATTAGAGCAGTCCCTTCAAGGGACTCTTGTTTCATTTTGCAACTTGCAACTTCTTGGTCAATCCTATAGGCTATCCAGTTGTAGGAATAGCCAAGGTAGTCTGAATAGATTGCAGTAGGAATAGCCAAGGTAGTCTGAATAGATTGCAGTAGGAATAGCCAAGGTAGTCTGAATAGATTGCAGTAGGAATAGATAAGGTAGTCTGAATAGATTGCAGTAGGAATAGCCAAGGTAGTCTGAATAGATTGCAGTAGGAATAGCCAAGGTAGTCTGAATAGATTGCAGTAGGAATAGCCAAGGTAGTCTGAATAGATTGCAGTAGGAATAGATAAGGTAGTCTGAATAGATTGCAGTAGGAATAGCCAAGGTAGTCTGAATAGATTGCAGTAGGAATAGCCAAGGTAGTCTGAATAGATTGCAGTAGGAATAGCCAAGGTAGTCTGAATAGATTGCAGTAGGAATAGATAAGGTAGTCTGAATAGATTGCAGTAGGAATAGCCAAGGTAGTCTGAATAGATTGCAGTAGGAATAGCCAAGGTAGTCTGAATAAATTGCAGTAGGAATAGCCAAGGTAGTCTGAATAGATTGCAGTAGGAATAGCCAAGGTAGTCTGAATAGATTGCAGTAGGAATAGCCAAGGTAGTCTGAATAGATTGCAGTAGGAATAGCCAAGGTAGTCTGAATAAATTGCAGTAGGAATAGCCAAGGTAGTCTGAATAGATTGCAGTAGGAATAGATAAGGTAGTCTGAATAGATTGCAGTAGGAATAGCCAAGGTAGTCTGAATAGATTGCAGTAGGAATAGCCAAGGTAGTCTGAATAGATTGCAGTAGGAATAGCCAAGGTAGTCTGAATAGATTGCAGTAGGAATAGCCAAGGTAGTCTGAATAAATTGCAGTTTCATTTTTGCAAAGATATTTCTTGTAAACAGACTGTTGAATTTTCTGTAAATTACTGTGCAGACATACATCCCTGGCATATTTTTGTCTCTCAGAAATAGCCAAGGTGGTCCAAATGGTTGTACACCACTTTAGATAAAGACTTCGAACTTCGGGATATTATTTGACCTGAATTATATAATGATTCCATGATAAGACCGGGCCCTGAACTATGTATTATGGAAACCTTTTGGGCACAAAGCCAAGCTTAATCATAAAGCCCTAAAATCTTGATGGTCTGTAACTGTATGTACAATAAACTTAGAATCATAGAACTTTGAGGAATTTCTTAACTTTGGTCACTCTCTTTATCTGCTAAATTTCAATGATGTCAATATAATCTAAGTATCATATTTAATTTTGGAGTTATGGGCTTCAGTTTATTGAGTTCCATGCTCAAAGTGTTTTGAAAAAAACGTGGCCTGGGTACAAGTCTAATAAATTGGTTATATAAATGGGTGGAATTATTAAAAGACAGATATCCTTAGCATTGGTAAGTACTTGTATTTGACAAAATTTGGGTAAGAATTTAAATGATTCCATCTCAGTGTGGGGCATTATGTTATCCAAAAAATATAGGAAAAGACAGCCTGCCATTCTTTATCATTTTTAAAAAAAATCTTTGAGTCAAGCAGGTGGAAGTATTTTATTTTCTATAAATCTTCTATACATATTTCTGCGTCCATTTTTTTCTCTTGTAATACAGTGTATAGTAATAACTTAATAATTCAAAGGCAACTGAAGCATACTTGCAATCCGTAAATTTAATTTATTTTTTAAGTAGTTGTAAGCATTTATAATTCCCCTAAAACTCAGTATATTAATTTGTACAGAACACAGCTGCTGAAAGTTGTCATAATCTAACTAATTTCCATTTTAATAAATAATTTTCATTTATAAAATGTACAGCTTTATTAAATATGTTAATATAAAATATTGATTTTCCTCCTACTTTAATATCAGAATTAAACCAAATGATCATGTTGAAAAAGTCTTCATATGTTTGGATTTGAAACATTTTTGATTATTTCATCTTTGCCTAAAATACTTCCACCAAAAAATAGTTTAAAAGTTTTAGTTTCTTAAAAAAGATATTAGGTCCAAACAAATATGATTTTGAGATCTACTGGTCATAGACCAGGAGAGCTTATGGGATGGTCTATTGTCTGTTGTCCATTTGTCATCCGTCATCTGTTGTCCATTGTCCTTCATCTGTATGTCTACTAGCACAAGTTGGAGGATTAACATGAAACTTTACAAACACATTCATCCCATGGTCTAGTTGTTCCTAGATGAAAATGGTGCTGCTCGGACATTCAACATGGCTACCACAATGGCCATCCTGAAAATCTTGTTATTGCTACTTCTCCTGATGAATATGGGGTTTTCACTAAAAGACTTCATGTAATGTCTAGTTGGTCCCAAATGAAAATGGTTTCAATCTGAAGTCCAATATGGCTGCCACAGTGGCTATCTTAACAATCTCATTATTGCTACTTTTCCTGAATAGATGGTCATATCAACATGGGGTTTTGAGTAAAAGACTTTTTATGATATCTAGTTGGTCCTAAATGAAAATGGTGCCTATCTGATGTCCAATGGTTGCCACAACAGCCATATTGAAAATCTTGTTATTGCTAGTCCTCCTGAATGAAAAGTCATATTGAAATGGGGTTTTCACCAGAAGACTTCTTATAATGTCAAGTTGGTCCTAAATGAAAATGGTACCACTTGCACATCTATTATGGCAGCCACAGTGGCCATCTTGAAAATCTTACTATCGCTACTCATCCTGAATTGATGGTTGTATCAACATAGGTTGTTTTACTAAAAAAATGTCTTACGATGTCTAGTTGGTCCTAAATGAAAATGGTGCTGCTCAGACATCCAATATGGCTGACACAGTTGTCATCTTGAAAATCTTATTATCACTACTTTTTCTAAATGAATGGTCATATCATCATGGGGTTTTCACAGAAAGACTTCTTATTTTGTTTAGTTGGTTTTTAATAGATATGGTGCTGATCTGACCTCTAATATAGTCACCACAGTGGCCATCTTGAAAATCTTGTTATCGCTACTTCTTCTAGATGATTGGTCATATTGACATTGTGCTTTCACCAAAAGGTTTCTTATGATGTCTAGTTGGTCTTAAATAAAAATGGTGCCAATCTGATATCCAATATGGACACCATGGCAGCCATCTCGAAAATCTTGTCATTGTTACTCCTCCAAAACGGAAAGTCATATCAGCAAGGGGTTTTCACCAGAAGAATTCTTATAATGTGTTGTTGGTCCTAAATTAAAATGGTGCTGACGTGATGTCCAATATTTCCACCATAGTGGCCATCTTGAAAATCTTGTTATCACTACTTCACTTAAATGGAAAGTCTGATTGATATCGGTTTTCATCAGAACTGTTCTTTGGGTGTCTTATTGGTCATAAATGAAAATGATGCAAACTCACCCTCAATATGGCAACAATGGTGGCTAGCTTGGAAATATTGTTTTCTTTACTACTTCCAAATGGATGGCTGTATCATCTTGGGGTTTTCACAGATAGACTTCTTATGGTATCTAGTTGGTCCTAAATGAAACTGGTGCTAATTATACATCCAGTATGGCCTGCAAAATCTTCTTGTCACTACTTCCCATGAATGGATGGTCATATTGACATGGGGTTTTCACCAAACAACTTCTAATGATGTCTAGTTGGTCCTAATTGAAAATAATGCCAATTTGACATCCAATATGGTCATCACAGCAGCTAATTTGAAAATCTTGTAATTATTGAAGAATATAAGAGATAATTTCAACACTCAGCAGTTAAATGGAAGAAATGGTCTTATCTTGAATTCCTGGAAATGCTTTTTGGCCAGTAGAGCATCAATTCCTTCAAGGGACTCTTGTTTTTGTGTGTGGTCAAGTAGTTGGCAAGAAATTTATCGACTTAGTGCTGCATGATTATAGCCTTTTAACCCGTACTATCTTTAGTGAATCAAGATGTGAATAGATGTTCATCATCTTAAGTTCTCCTTTATGGTAAACTTTTACACTTGTCATGCTTAATTCTATCTTCCAAAGAAACTTGTAGAAAATGGAGTTAATTTAATTATTCTTTGTGAAGAAAATGGCCATGCTGATAATAAATGGATTATTTTATGCACTGTGAAACATTTAGTAGCTCTGATTCTGCCAAACACCATAGGGACTCTGACCATTGTATCAAACTATTTTTATTTCCCAAAATTTACCATCATAGTTCATTGGTACCATATTGGTGAGGTTTCATGAAAATTTTACAAAGTAAATTAAGTAATTCCCCAGTTTAACTGGCAGTCTGTATACATTTTGTTCTCTCATACCAACTTTACTTCCAAACCACACAATTTTTTATTCTTTATAAATATATTTATCCTTAATGAAGAAAATCTTGAAAAGTAATATAGAATATCTAAGGCAGACTATAATGGTTTATCTGGACCATCTAATGTAACAAATGTGTCATCATCTGGACCATATAATGTAACAAATGTATCATCATCTGGACCATCTAATGTAACAAATGTATCATCATCTGGACCATCTAATGTAACAAATGTATTATCACCTGGACCATCTAATGTAACAAATGTATCATCATCTGGACCATCTAATGTAACAAATATATCATCATCTGGACCATCTAATGTAACAAATGTATCATCATCTAGACCATCTAATGTAACAAATGTATCATCATCTAGACCATCTAATGTAACAAATGTATCATCATCTGGACCATATAATGTAACAAATGTATCATCATCTGGACCATCTAATGTAACAAATGTATCATCAGCATATTGATATATCAGATATTGTCTATTCTTAATTCTTATTCCGATAATAATATGAGATAATATTTATGAGCAAATATTTATGAGGTAATATTTATGAGGTAATATTTATGAGATAATATTTATGAGGTAATGTTTATGAGATAATATTTATGAGGTAATATTTATTAGCTAATATTTATGAGCTAATATTTATTAGGTAACATTTGAGGTAATATTTATGAGATAATATGTATGAGGTAACATTTATGAGCTAATATTAATGAGGTAATATTTATGAGCTAACATTTATGAGGTAATATTTATGAGATAATATTAAAATCTTACATGGAATGCTGACTACCAATACATTTTTAGGCAAAATAAGCTTACTGTGTATATTGGCATAAAAGTCGTGTCCAATTGCAAACAACATAGACCCTGACGTGCCATTGCATAACACACCATCAGATTGGGGTCTGTGTTGTTTGTTTTACTGATTGCTCCTAACAAACTGCATAGACCCAGATTTGTTAGTGCATTGTGTGATGGCAGATCTGGCTCTATGCAGTTTGCAGTTGGACTTGACTTATAAGTGAGTATATATATAGTAATAGGCAACATCGACTTACCGTATTTACTTGCATATAAGTAGAGTCCGACTGCAAGCAACATAGACCCTAATCTGCCATCACATAATGTGCTGTAATATCAGGGTCTATGTTGTTTGTTCTGCTGATTACTCCTAACAAACTGCATAGATCCAGATCTGCTGGTGCATTATTTGATGGCAGTTCTGGGTCTGTGCAGTTTGCAGTTGGACTTCACTTATAAATGAGTATCTATGGTAATTTTTAAAAAATGTAGTTTCTGTGAGTTACTTGAAACAATTTCACACCTTTTATGGAAATGTAGTTTCACACAAACATTTTGGAATGATTTTGTATTCATTATAAATAATAAAGGTTTACATGTACATAACTTTTGTCTTTCAGAAGAAAAGGTGCTTTTTGGTGTAATTGATGAAAAACAAGCAGATGATGTTTGAAATATTTTTTTACTCAATGCAAATATTTTTTATACAGGTCAAAATTTGATCACTGCAGTACCAATTATTGGTCGCTTTAGAAAGTCAGCTTACACTACAGAGAAGTAGAGCAAGAATGGCTACTTCCAAATATCTATATGATGTACATAAGCATACATTTGATACACACATACACTTATAGTCAGGCCCATGCAGTTGAATACACCATTATATTATGTGATTTTATAAACCTTGAGGTAGGTCATAAAATTCCGAACAGGTTGTGTCTGCTGAACACAGCTGAGGGCTATTTATGAACAGCAGGTTATTTTAAAAAATGAATGTCCAAAAACTAATAATACCGGAAATTAATTTAATAATCACCTAATTGTTTTTATCGCGTGTAATTGTTTCTTTTATAACTCTTGGAATGTTAGTTTTGATTATAATTGAATGAAATTAATTACATTTATCAAAAATACATATTTCTTTATACAGAAAGAATAATATTAGTTAATAATAATAACAACAACAACAACAACAACAATAATAATAATAATCATAATAATTTTAGTATTAATATTATTATTATTATTATTATTATTATTATTATTATTATTATTATTATTTTAAAGATATGTTCTTCTTCTTATTATTATTGTTGTTGCTGTTAAAAAAATCTTTTGGTAGATGTACATGGTACATTGTATTTTAATGTTGATTATTTTTGTCTACATGTTTTCTCAATTTCAAAACTGTTAAGTAACTTGGTAGGGTTTTCTGTTGAGAAATACCCTCCTAACCTTGTGTCACATTTTTTTTTATAAACATGATAGCATAAGGTAAAAATTATGCAATTAGATGACCTCATTTATTATTTTAGCAGTGATTTGTGGGGAATCGCCTCTTCCTGCATTACTGTTGGCTTATCCAGTGATGTTGTAGGACTTAATAACATGTACAACAGTAAAGGTGGCGCTCTCCAGTTTCGTTCTTTGCATAGGGTTAGATTTTTAAAGAAAAAGAATTACCCAGGTTTTCCTCACTGGCTGTCCTGGCTATTTAAAAAAAATCTTGTATATCTTAGGTATTGTTAAAAGAACTTTGAATTCCCTTTATTTTGGTGTATGATTGATGGGTGAAATTTGGGTTATAGAGTATACAGCTTGGTCTTACTTAAGATGCGCACCTCTCAAAAAACTGCTAGCTCCACTTGGTCATTTTCACTTCCTGGATTTCAAAGGTAAATAAAAAGAAAAAGAGCTGATAACTTTTTTTACTTTTTAGATATTTTGTAATTCATTCATAGTACTTTCATAGGCTGGTATTGTCTGCTCTGGCAAAATTCGTTTCCCTATTTTAATAACTGCTGAAAATAGTGCACTTTTGACTAATTCAGGCTGATTTTTCGAGTACTTTGGAGCGGCCATTTTGTCTGCTGTGTGCTTAGATCATGTCCAGTTTCCACATGTACAATATGTAAAGAAATTTCAGCCACAGTACATGAAAGTAACATAGAGGTATGCCAACATTCTCTCCATTGTCGATTTTGCAAATGCAAAATACTTCATCTTACACCTGTCACTCTCCCAGAAGCATGTATTATCTGTAGAGCGCCCCCAAATGTTGTAGTACACAATCATCGTAACATTGATTTATGGAGCTAAAGCATGTTTACTAAACAGCAGACAATGCGTCCAATCCAACCCAGATTCTTCTGTCTTCAAACCATGTGCATACAAATGTAAAATTTCCAGACCAAAGAAATGCAACAGGGATTGGTTTAGTTCTTTCAGCAACTACTGCTGTTGTCTCTGGATTAGATGGCATCTCATGAACAGTGTTCTGTGTTTTCAGTTTTTATTTGTAAAAAAAAATCTGTGAATTTTTCAGTGTTCATTTTCCAAACATAAAAATAGGTAGGAAATTGGGTTAAAAACATGTAAAAAAAACAAAAAAACAATTTGGTAAAAATGGGATGATTTTAAAGAAAAATGTTTTAACCTGATTTCTTTTTTTTATAATTATTAATGTTCACATTTTATTAATGTTGTTCACTGCCTTTAAAAACGTTTTTAATTAAGTAAGAAAGTTTTGTTTTGTTGTTTTTGTTTACTTTTTAGTTCATAGAAAATACAAAATAAGCAGGAAACATCAATCGTTGTTTGATCTGCCAACCTCCACCCAGTGTCTGTTCTGTGTTTATCAGACAGAACTGCTCCAATCTCACAGTTGTGGAGTCAATGTTTAAGAAAATAAATACCTGGATAAAATATTGGGGGTGGGGTGGGGGGTTGATACATAGGTGTAAATCAGTAAATCTTTTATTTAAAAATACCTGTAATTTATTGGTGAAAATTGGCAAAAACCGAAAATGTGAAACACCTGAATATAAGATACCTATGACATCGGTCACTTTTATGACTCCTGTAAACAGACTTAGAGAAGGAGCACTGTGTTTTGAAACAATTATAACAATATGTGGCTCTCTCAGTTCAGATTATTCTGAAAAAGCACCAAAAAAAAGAGGACAAAAAGATTAGTTTTGATGAAATATTATTATGATGTTTACTTTTTTTCTTCTTCAGGTAAACTGTCTCACACAGCTGCAGAATATTGCTGGTTATCCGATGCTGAAAGACAAGCTGGCTAAGGATGAAGTCCGCTTACATGCAATGTGGTTTGACATTTATACCGGGAATGTTTACATGTTCAGCCGAGAAAAGAAAATGTTTATTGAGATCAACGAGGAAAATCTGTACCATCTGATAACAGATGCAGAAAGCAAGGCATCTGCAGAATTTATAGTTCATGGAGTGTACTCAGAGATCAAATAATGAGTACTTTAGAGTAGTTATATATTTAATATGTAGTTATTCTACAGCAATGATGAAAGTTTCCGGTGATCTTTCCTAGTCACTGGCAGATTTAGTGTTGAGTGGTGGCACTCAAGAGGTTAATTGGTATTCTATTCATAATTTTCTGCCATTAAAATAAAAACAAAAACAAAAAAAACCCAATAAAAAATAAAATTAAGAAATTTTCCTTAACTGGAAATGATCCCTATATGGTGATTTTGTGAATATGAGGATTCCATTTAATAGCTTCCCCCAAAATAGTATACTTTTTTAATGCAACATGTACAGGGACTATTTATGTTGTTTGTTTTTTTTTAAATGGAAAGAGTGCAACAGTTAATTTGTCAAAAGTCATGCAGTTTCCTTGAAGAACTGGTCATGGAATGACCACTCTTTTGGACAGTTTAGCAGAAAAACAGAAACAGCATTTCACTACAAGTTTGCAAAACATGCACTTGTTTTTCTTCTTTCCTGAATCACATTTCTCACAGCGAAATACGTTCTTTTCATGATATTTAGAATGTAGATTCATACCAGCTTCTAACATGAGTGTCACATCATCCATTTATTAAGCTTCAGTATTCCAGCTAATTGCCTAATCTGACTGTAAATTTTAGTTCCCTTAATGGTTTGGTAACACCGGTATGTGTCAAGGTATTTTGCTGTTAGGTTTGAGAAGTGATTGTTATGTAGAAATCACTTTTTCCATCCATTCATCTTTCTCCCTGTACAGAGAGTAACTCCTGTATTACTGTGCATTATGGAATGAAGATGTCACATACCAATACTTGTTGCTGTGACCTACTTTCCAAGATTATTGATAAATGCTTAAAAATGATGTCTTGGCTCACGTTTCAGTACCTTTCCACATATTGCTTTCAAACTTGTACTGTACTTGTACTGTGACCTACATTACAGGGTTTATCAATACAGTGTATAAATACCTTTACACCTATTACCACCATGCCTTTACTGATGGAGCATATGGGATGAAGGTGTTGGTCATAAAAATGGGTCAGTGTGACTTTCTTTTCATGGTTTATTCAACATTACTTAAAAATCATGTGATGACTCTTACTCTGATACCACCAAACTTGCTTGAAATGTGTGTCTTGGGATGAAAGTATCCAACTGTGTTTAAAGTTACTTATTTATACCACAGAAAAGAGCAGCATGTGAGATCCTGCTCATTTATATCACAGAAAAGAGCATCATGTGAGATCCTGCTCATTAGCAACTCTAATTAATACTGACTTTATCTTTCTAACTACCAGATCTGGTACAAAATTAAATTTGTTTGCTACTTTATTGCATTGGTGTCCATATATTGTAATTGCTGATACAGTTATGGAGTTAATATATCTGTTAGGAGGTGGGGAATCATCAGAGGAAACTAGGAATACATGTCAGAAATGTCTCGTGCTTGATTAGTCTTCCTAAAAAAAAAGAAACAGTCAGGTTTATAGCTAATACACAAAGGCACATGAATAATGTACATATATTTTCTATTCCTGTTTTTGCATTGCTCATAAAAATTTTATTGTGTACAATGATTTTTAAACTTAAATTTTCACCATATTAGTTCCGATGTAAAAGCAGACTTTGAAAATCCATGTTCACTTGTTAAAGAAAAACTCCAAATACAAAGACATTCATATTTTGAAAGCACATATTCAGCTTGGTTTCCAGATTAGGCATTTCAGACAAATTATTATTGTGTACCATAATTTTTAAAGTTAAATTGTCACCTCATCAGCCCAAATTTAAAAATTATCACAGGGGAATACAAATGACAAAGGAAAACCCTTTAATACCAAAGAGGTTCATGGTATGAAAGTCTATATTCAGCATAATGTATTTGTTACAAAATACATAGAAATGAATGAGAGTACCTCTTGTTTCCTAGGCAGTTACAAAGTAACATAGTTCTATTGCTTTCCTCAGTATGATCAACTTACTGTGCAACTCAACTTTGTTACTTATTTATATTCAACTAACAGTTCATAGCTAGTTCAGTCCAGCTTAAGGTGGGGGTATCTTTGAACTTTGAGCACATGATAAATATTAATCAATTATTAATAGCAGTCCAAAAAAGTTAAATGTTAATGTAGATTTAGTACGAGACACATTTATCCTGAAAAATGGTACTGAATATTATTTGTTAATCTCATATGAACTGAGAGTAGGGTATAAGGAAACTCCATATATCCAGTTGATAAAACTTCTGTTGGATTTGAATCAGGTCAGTTACATTTTATTGTACCATTTGTGATGTCTTATGTATCTCATGGAAGCAGTGTTTGTAACATTAGCAATCAAGGAGGATTTCAGTTTAAAAGGTTTATTGCATTGGATAATGTTCACTGCCAATTGCTGACAATCTTTTGAAAATTAAAAAAAAATTCTGTAATTATGAAATAATGACTTGAAGAGAGGTATCTGTTTTAGTAGATAAATACTGGTTTTCATTGAAGAGAGGTGTCTATTTTAGTAGATAAATACTGGTTTTCATTGAAGAGAGGTGTCTATTTTAGTAGATAAATACTGGTTTTCATTGAAGAGAGGTGTCTATTTTAGTAGATAAATACTGGTTTTCATTGAAGAGAGGTGTCTATTTTAGTAGATAAATACTGGTTTCATTGAAGAGAGGTGTCTATTTTAGTAGATAAATACTGGTTTTCATTGAAGAGAGGTATCTATTTTAGTAGATAAATACTGGTTTTCATTGAAGAGAGGTGTCTATTTTAGTAGATAAATACTGGTTTTCATTGAAGAGAGGTATCTATTTTAGTAGATAAATACTGGTTTTCATTGAAGAGAGGTGTCTATTTTAGTAGATAAATACTGGTTTTCATTGAAGAGAGGTGTCTATTTTAGTAGATAAATACTGGTTTTCATTGAAGAGAGGTGTCTATTTTAGTAGATAAATACTGGTTTTCATTGAAGAGAGGTGTCTATTTTAGTAGATAAATACTGGTTTTCATTGAAGAGAGGTGTCTATTTTAGTAGATAAATACTGGTTTTCATTGAAGAGAGGTATCTATTTTAGTAGATAAATACTGGTTTTCATTGAAGAGAGGTGTCTATTTTAGTAGATAAATACTGGTTTTCATTGAAGAGAGGTGTCTATTTTAGTAGATAAATACTGGTTTTCATTGAAGAGAGGTGTCTATTTTAGTAGATAAATACTGGTTTTCATTGTTGCAATTTTAAATAATCCTTGAGCACACTAGTGCGAGGTGATTAGGTAAAAAGTCACAACATTGAAAACAGATATTTATTGTCAAGCCAACATTTGTTGGAAGTGAGACATAGCTGTCATTTTGCCAGCGATGACAGCAACAGTGTCATTGTCATCATCAACAGTTTGTTATGATCTTGCTTAAGTTTTTCATTTGCTTATATTTCCTAAACATCTTGATAGATTCTCATCAAACTTTGGATGAATCATTATAAAGCTGAGATAATTCATTCTACAACATGCTGCCCTTTTACCTTGGGGCCAGAGTCACAGTCATAGAAGGTTTTGGTGAAAGTCTTTTCATTTGCCTATATTTACTAAACCCCTTGACATATTCTCATCATACTTGGCATAAATCAGTATGATGCTAAGACAATTCATTCCATGATATGTTTGCTTGCCTCTTTGACCATGGGGTCAAGGTCACAGCTATAGAAAATTGTGTTTAGGTTTTGCTTACAGTTTTTTCATTTGCTTACATTTCCTAAACTCCTTGATGGACTTTCTTCCTACATGGGTTAAATCAATATGAATTTAAGGGAGTTCATTCTGCAACATGCTTATAAACCCCTTTGACCTTGGGGTTTGAGTCATAGCCATTGAAAATTTGTGTTAAGGTTTGGTTGAAGTTTTTACATTTGCTTATATTTTATAAACCCCTTGATGGATTTTCTCAATACTTTGGATGAGTCGTTGTGAAGCTAAGACAATTTCTTATGTGATACGTGGTCAAGGTTACACATTTTACAGCAATGCTTGGATCATATGTTTCACATTTAGGCCCTGGCCTTTTCAAGTCATTATTTCGATTCTAACATGAGAAGAAAAACAGAAATGAGCTGGTTTACACCAACACACTCTGACCTCATAGTATAGCACATGAGCATTTAGTTCAACCATTGGCTTCACACTGTCATCAGAATGCTATGTCATAATGAGTGTTACTGTTTGTGACATTTGGCTCTTAAAGAGACATCTGTTGTGCAAGATAAATACCTCTTTTTCACAACATATTGTACAGGTAAAAAAATGGATTCATATTGGAATATGACTTAAAACACACTTACAAAAATGTAAAACTAGTCTGTTGTTTGCAATGTGCAATTTTAACCAGTATAATTGTAACTTGCATGTAACATATACCAGTATAGTTGTAACTTGCATGTAACATATACCAGTATAGTTGTAACTTGCATGTAACATATACCTGTAGATTCAGGTCACTTAGATTCATTGATAACCTTTTGTCTTATGCATATAGTATTTATTTCATGAAAATCCCATAAGGCCAGCCTTGTAAATTTTTTAATAATTAAGGTGTGGGCTTATAAAGAGGCAAAAAACTTCAGTAATAAATATGTGCCAAAATGTTGTGAAAGTGCAGGTTGGGTTAATCATCAAGCATTGGCTTGCGTTATTTCTATTATCATGAGACCAGGGGAGTCAGCTTAAATAAATTTGTTAAAAGTAGTGAATGGGCTTGTTCCCAGTAAAAGACAGCCTTAATAAATATTTGCCAAAATTGTGTACAAATGGGTAGTAGTTTTTTATCAAGCATGGGCCTATCATCAAGCATTGGCCTATCATCAAGCATGGGCTTATTATCAAGCATTGGCCTATCATCAAGCATGGGCCTATCATCCAGCATGGGCCTATCATCAAGCATGGGCTTAACAAACATAGGCTTATCATCAAGTATGGGCATGTCATCAAGCATGGGTATGTCATCAAGCATGGGCTTATCATCAAGCATGGGCTTATCATCAAGCATGGCATGTCATCAAGCATGGGCTTGTCATCAAATAAATACAGTATCAGATAAATTTAGTACAGTATATACTTGCCTATTAGTTGCAAACAACATAGACCCAGATCTGCTTTGACATAATGTGCCAGGAGATCAGAGTCTATGTTGTTTGTTCTATTGATTACTCCTAACAAACTGCATAGACCCAGATCTAACAGCACATTATGCAATGGCAGATATGGGTCTGTGTAGTTTGCAGTTGGACTAGAGTTATTAGCAAGTATATATGGTTTTCTGTCAGCTGTGTTTGTATGGAATATTAAGTCAGTGTGTACAAATAAAAGAGATGCAGTTGAACTAGAGTTATTAGCAAGTATATATAGTTTTCTGTCGGCTGTGTTTGTATGGAATATTAAGTCAGTGTGTTCAAATAGAAGAAATGTTTGGTCATGGGTTATAAAACATGAATCTGATGTAATGTACACCCTCACTATAGGGTGCTCCACTGTAAGTCAGTACCTTTTATAAGGCTGTTATAGCCTTGGATTCCATTTCATTATTGAATAGTTATATTATGCCAAAAATATCTCAGTATAAGGTGACCTGACATATAAGGTGGTCCACTTTTATGACTCCCATGAGTGGCATTATAGGGAGGGGGTGCTTTATACAAGTTATGTCCATTTTCAAACAATCTAGGCCTAGATCTGGTGTATTATACACTGGCTGGTCAGTATCAAACATTGTAGGCCCAGATCTGGTGCATCACACTGGCTGGTCAGTGTCAAACAGTGTAGTTCCAGATCTGGTGTATTATACACTGGCTGGTCAGTGTCAAACAGTGTAGGCCCAGATCTGGTGCATTATACACTGACTGGTCAGCATCAAACAGTGTAGACCCAGATCTGTTGCATTATACACTGGCTGGTCAGTGTCAAACAGTGTAGACCCAGATCTGTTGCATTATACATTGGCTAGTCAGTGTGCACTCTCTTTGTTTTATTAATGACTTGAAGTGTACAGGAACATTATGTTTTATTAATGACTTGAAGTGTACAAGGACATTATGTGATGACTGATCTGGGTCTGTGCTATTCAGTTAGGTGTGAAGTATCAATGAATAAATATGGTAAACCTTGTATAAAAACACACTCATGGCTGGTTTGATTTGATTTCTTTTGAAACAGAATAGCAGTTCCAGAAGAAGCGGAATTCAGTATCTAAATTGAACACTTTACTGACTTGGAAGCAATATTACAAAATTGTGATCTCCTTTGCTGATTCATTTTTTACAGTTACAATGTGCACACAAAACGTACATTTTATTTTATACAATACTAGCTTGTTTGATGGGAATAACATTTTCCATGTCCACACATATGATTTTCAAATCAAACCAGTCATTGGATTTTCATGATTGTTCTTGCTGTGTTTACTTAGACTTACTGGCTTAAGTAATGAACCATAACTTGTTGGTGTATGTATCAAGTTTTTAAGCATTTATTAATGTGTGACTTCATACTATACCTGAAGGAAAGTTGTAAGGTGACCAGTGCATTTAAGTAATACCTGGAGGATATGCAAATTGTATAAAATGCATGATTGATTTGTTTTCACCTTCATTAGCAGATAATAAGACATGTGTCAATTCTTTTTTAGGGGACAGAAACAACATCAGCTACCTAAAGAAATGCTGTTTCATTTTTGGCTTGTAACGATTTCAGTCCCTCTATGCCTATGTCATAATGTCCATTTTCTTTTACCAAATTTAGATTGTATTACAAATATTAGGAATAAACTTTATGGTCTTTGTAAAATTATTAACAAAGTATAGGTCGTCCACAGGACTTTGGGTAAGTTTTTATATGTCAAGGGAGGCAACTCAAATTTAGGTAAATTGATTAGACTCAATGGTAGTTGTCTCCCATGGATTTTGTTCCACTGATGGTAATACTGTTGACAGTAGAAATAGTAATAGTAAAAACAGTAGAAAATGCTTTCAAAATGAAATCACCAAAATAATTCCTCCAATAATGTTTAAAATGTTAATATAAATTTCTCTTATGACATATAAAGGAAAGAAAATGTAGAAAAATATGATAAAGATTATTTGGGCAGTGCTTTTAGTCAAATAGGAAAATGAATAGCAATATCTCTGGAATTATGTTCTTCCATCTGATTTTATGCAAATAAATAGGATCACTTGAAGTGTCAAATTATCAGTATTCTCAGTACTTTGATTATATAATCACTTATAGGGAGGTGCATTATTGCAGTGCTGTACCTAGACTTGAGCTGTTTTGTGGACATTTTCAGCACCTTTATTCCCTTATAGTGATTTAGGTATGGGGATATAGTACATTTTGAAGGATACAGACAGTATCAGGTGGACAGATGTCCACTGGGCTCATTCAAGGTGCAACACTTCTTTTGTGTACTTCAGAGGTGATGTAATTTTTTGCATACCCCATGTATAATTTGGAAATATTTATGGTGAACAGTTAATCATCACAGAAGATATATGATGCAGAGCTAGTACAAATTTAAAATTGTGTTTGCTTGGATATACTGTAAATCACAGTATATTAGCAACATTAAATTTTAGTGAATGTTTAATTTAATTGAGGTTTGCAAGGTTGCTTTTGCATGACCTTGTTACATATGGCTTCTGCACTACCAGGATTAAGCATATTATTGACATAGAATTTTAGGAAATTACTGATGTGGAAAATAAATATTTTTTGGTGGTAGTTAATGAAAAAGAAAATGTACTTGCCTGCAATTGTATTTCAGCACAGACAAAATGAAGTGTGGACATTTTGTTCTAACACAAGGTATTTGTAAACTGCACATAACATGAATTGCTGTGAACAGTGAATGATGTTAAAATAAATTTTAGGCAAAACACCAATTACAACATTTATTTAAAATTACTTCCACTAGTCCATATTTTCTCATGTTAATATTACATCTTTAGTATGATATGGTAGTTATGAAATAGTGGCTACTAATATCTGTCGCTGGTTACAAACTGTCAGAACTATCTGTCACTGGTTACAAACTGTCAGAACTATCTGTCGCTGGTTACAAACTGTTAGGACTATCTGTCACTGGTTACAAAACTCTCAACTATCTGTCACTGGTTACAAACTGTCAGAACTATCTGTCACTGGTTACAAACTGTCAGAACTATCTGTCACTGGTTACAAACTGTCAGAACTATCTGTCACTGGTTACAAACTGTCAGAACTATCTGTCACTGGTTACAAACTCAGAACTATCTGTCACTGGTTACAAACTGTCAGAACTATCTGTCACTGGTTACAAACTGTCAGAACTATCTGTCACTGGTTACAAACTGTCAGAACTATCTGTCACTGGTTACAAACTGTCAGAACTATCTGTCACTGGTTACAAACTGTCAGAACAATCTGTCACTGGTTACAAACTGTCAGAACTATCTGTCACTGGTAACAAACTGTCAGAACTATCTGTCACTGGTTACAAACTGTAACTATCTGTTGCTGGTTACAAACTGTTAGAACAATCTGTCAGGGTAGACTTTGGCATCTTTATCATACATATAGTAATGGGTCAAAAGTGAATAGCCACTTATGTTGACATCGTAGAAGGTAAACTAATGTCTTTGCTATTTCTGAAGAATCTTCTGACAAAATATGAATGAAAATAGTACTTATGCAACTAATTGGTAACTGCTGTCTTGGTTCTTACAATAGCTTGTAATTGCTTAGGTGTAGAGTCATACAGTCCTCTGGTTAAGGTTGAATGAGAGAGTTCCAAATGGTTAGAACAACAGAATGTGATAAGACCTAGATTTTATTTCATGTAGTTTTTTTTCAAGTTTGGATTTAATTGTTTGCCATATATTCTCAATAATATTGAGGTCCAGCGTCTCTGATGGTCGGGGTGAGGATTCATTGTTTTATCATTTTCCACTGTTTTGTCCTAGGAATATGGACCAGACAATTGTCCTGCTGGAATGTCCATTCCACATTTGAAAACTCTTTTGCAATATCTGTCCAAAAATTTTCCATTAAAGAATTCTTACACACGTGTTTCCATCCACTGGGATCAGATTTCCAACACCATTGCAGTCAATGCACTTCCCGAAAATATTGCCAAAGTATTCTTGAGTGGCAAGTGTGCACTGTATAGACCTAAACACTCTGGTTGCCCGTCTTCTTTGGGTTTTCTCCAAACACAAACTTTTGATCTTTGCCCAAAACAAGTTTAGCTTCATTGCTAACAATTACTCTTGGCTACTAGTATTCAACAGTCCAGTTATTTCTTGTCTTTCAACCATAAAATATGAAATGCACGATTCTGCTGAGAAATCATAGTTTGCATCTTTACATTGCATCTCCTTGATCCTAAACTCTTTAATCATCTGTTGACAGTGCTTTCAGAAACATGAACACCGACAAACTCACTAAAAGCTACAGTTAAGTCCTGCAAAGATTGTCCACGATTGTCAAAAATTGCAATGAACAAGATGAGAAAGTATGTTATCACCCCTTTTGCTCGTGATTTTTGGTCTCCCACTTATTTCTCAATTTCTATGGACCCCCTTTTTGTGAAACCTTTTTAAATGTTAACAAATTGTTGAAAGTGATACTCCTGTTATTTTAGATATTTGTTTTATCACTGAAATCTTTTTTAACTAACTGAATTATCGTCTTCCTCTAACCATGTGTGAATTCCTTACCGTGAGGTGCCATGTTTCGTTAACATCAACAGGGAAGTCAAAAAATAGCACTTGCTACAAATTTACAGTTTCAGACTACACTCGAGATATTTGTTAGTGCACACATATAAAATGAACCTTGCAGAATAAATCTTATTCATGCAGTTGCCAATTGAAATCATATTTTGCTAAATGATGTTGACTTTTCTCACTGAGGTGGCTAATCACTTATGACCTGGCACTGTACATTGTCATACATTTGCAGGCATATAATTGATGTGAAAATTAGTTTGCTCCCTTAATTCACTAAATTTTATACTCGCTAAAATTTTGTGATTGACAGAAAATAAGTGAATTATAGTTGTATATGCATTTGTAATTTTTTTGGTATAATTATAGTTGCTATTCAAGAAAATGTTTACTTTTTTGTATTTAATGTGTTCAAGAACTTCTTTTATTTCAGCACATAAATGCTGAGCATTGTGGAAGTTGCATACATTTTTAATATACTAAGCTTGTTCTTTTTATTTAAAACTTATGTAATTCACAGTAAAACTTCTGTATTACCATATATACTTACTTTGAAGTCAAGTCCAACTGCAAACAACATAGACCCTGATCTGCCATCACATAATGCGCTGGCAGATCATGATCTGTGTTGTTTGTTCTACTAATTACTCCTTACAAACGGCATAGACCCAGATCTGCCAGCACACATTATGCAAAGTCTGATCCGAGTCTTTGCAGTTTGCAGTTGGACTCGACTTATAAGTGAGTACAGACGATGTTTAGCGTAACTTCACATTGATAAAGAATATCAGATCATTTTGATGTATTTACATGGTTCTTGGAAATATGAACGTTTTTATGACTTGTTGATTGTCATTCAATATTTCTTATATGACATATTTCTTTTATGACATATTTACCTCAGAGTGCTGGTTTATTTTCCCAATAGTTATTTGTTCAAAAACATTCTGTAACTATTGCTTTATTAAAATGTTAAAAAGGTGGTAAAATCCACTCTTTAAGTAACTTTATACAAATATTCAGTGTTACAGAAAGTACTTTATTTCTTTCTTGTTGTATCACTATTATCTTCAACTTCTATCATATGTTGAAATCTTTTCATTGTGACTATGTTATTTGAATAGTACTGGTAGAGACATATATTGGTATTACTTTTCCAGTTTTGTTGACCATTAATTTTGACCATGTTCATACGATGATTTGGTTTAAGCATTATCAAAATATACATATTTAAGTATAGCTACTTATATTTTGCTGCCATATGTAGGGTCACTGCCTGTCAGGCCTAGTTTGTTTGGCCCCTGCCATATGTAGGGTCACTGCCTGTCAGGCCTAGTTTGTTTGGCCCCTGCCATATGTAGGGTCACTGCCTGTCAGGCCTAGTTTGTTTTGCCCCTGCCATATGTAGGGTCACTGACTGTCAGGCCTAGTTTGTTTGGCCCCTGTAGTGTAGTGATACAAGTGGTACTACGATTGTGTTGGTCTAAAGATAAATTGATCTTCCAGTGGCAGTGACAATGCACTCATACACTATAATAGTCTGTTTCAGAAGCTAGTATAGATAAACTGCATTGAGATTTGCCTTCTCTCACATGGGTGGTATTTACTGCATTGAGATTTGCCTTCTCTCACATGGGTGGTATCTACTGCATTGAGATTTGCCTTCTCTCACATGGGTGGTATTTCTGCTGTTCCTGATCAGATTAATCAGATTCACACTATTAAACAGACACTATGCCCACTTCCACTGTTGTGGTAAATTTAGGAGCAACAGCTGATATACATACATGCAGATCCTTGAATTATTAGCTCACCTGCCCATAAGCCCTAATGAGCTTATGCTATGGGTCTGTATCTGTCATGCATAGCCTATCAATATGGGTTCTGTATCTGTCATGCATAGCCTATCAATATGGGTTCTGTATCTGTCATGCATAGCTTATCAATATGGGTCTGTATCTGTCATGCATAGCCTATCAATATGGGTTCTGTATCTGTCATGCATAGCCTATCAATATGGGTCTGTATCTGTCATGCATAGCCTATCAATATGGGTTCTGTATCTGTCATGCATAGCCTATCAATATGAGTTCTGTATCTGTCATGCATAGCCTATCAATATGGGTCTGTATCTGTCATGCATAGCCTATCAATATGGGTTCTGTATCTGTCATGCATAGCCTATCAATATGGGTCTGTATCTGTCATGCATAGCCTATCAATATGGGTTCTGTATCTGTCATGCATAGCCTATCAATATGGGTCTGTATCTGTCATGCATAGCCTATCAATATGGGTTCTGTATCTGTCATGCATAGCCTATCAATATGGGTCTGTATCTGTCATGCATAGTCTATCAACAATTGCTTGTTACCACTCTCGAGGCCATCTTTCTGATCTGATTTTGATCAAACTTGGAATATAAGTTTGTATCATCAATATCTCGGAATAGTTAGAATATGAGAGACATACATGTATATTAATGAGGTTATCATGCATCTGATTGGTCTGGAAGCCATATTTTTTATCCAACTTTGAT
Source organism: Margaritifera margaritifera (assembly GCA_029931535.1). Classification (NCBI taxonomy): domain Eukaryota; kingdom Metazoa; phylum Mollusca; class Bivalvia; order Unionida; family Margaritiferidae; genus Margaritifera; species Margaritifera margaritifera. Next base: position 3,975,957 of record JAQPZY010001538.1, read on the forward strand.
TAAACTTGGAATATATGCATATATTATCAAGATCTTGGAAGAGTTAGCTAATGAGCATGACTCGTACATATTAATGAGGTGATTTTGCATCTGATAGGCTGAGTTTGTTACCACTCTGGAAGCCATATTTTAGATCAAATTTTGATTAAAATTTGAACATCTGCTTATATCATCAAGATCTAGGTCGAGTTCCCTAAAGAGAGATCCACACATATTAATGAGATTATCTTGCATCTGATTGGCTGAACTTGTTACCACTCAGGAGGCAATATTTTTGATCTGTTTTAAATCAGACTTGCAATATAGGCTTATATTATCAAGATTTAAGATGTATTTGATAAAGAGCAAGATCCACACACAATAATGAGTGATCTTGCATCTGATCGCTGTGCCTGTTACCACTCTAGAGGCCATAAATGTGATCCAGTTTTGAACAAACTTGGAATATAGACTTATATCATCAAGATATCGGATGAATTTGATAATAAGCAAGATCTACTAATGTTATTGAGGAGATTTTGCATCTGATTGACTGCGCTTGTTACCATTCAAGAGACAGTATTTGTGATTTGTGTTTGATGAAAATAGTAAATAGGCTTTATTATCAAGATCTTGGATGAATACAATTATCAGCAAAATCCATGCTTATTAAAAATGTGATCTTGCATCTGATTTACTGAGTTTGTAAATACTCTTGTGACTTTATTTCTGATCTGATTTTGAAGAAACTTGGTAAAGAGGCTTTTATCATCAAACTGTCAAACGAGTGTAATTATGAGCTAGATATATGCATATTAATGAGGTTATCTTGCGTCTGATTGGCTGGGCTTCTTACTACTTGATTGCATTGGAATTTTAACCCAATTTTGATGAAACTTGTTAAATAGGTTAATATCATCCAGATGCTGGATGAGTTTTTTAATGAGCCTATGTTTATTAATAAGGTCTTCTCATATCAAATGGCTGAGATTTTACTCCTTTAGAGGTTGTATTTATGATAGGATTTCGATCAGAACTAAATAGGTTGATATCATCAATATCTTAGATTAGTAGGATTATGAGTCAGATTCATGCTTATTAGTGAAGTGATCTTGCAACTGACTGGCTCAGTCTGACAATACTCTAACAACTTTATTTCTGATCAGATTTTGATCAAACTGGTTAAATGGTCTTATATCATCAAGCTGTTGGATGAATTTAATTATTTTGTAAGATCTTCACATATTTATGAGGTAAGCTTGCATCTGATTGACTGAGCTTGTTATCATTGTGGAGACTGAATTTTGATTGCATTTTTCTCCAGCTTGGTAAATAAGCTTATATAATTATAGTCCTAGATAAGTTCTCTAATAAGTGAGATCTGCACATATTTGATTTGTATCTGATTGACTAAGCTTGTTACCTCTCTGGTGACGTTATTTCTCATGTGATTTCAATAAAACTTGGTAAATATGTTTATATTAAGATCTGGGATAAGTTTAATTATGAGTAAGGTCCATGCATATTAATTATGAGTAAGGTCCATGCATATTAATTATGCCTTTATCTTTGTAAAGAATTTGTATTAGGACCAGTTGGGACTCTTGTTTTTAACATAGGCATGTGTCAATGATAGGGATCAGTTGTGGGCTTTTAGAATTCTGTTGTCTTTGAAATGTGCTATACCCAACATTTTCTCAGTGAGGGTTGCCTGCATTTTGCAAAAGCAGTTGCTACTGTGCTGAATCTAAATCAGTAGTATATGTGGCTAAGTTGGATGATAAAGATCCTGAGGTTTGATCTTTGGCAGCAGCTATGCATTCTCCTTGCTGAGGTTTGATCTATGGCAGCAGCTGTGCATTCTCTTTGCTGTGGTTTGATCCGTGGCAGCAGCTTTGTATTCTCTTTTCTGACATTTGATCTGTGGCAGGAGGTTTGATCTATTGCAGCAGCTGTATATTCTTCTTTCTGAGGTTTGATCTGTTACAGCAGCTATGCATTCTCCTTTCCTGCTTCATTTTGGGTTTCATCTAACCTTAAGTGGTTGATGGCACTGTGGGAATGTGTTTTGACCACTCTGATGGGTTCATGGTAGATGTCAACTTAAAGGGGTAGTAAATTAGTTTAGGGTTTTCAAGATCACTTGTTGACCAGCCCATTTGGTCTGTATCTTATATTCTAATGGTATGTTTGCATGACTTTGGTGGAGGATGTTCTGAGTTTGAGCCTTAACTGTAGCCAGGCTGTTCTCTTGTTCTCTTACATTTGATGCTGTGACCAACCATCAGTTGTTAGTGACACTGGTGAAGTGTGAGAGCATTTCAGCTGCTTTTAGGTTATAAACTGAGTTGTTACAGGCATACATACCTCATTGAATGAGGGCAAATATCCAAGAAAGGGGGAAGGAGTGCATTGATTAAGGTGTGCAAGGCCAGTAGTGACAAGTTTAGCTGTACCAGATGTTTTAGTCTGGTGGTATATGTGCCTGACTGTTCTGCATGATGGCAGATGTGTATCCTCCTACATGTGGAACAACATCACCAAAAAAGACCTTGGTTAGTCACCGATGACCATCTGACCACATCCATTATAATGCAGTGGTGTAATTAAATGATGCGTAGTCAATATCTAAGATGATGTAACTCTCTGCCAGCTGATTGTTTTATTCCAAATGCAATGCTAATTAAATTTGGATGTCAACCCTCTGATGATGAATTTATGAGGACTTTATTTATGGATACAGTTTAAAATTCTGTATTGTTTGTTGTGGTTACTACAAACAAAACAGAATCATTTCAATAGAAATTGCTCATCTGAAGTAATGACTTTAATATATTGTCAAAATATTTTATGAACTTTTTAATCAATTCTCTTTTAAGAGATAGGAAAGACTTACCGGTACAACATTTATACTTATGATTCCATGTATTTAGAGGAAAATTTGTATATTCTTATGATTATACAAAATGAATAATATTATCGGTATCTCACAAGTTATGTCCAGGTATCTGATCCTGTTTAATTTAGTAGTACAGACCACCTATATTCTCAATATACTTTGATTTAACTAGAATAATCACTTCTTTCTTTTGGGTACACAAATTATACAGAAAAGGAAAAGCAAGAAATCATTTTTATAAAGTGCTGATCATTCTGGCATGCACAATGAAGGGCCCTGGTGAAGAATAGGTTGGTCCTACAAGACCTAGCCATCAACTGATGCATTGGCACTATATAGCCACTATTGTGCTGATGCGCTGTAAAACAATACTAACATACACCAACTGATGTAATAAATCAACAACAGCACTATCTATTGGCATGTTCAAATAGAAAAATTGATGAACATTCCTACTATATCATCATAGCTTGTTTATAAGGCAAAAAGTAAAATTCAGTTTTCAAACAGTGCTCATTCCTGTTGGATAAGGTCGTTATAATTAGTCCTAAGTAAAGAAGCCAAAAACTTTGCAAAAAGTATGGCCAAATCTGCACGAATTCCATATGTACAAATGTGCTATAAGCATTATAGAGTAAAACTAATTGACCATTGTAATGATTCATACTGGACCTTCATCAAATATTCAATTTTTTTAGATGACCCTGTTTACAGTTGTCCACAGGCATTTAATTCTTAAGTTAGTCATTTTAATTCAAGTAATTATAATGGATTTTGCATAATGGTCACTATTTTAGTTAAGATGCTATATATATGTGTGAGTATACTCGCTTATAAGTCAAGTATAACTGCAAACTGCACAGACCCAGATCTGCCATTGCATAATGCACCCACATATCTGGGTCTATACAGTTTGTTTGGAGTAATCAGAAGAACAAACAACATAGATCCTGATATGCCAGTGCATTATGTGATGGTAGATCTGGGTCTATATTGTTTGCAGTTGGTGTTGACTTATAAGCAAGTATACATGGTATATACAGTATTCATTTGGTTCAAAGTTTTCAAGTTATACTATGCATCTGATAGCAAGTACATGGTGGGAACAATGTTTCTAGTAGCAACAACTTAAAAGGTAACACAGGTCTTTGAAATAGGGTGACCTGTCAATCACTGGGTTTACATTTCAAGTATTTGGTCTTGGTCTGCTACTTCAGAGGATGCTGTCTCCAGACATAATATATAAGCAATAGAGGTGTCTTCTTTGCTGTATGTACATGGATATATATAGGTAAAATTGTCCTACATGAAAATGTGATGGACCGAAATCTCAGAGAATGAATAAAATCAGCAAAATCACTATATCTACATTTCTTTATTGACAAAGTTCACAGCATGATGTTTGCTGAAATGAGATGTATAAAATATATAAGTACGGTACAAGATTTTTCAAGGATTTGGCAGGGTCAAAAGAGTAGGTATGTAATTACAGGAGATTAGAAATTACACAGGAGTATGGTACTGATCCAGTCTTCCTCCTATAATTTAGAGATAAAAATCAAATGCACTGCCAAACTTCATATGCAGACCCAAACCCGTTGCACAGTCTTGTTTAATATGCATTATTTAGTAATTAATTAATTAATTAATTAACCGCTCACTCCCCTTTTATTAATATTCCAAGATTGTTCAATCAGGTGTTAAGAATTGGTAGACCCTCTAATGAAAACAATGTAAATTTATTTTACATAATCAGAGTTTATTTGGCTTACCAGAATGTCACTGTGATTCCCAGAGGCAAAACTGTGCAAGTCAGATTGGTAAATTTATCCAGTTTTGTCAGATTTTACCAGGACAGGACCCTCAGATAGTATCTAATTTTTCAGCTCCATTAATTTCAGCAAGCTTTCAAGAACATTTTTGCATTAGATATTGTACATGTGTGCTTTTTGATAACAATTATCACAAAAATGTTGATATATTTTCAATTAAATTTAGGATATTAAACAAGTGTTCATTTGATATGAAATTTATTGAATGAGTTCAATAATATTATATGCCATGAGCTGCTTGCATTATCATTTAACATTAAGGACTCTGCATTACTTAAAGACATTGCTAAATGTTAGACTGTAGTGTGGTGAATGATTTTTAGCTCACATGGTCATAAGGCCAAGTGAAGCTTATGGTATGACCCAGTGTCCAGTATGCATTGTTCATTATGCGTCATCCAGTAATATTTTCCACATTAAACTTCTTCTAATTGTCTACTGGTCCTCTTGTAATAGAGCATTATGATGGTAATAAATAGAAGCAATATGTGCTTAATTCATTTTAATTATGTGATTAATATCTTCTATTTATGTGAGTAATGCATTTTAATTATGTGATTAATGTATTTTAATTATGTGATTAATACATTTTAATTATGTGAGTAATGCATTTTAATTAAATGTAAATCCTAGATAAAATCAGAGATTCATATGTTTAGTCAGCCAAGTTAATGTAAATGGAGTTATCTAGGACCTTTTCATACTTTCTCTATTGCAAATGATGAATTATTCAAGTTAATGTAAATGGAGTTATCTAGGATCTTTTCATACTTTCTCTATTGTAAATGGAGTTATCTAGGACCTTTTCATACTTTCTCTAATGTAAATGGAGTTATCTAGGACCTTTTCATACTTTCTCTATTGCAAATGATGAATTATTCAAGTTAATGTAAATGGAGTTATCTAGGACCTTTTCATACTTTCTCTATTGCAAATGATGAATTATTCAAGTTAATGTAAATGGAGTTATCTACGACCTTTTCATACTTTCTCTATTGTAAATGGAGTTATCTAGGACCTTTTCATACTTTCTCTAATGTAAATGGAGTTATCTAGGACCTTTTCATACTTTCTCTATTGCAAATGATGAATTATTTAAGTTAAAGCTTAAGACTTAAAATGAAAATATTAGAGAGGAAAAAGTTAATTATTTGATTACAATTTTTTTTTCCATTTTTAAGTAGAAGTATGGAGGAGGAATTGTAAAACAATATATATGAATGATTGATAATGTAAGTTTGTAATCTGTTCCATCTAGTACACTGCCCTCCAAATGTTTCATTTCATTTTCAGATTCATAACATCAAAAAAGACACAAGGACAGAGAATATAAAACTTGCTATTTTAAACAAAAACACAATAAATGTTTATTTTTCAGGTTTGTAGATAAAACATAAAAAATTGGAAAATCACTACCAAATGAACAAGAATAATTTTTACTTCAAAAAAGACAAAATTCTGGAAACATGGTCAAAGCTGACTTGCTTATGATATTTAAATATATTGTGAAACTGTCCTGAATCATAATTTCCCAAAATGACTCCATTGTTACTTTTCATTTTCCCTTCCAAAATATATAATTTTATCTGAGAAAATATACGTAGATAAAAAAAAAACACTATGTTAAGGAACTTATAGAGAGCATTGTACAAAGTTATTTTAAAAAAATGTAAATTCTGAAAAAGCTCCACCTAATTTATGTTAAGATCATCTGATGAGGAATCTGCTCTACTGTACGCTCTTCATTCATATGGCAACAAGATTATCTGACTTTTTAATAAACACACAGACTACAAGAGTTAAAAACAGATCCAATGCTAACATGGCTTCTTCATTAGATATAAAAGTGCTATTCTTTCTTCAACCTATTAGCAAAATCTTTTATTATATCATGTTTTGTTTATTATCTTTATAAACTAGTCAAACCTTTTTTAAGCCTGAGGTTCAACACTTGTTGGTAGCTAGAAAGGGGTACCATTTATACTTGCATATAGGTCAGGTCCAACTGCAGACTGTATAGACCTAGATCTGCTGTCATATAATGTGCCGGCAGATCTGGGTCTATGAAGTTTGTTAGGAGTAAACAGTAGAACAAAAAACAGACCCTGATCTGTCAGCACATCAGGGTCTGTGTTTTTTGCAGTTGGATATGGGTTATAAGCAAGGAAGATGGTAGGTAGCATTTGTTATTCATGGACTGTGATTGGTTGAGTACACTCCATGACCATTATGCTTATAGCTAACACCATCTATAATAACAAACTTGATTATGCATGGAGAGTGTTTTTTACCTTTCTCAAATTTGTATGATAGCCAATTACACAAACATTGCCACAAATAATCTCATTTTGTTTCTGATTATGATATTTAAACCATTATTTGTATTGCTTATATTCGGATCAAGAATGTTATTTCAATTTTTAATTCACTGTGTTTTTGTAATGTTAGATTTAAATTAAATAAACAGTTATTGTGCTCTCATATGCCACCTATGTGTGGCCTTATTGATTTGTCTTAAATAAAGATCTGTTGTGTATTTCTGTTCTGGAAATAAGTTACCAAACTGTTTCAAGCAAGGTGTGAATAACAAAACACCTATAATTGGTAAATCTTGTGGTGTATTGAATAGTAGGCTAATTTTGACCTTCACCTAGAGCCAGTTAGCAGTGACAGGCAGTCCATCAGGTATTTAGCTTCACCTGTCAATCACTGTCAGGTATAGCCAATCAGATCTCTGTATGGAACAACTTTCCTCAATGACAGGTAAATTTAGACTGAAGAAAAGGATAACCAACTTTGTTTTATTGAGGGGCTTTGGCCTTTCAGCAACCACCTGTGCAAAGTGAGAAAAATGTCCTCCCAAGACAGGTGCTGCATATTAAAGGTTCATTTATATAATAATTAGGATAATGATATCAGGGAAAAGAGGCTGTTTAAGACAAGTGGGTTGTTTAATAGAAGTGACATTCAAGACAAGTTTAACAATAATTGTTCCAAAGAATAATCTATCATATTAACTCATTTTATTTCAGAGTATATTGATACAATTACTATGGTAGGATGCTAGATTAGCACATTTCTTGGAGTGTATGAAATCTGGTAAGCAGGTTTTGGACAGAGTTTGTCACCCTATGGTAGGATGCTAGATTAGCACATTTCTTGGAGTGTATGAAATCTGGTAAGCAGGTTTTGGACAGAGTTTGTCACCCTATGGTAGGATGCTAGATTAGCACATTTCTTGGAGTGTATGAAATCTGGTAAGCAGGTTTTGGACAGAGTTTGTCACCCTATAGAAGTTTTAATTGCTAGTAGATATAGAGTGGTCAAATATTATTGTTATTATACCTCATAAAAGTAACGGTGTCAATGATTGGCACACAGAATGTAACAGATAAATATGTAATGCCTTCAGAAGTTTAAGAACTTCAATCGCCTGGGAGCAGAACGTGGTAGGTGTGTGTGTTTGGGGTGGACACTAGAACACTTCTGCACACAGTATATATATATATATATATATATATATATATATATACACACACACACACACACACACGAATATATAATAAATAGGCATAGGTATAATTGAGAAAACGATGGGGATGTATTATCCATGCTTTCTTGTAGACTGATAGCTTTTTAGTGCTTTAAAAGTGTCTCCAATAATTTTGAACAGATCAAAATGAATTTGTAAATGTAAATTCTTTTGTTTTTGTATTAATTTCACTAAGGACTGTTAAAAATAAAGGAAGTAAATGACATTCAGTTTCTTATATCAGGCTTTCCAAAAGCTAATATAGATGTTTCTTGATTTACACAGTGCAGATGGTATGCAATGTTCAAAATGATTTGTTGAACGCAATGTTATATACTGAACCTAGAGGCAAAGCCAAGGAGGGATCAAATTCATTTGCAAATGATTGGTCAAGCATTTGAACTTAGTAAACTATTCACGACATTACGTGACTGATATCATATTTGATAAACCCACCTCATATTGTGCAATATTACACAGGTTTAATACTACTTCGTGACATTATCTGACTGATATAATGTTTCATAAACCCACCTCATATAAGGTGTAAAGTCCAAGACATCCATATTTACTTTAAAGTAATATCACAACACTATAATGTGGTTCATTGAAAAGCCAAAGAACTGATGATGTAATATGCAGAATCTTATGTTAGCACTTATTTCAAGTGGAATTTATTAAACTCCTATAGGTTCCGTCTTAAGCTAACCAAGACTTAGAGAAGATAACATAAATAATGAAAAAGACACATGATATGCTCAGCTCATGACCTTTTCCCTACTAATGACCTTAACCTTTGAGCTAGGAACTTGACTATTGTATGATAAGGTGTGGACTTGGGTAACATTTCATGAAAATATCTGTAGGGTTTAACAAGTGACAGTCTGGATATGAAAACAGGTATTGCCTTACATTATCCCTTGTCATGACTTTTACCTTGGGGAAGAGGGTATGACTTGTGACCTTGATCTTTAGACAGGGACATGGCTGTGATAAGTGACACACCAGCTAGTCATGATATATACTTGGGCCACATTTCATCAAGGTATCTTCCAAAGTTATAAATTAGATAAGGATGCAAGTGACATGATTACATTTTCCTTTTTCTTGACTTCAACCTTGAGGCAGGGTGTGTGGCTATAGTACACAACACACTATCTCCTCAGGCTGTACACTTGGACAAAGTTTTCTGAAATCCAACCATTACTAAGTTATGGGCCATAGAAATGTTAACAGGCTGATGAGCAATGCCATATTATTCTGTTTGAAATGAACACTATTGTAAGATGTTCCATTTATAAATTACCTACAATTAAGGAATTTTCCTTATACAAAAACTGTGCTCAAATGGCATATGTAATTCCAAAGTTTAAAAATCGCTTTGGCATAATATTGCACGTTTTAAAACAGCTTAATTATATAAGAATATGCATTTTGCATAATTACTGCTATGTAACTCACATAATTCATGAAATTTTTCAATGAATTTTTACTCTTTCAAGTCTGTCTTCCCAAAGCTTGTAGTGACTGCCAGTGCATGCCTTCATGCACATTAGTGAGACATAGCAGTCTTTTTCTGACAGTGGTGTTGACATCAACAGTTTGCTATGGTTTTGATTAAAGTTTTTCATTTGCGTATAATTCCTAAATCCCTTGATAGGTTCTTGTTCTATTTGGCATGAATTATAGTGAAGCTAAGACATTCATTCTCTGTCATGTTTGCTTGCCCCTTTTATCTTGGGGTCATATTATGTTCTAGTCATAGAAACCTTGTGTTAAGGTTTTGGGTACAGTTTTTTTTACTTATATTTTCTAAACTTCTTTTTAGATTGTCATTATACTTAGCATAAATCAGTATGAAGCAAAGTCAATTCATTCTGGGATGCATGCTTCCCCTTTCACCTTGGGGGCCCTGGGTGACCAGGTGGTCTAAGGCACTCCCCTTTACAAATCACTCATATTTCACCTCTGTCTGTGTGAGCTTGAGTCTTGGCTTGGCCATCGCGGGTATGTGAGAAAGCCTGCCAGTAGCTTCCCATGGGTCAGTGGTTCTTTCTCCAACAAAATATACTGGCTGCCATGCACAGCCTATCATGTGCTGAAAAACCATGTTAAACCCGCAAAACCAGATCCAAACCCTTTGACCTTGCAGTCAAGCTCCCAGTCATATACAATTTTCATTATGGTTAAAGTTTTTTCATTTGCTTTCTATTTCCTAAACCCCTTTATGGATTTTGTTCATACTTGGATGAATCATTATGAAGCTAAGGCAATTCATTTTGCAACATGCTCCCTCAGCCATTTGACCTTGGGGTCAAGGACACAGTCATAGAAAGTCTGTATTAAAGGTTTGATGAAAGTTTTTTGCATTTGCTTTTATATTTCTAAACCCCTTGATGGATTTTTTTTTAATACTTTGGATGTACCATTATGAAGCTAAGATGATTAATTCTGCAACATGCTCAGTCAAACGTTTTGACCTTGGGGTCAGTGTCACATTTTACAGCAATGCTTTGATTGTTGCTCGACATGCAAGCCCTGACTTTTCTCTGGTGTCTGTAGTGAAGTGTATATATATATATATATATATATATATATATATATATATATATATATATATATATATATATATATATATATATATATATATATATATATATATATATCAGCTTCTGATTTAGTCGGAGTTTTTCCATTTAATCAAATCGGGTGTCTGCAGTGGGCTAATATGGCTTAGCCAAAAGTTGGCTAACTGCTTTGAAAAATAAAAGTTAAGAACTTTTGCTAAAATTAGGCAAAGCCTTTATAGTCCAGAACCTTAGCTAAATTTTGGCTGATCCTTCATAGTCCAGAACTTAGCTAATATTAGGCTAAGCTTTTACAACCCAGAACTTTAACCAAAATATGCCTAAGTCTCGATAGTCCAGCTCATGAAAGTATCTTCCGCATTTCCTCTCAGTACTGTTATGCATTTATGTCACACACACACCCATCACACACCCCATTTTGCCATACACAACTCTTCTTCTCTTTATGGTTTCACAAATATTCCACCTTTAAATATTGTTACAGTATCGGATCAAAAGTGAATAGCCACTTACACTGACGTCATAGGAGGTAAATTAACAGCATTGATGTTTCTAAAGAATCTCCTGACAACAATTTGAAAGAAAATAGTACTTACTTATCTAATAGTTGGCAAATGATCTCTTGGCTCTTATCATAGCTTGTAATCACTTAGTTATAGAGTCAAACAGTCTTCTGATTGATTGAATGAGAGAGCCCCAAATGTCAAGAATACTATGAATGTGATCAGAATTAGATTTTATTTCATGTAGTCCTTTTCAAGCATGGATTTAATTGTTTGACATATATTCTTACTAATATTGAGGTCCATGGTCTGTGATTGCCGGGTTAGGGATTCGTTTTCTACTGTTTTGTTCTACGAACATGGACCAAACAATTACCCTCCTGGAAGGTCTGTTCCCCATTTGAAACTCCTTTGCAATATCTGTCCAAAATTTGTCAAGAAAGTATTCTTGTTCACTTGTCAGTCATATTTTCCCTCCACTGGGGTCACATTTCCAACACCGTTTCATGCACCCCGTTAAAACATGGCTGAAATATTCTTAAATTGCAAGTGTGAAACCTTTTCCAAACATTTTTCAATTTTAGAACGTGATATTCCAGTTATTTAAAATAGTTTTTCTACCATTTAAATCTTTATTGACTAACTTACGTATCGTCTGTTTCGGACCATCAGTCAGTTCCTTACAATTAGGCACCGTGTTTTTGTTTACATCACAGAAAAGTATAACAATAGCACTCGCTACAAATTTACAATTACAGACTACATTCTATAGGTTGCGGAGTGCACACATGAAATCAAGCATGCGGGATAATTCTTATCTGTGCAGCGACCATTTGAAATCATATTCCACTAAATGACATTGACTTTTACTCGGGTGGCTACTCACTTATGACCCATTAGTGTATGAATGAGTGATGTATTCTTGCAGTATTAAATTCTATAAATCTCTTGTATGCACAATGCACAAAATATAATTAATGGTTCTGACAAGTAAAGACATTAAGACATTTCCGCAAGGGAAAAAAAAACAAGAAAACACAACACAACCAAAATGACAAAGCATAAACAAAAACACCCCACTGACCTCACCCTTTTTATTGAGGGAGTCGAAAAACAATCACTAGGGAGCGACTACTTTCCCCATAAACATTGAAATACAAATCAAAGCTCCCCAAATCGATACGTCACCACAACCAAGGTGGAAATATGAACAGACCAACTGGAAAAAGTATAAACAGCTAGGTGAAACAATCAAAGTTGAAGGGATATACAACCAGGATATCGACACATTTAATGATAACATAATTGAAACGCTCATAATAATAGCAGAAGCCTCGATACCAAAAATGAACAAACCAACTATCACATGGTGGAATAAAGACTGTCAAGCAGCCATTAGAGAAAGAAAAAAAAAGACTCTACATAGATTCCAAAGAACAAAAGTCGCCAGAGACTTTACAAATTACGAAGAAAAAGAAAAAGCAGCTAAAACCGTAATACTAGAAGCAAAACAAAAATCCTGGAGAGAGTACTGCTCAAAAGTAGATTGTATCATTAAACCCGAGGAAGTGTGGCAACAGATTACAAAAATGAGAGGCAAAAGCAAGTCGACTACTCCCGACATACCTGGAAATAACAACAAAACCAAAGCAGAGGTATTTGTACAATTTTTTTCCAGTATGAATAGCGATGCTAACCTTAATGACAATTTAAAAAACATAAAAAAAGAATTTGAAGAACACCATAACATTAGTACCACCAAGGATGGAGACAATAACGGCCCCTTGAACATACAATTTGTGAAAGCCGAATGGGCAAGACCCTAAATGGCAAAAAAACCACATCCCCTGGTGAAGATACCCTAGATATGAAATATACAAAAATCTCCCCAACAACCTCATAACAGTATTACTTGACCTAATTAACAAAATTTGGAACACAGGCAAAATCCCGAAAAGATGGAAAAAAGCAGTAGTTATCCCAATTCCCAAACCCGGGAAACCAACCGATGACATAAAATCATATAGGCCTATTTCACTAACCAACAATATATGTAAAATCATGGAATGATAAATAATAGACTGAGATATTTTTGGGAAAGCCGGGGCCTAATATTGCACAATTGATCAGATAATTAGACTGGCATCTGCCATTAAACTAGCTTTTAATCACAAAAAGAAACAATCAAGATATGTCACAGCCATTTTTCTAGACTTGGAGAAAGCATATGACCTGATGTGGACAAAAGGGCTGAACTATAAACTCAAACTCCACGGAATAACTGGGAATATGCACAGATGGATAGCAAATTTCCTAGCTGATAGGAAGATCCAAGTCTGAATCGGAAAACAATACTCCGAACAATATCTACTTCATAATGGCACACCTCAAGGAAGTGTCATCAGCCCGACACTGTTTAACATCATGATCAACGATTTAGAAAAATCTGTTGACCCCAAAGAACTCGATCTATCACAATTTGCAGACACAGCGGAATATGGAAATCTTGGAACCCCGCAAACCAAGCAATAATAATAAAAAAAAATCCAAACAGGACTAAATGAGATAGGAAAACAGGGCGACAAATGGGGCTTTAAATAGACCCCCCGCAAAAAAAACAAAAAACAGGAGTAGTATTTAGCACAAGAGGCCGCCCCCCCCCCCCCCCCCCCCCCACCACCAAAACTCTTCTTTAATGGAGTACCTATAAAGTTTGAAAAGCAAGCAACTTTCTTTGGTATGACACTTGATGAAGAGCTCACATCAGAAACCCACATCAAAGAGCTCACAAAACGATTAAATTGAGATACTAACCTGCTCCGCAACCTTAGAGGCGCTAACTGGGGGGCCGACCAGAAAACGCGCATGACCCTATACAGGGCACTAATACGAGCCGAACATGACTATGGTTGTCAAGTCTATGGATCAGCAAGTGCCGCATTACTCCAACAATTGGATACAATCCAATCAAAAGCACTTCGTACGTGTACTGGAGTACTAAAAAATACATCTACTCAGGAAATCCTCGTAATAACAGGAGAACCCCTGTTAGACTTAAGGCGTAAGGAAATGATGCTGATGTACCTCAGCCGAGTTTAAAGATTGCTGAAAATAGTGTTTTTTTGAAACGCGACAGGTTCGGGGGGGGGGGGGGGGTGGGGGGTCCAAAATTGTGTTTTTCACACGACACGTCGTGTTATGGCCCCTCCCCCCCCCCGATGTTAACCTACGGGCGTCTGTATAATCGTTCGTTCGTTGGATTAACGACGTGTGCGGCCATTCGGCCATTTACGTCCAACAATGGCCGAATGGCCACACACGTCTATATAAATATGATAAGACACCCAATACCGATATAAAACTACTAGTGAATATTCTTCATACAGGAAAGAGTGCATTCACCTACACAGTACGAGAAACTCTATATACTAGTAGGAAAATAAGCTGATACACGTATCAATATCTTACATAATGTTTCGCGATGTTTTCTTCCATCTCCGTTAGTCTCCCTATATCTCTTCAGAATGATCAAATTTGAGGCACCTTTTTTAAATATATTACTTGATCTTAAGATACTGCCCTTTATTCTTGTCAATACTTTTGAAACCTCTCGTCTTTTTCCACTCATCCAATTGCATGTATATCTCACGCCTTTATATAGTACATTTTTAGCACTTTCATCATATATACTACATTACATCAATAAATGTGTCTAAGGTACTTTTCTGTAAATTGGACTTAAATTGATAATGTGAAAACTGTAAAGTCCAGGCCTTAATTTCTCAGATTCCCTGTTATTCTCTGGTAAATCGTATAGTTTCAAAGTATCGATTTCAAGTGGACACTATACCGATTGGTGTGAGATCACATATTCACACTAATTACAATCGAAATACTGTATTACGGTAGCTGTCATTGCATAGACATGTCCCTTCATTTCCAAAATTACATCATGTGCACATCACACACCATTTTAGTGTTCATTACGGCTACTCAACAGAGATTCTTGGCTTAACATTCCCAAGTTTCTTTTTTCAATCATGAACTCACTAGAGAACTTTTTTTCTGAACTCGTGCAAATAATTCCATAAGAGTATCATGATGCTTTTGACATGGCTCTATTTTGCCTAGCGTACTTGAACATTTTGACATGGCTCTATTTTGCCTAGCGTACATGAACATTTCCCATTTATTATTCCACATGATTTTATATTATTACAGGAAAGTTGTATCCATTTTTGCTATAAAGGATTGTGTCAAGGAATAAAAATCTATCTCTGCTGATTAAAGTAAATGACGGGGGTTAAATTAACTTTTGTGCATAGAACATATGGTCATAAAAACTATGCATATTTTCACCAATTTATCTCCCTTTAATAAAACATGTTTGATCTGTATTAAATATCTCAGGTAAGACCATTGTTTATAGGAGATATTTAGAAGGTAGATTAGTCAAAAAGATTTCTATCATTGCTTTTGTTTTTCTACCCTTTAGATATATAGGTAATGACACTTTTTATGGATAATAATTCCCTAGGTATGATAGACAAAAATATTGATTTGACAATAATGGCTAATATCATCAAACAATAATATGAAAATTCAACCGTAAATCTGTCTGAGCAACGGCTTTCTATTATTTGCATTATTTGTTTTCTCTAAAAAGATATATTCTCATCTAACGATCTTTTGGGTGTAATATACACAATAGGAATGGCTGTGTAATTTAAACGAAACTCAATACCAAATGGGTCAACATGTTGAAATGAGTATAAATTCTGAAAATACAATTATGTTTCTCCGGAAATATTCTTCTACCTTTGTTTAAACGTATTTTACTGCCAAATAATACCCAGTGACTGGGCATATGTTCTCTCCACTTATATTGTCCACTCCCTACGTGATATACAAATTTAAAGCTGCGTAATAGTAGCCTAAAATTAAAAAAATACAGCAAAATTCGATCAGTGTTCAAAATATTTGGTATTTTGTATGTACCTCTGAACATGCCAAAATAATGTTTTTGTCTGTGAGATTATCATTACCCCATAACAAATGCTGAATGATAATACATGGAACAAAAGATAAAAGATTTCTAGGGTCTAACCTTTGAGCTACCATACATACTCACTTACAAGTCGAGTCCAACTGCAAACTGCACAGACCCAGGTCTGCCGTCGTATAATGCAACAATATAGACCCTGATCTGCCGACGCATAATGAGACGGCAGATTAGTGTCTATGTTGTTTGCAGTTGGACAACACTTGTACGCGAGTATATACGGTAATTAATATGGACAATGATAAAAGAAGAGTTGAACTGTTTCATTTCCACCACATGAGCAAAAAGGAGATGGTGAAAGTTGAATTTGATATGAATCAGCACAAATGGCGCTTCAACCGCGAAGAAGTCTCTGTATTCTATGTGTAAGAAACAATTATCATAGTGTCCTTCACTGTATTCATCCTCAAAGCTTTCTTAAAAGATAAAATAGAAGGTGTATTTGGTGGCACTCTCCAGTTTCGTACTTCGCATAGCAGTTTCGTACTTTGCATAGGGGTTAGATTTGTAAAGAAAAAGAATTATCCAGGTTTTCCTCACTGGCTGTCCTGGCTATTTAAAAAAGATCTTGTATATCTTAGGTATTGTTAAAAGAACTTTGAATTCCCTTTATTTTGGTGTATGATTGATGGGTGAAATTTGGGTTATAGAGTGTACAGCTTGGTCTTACTTAAGATGTGCACCTATCAAAAAACTGCAAGCTCCGCTTGGTCATTTTCACTTCCTGGACTTCAAAGGTAAATAAAAAGAAAAAGAGCTGATAACTTTTTTTTTACTTTTTAGATATTTTGTAATTCATTCATAGTACTTTCAGAGGCTGGTATTGTCTGCTCTGGCAAAATTCTTTTCCATATTTTAATAACTGCTGAAAATAGTGCACTTTTGACTAATTCAGGCTGATTTTTCGAGTACTTTGGAGCGGCCATTTTGTCTGCTGTGTGCTTACGTCATGTCCAGTTTCCACAAGTACAATATGTACAGAAATTTCAGCCACAGTACATGAAAGTAACATAAAGGTATGCCAACATTCTCTCCATTGTCCATGTTGCAAATGCAAAATACTTCATCTTACACCTGTCACTCTCTCAGAAGCATATATTATCTGTAGAACGTCCCCTTTATGAGGCACTTATTCCATTATTTTGGCTTCTAGTTAAGCTACCATCAATTTTGCTAAATTTGGTTGATGTTGCTGATGCAATATCTATTTTCCAAGTTGCAAAAAATACTCTGTTTGCCCAACACTTCTTTACTAATATTTTATAACTGCAGCAGATGCTTTAGAGTTTGCGATTTACTGCAGTGTATGGCTTGTCTTTCATGCTGAGTTCGGTAACTTGCACAATCATCATAACAATATATACTGATTATATAATACAAATGTAAACAGTCGTCAAACCATTTATTTGTGGTAAGGTAGTACAAACAAGAAATATTGTCTTAAAAAGACTGATAAGACCACAATGCAGTAAAATAGTTTATCACATGATAACTAATTTTTCTACTTTAGACAATCTATATAAAATATATTGTTGATATTAAACCAAGTAGAACATCTCATGACGTCTTAAATGGCGTTGCCAATTCATGGAATGCAAAGATGTAATGTAGAAAGCAGCTGGATACGCTTAAAGGTCATTTCTAAATTTCGTATTTCAGTTTTATTGAATGAAATTGTTTCTTTTCTTCATATGATAAATTTAACCTTATATTGCATACATTCCCAATAAAATGTATGACACAGGTTGAATAATTTTAATCTTTAAAATAAATTATTTAACTCCTTTTTAATTAGATTTGAAATGAACAATCATATAAGATCAGTTATAACTGTGATAATTAGAAGATAAATCAGAAAATTGAGTTCAATGTTATTTACATACAAACATTCAGCTGAAATATCATTAGTGTATAAAAATAACACGTGACATCTAAAGATGTATTCCAACAACAGAAAAAATTCTGAATAAAATGTATTGCAAAAACTCTTCCTAAAATGCAAGAGAATCATGTTCAAATCCCAGTATGATCCTAATTTTTTTTTTTAAATTTTTTTATTCCAAGTATGTGCTTTCTTACCTTGAATTAGGATAGAGAACTATGTTACTACTGATATTTTCTGTAGGAATGTACACAAAACACAGCAGAACATAAACGGTAAACAGCTGACATTACCGTAAGAAATGTGCTACTTTGTTGTACACTTTAGCTAGCCAACACGTTTGAGCATAAGACAAAAAGGAAATTTTCTTGGACAGAGTGAATAATGGATATATTTCATCTCGTGGGTGAAAAACTCGAGTTTTTTACTCGTGGCTTCGCCGCTCGTGGATGAACTATTTTCACCCACTTGATGAAATATATGTTATTTACTCGATACAAAAAAATATCCTCGATATATTCAACTTGCACTATACTATATTCATCATAAAGCAGTGATTCGCTGTTATTTACTTGAAAATATGAGCCATATCAATTCCTATCTACTTTGAAATTATGTGTACGATTATATGTCATGCCAGTATTTGATAAAAGGTGAGAGAGTATCTTCTTATAGACACGCACTATTTGGTACTAACAATTGCCTGGATTCTTCTTCGCGTTAGAAAATCATCATCCCAAGACAAGAAGGAACCAGAAATATTATACTGTTTATTTTCGCAGGAATCTGATTTTCCCTTAATTGGAGAAATCATAATAATAATATATTTCTGAGTCATTTTGAAAGCCCAGTGCTTGACAAGAACGGAAATATTATAATTGGAAAATCACTGTATTCATGCTGGCAAGGGTTAATCCTTTTCGATAAATATTGGAGATAGTTGAGTGATTGAGCAGTTTCATCAAAACATACACGATCTTTGTCAATTGACTTTGTTGTCACCACCGTCGATATTGACCTAAGCTATGCACTCATACAATTTGATGGCTGCATTTATCTTGAGAAAAGTCCTTTAATGCCAAGATGATCCCAATGAGTCTTGGTATTCAGCTGTATTTCTCTGAAGCAAGTATATATACGTGATTGAAGATACATCTTGAAATATACAGTTATTGATATCAAAGTAGGTCACAGTGACCCAACATTACACGCTTATCATTAAGCTCCATATTTCTGATTCTTTTGCATGGAAATTCAAGAGGCATGATGCTTGAGGAAGGCTAATTACCGTTCCAAGAACATGTTACTTGGTTACTAGAATACCTATAAATTTAGGTAGCCACGCCATGATCGTATTATATCCGAATTCATACACGATCTCTTCCCCAAAATGATAATTCATTTTTTACACATTATTTTTCGTACTTTGAAGAATTTTTTTTTTTTTTTTCATGTACGAAAAAATAGATGAAATTTCGGGAGACATACCACGATCGTGTTATATCCGAATTCGTGCTATAGCGAAGCGTGCTATAGTGGGGTCCTACTGTATATGTTTTGTGCTCAATATGTTGCGTTAATATTTGTAAACAATGGTCCTTACCAGACAATGAGACATAACATTCTATGTATTTCCTAACCTTTATTTTCAGTCCGTGCCATTTTAGTACAAATGGTGGTATTTTACATGAATAGAAACAAATATTAGTCTCCTAGAAGACCATCTGTTTCACTGTAAGTGAAACGAGCAGTCGAAGTGTGTGACTTCCAACAAAAGTAGCCATGTATCAAATCAAGACCATATATATCTATATGGTCTTGATTTGATACATGGCTACTCAAGACCACACATATATATATATATATATATATATATATATATATATATATATATATATATATATATATATATATATATATATATAACGTCG
Organism: Margaritifera margaritifera; assembly: GCA_029931535.1. Lineage (NCBI taxonomy): Eukaryota > Metazoa > Mollusca > Bivalvia > Unionida > Margaritiferidae > Margaritifera > Margaritifera margaritifera. Next base: position 3,996,165 of record JAQPZY010001538.1, read on the forward strand.
TAAGATTGTGCAATATCTCTAATCACAACTGTCTCAATGGCAAAAACAGATACACATGTAAGTCAGCCATGATAAATGGGAGCAATGGGTTACAAAAGGTAAGTGGATTAGGAATCAATCACAGTAAAATACAAGTCACCATTAAACTCATTCTCCTTGGCCTTCTCAGTAAGAAAAGATAGTTCACCCACTATTATTGTGTGGTGGTGTTATTACTTCTTTTTCCTTTATTTGCCATTGCAGTCTACATAGTGGTCATTGATCTTGTTGCTGTGATCATAGAACTTATTTCTTTCGTGTTATTTCATAAGATTCAAACCTCTCGTATTGACGTTGGTATTCTCCCACATGACTGTATTAGTTAGCAAGTTCACAAAAAAGTATGGAATAGCTCAGTTTGTATGTGATGCAGAGAAAAAGGGATATAGAAAGATAAAGAGATGAATAAAAAAGAAGTTAAGATCCCTTTCCTTTCAATCTAAGTTGAAGGTTTTCAAATATCGATATCAGGCACGTATTTAGAAAGATTCTTCAGCTTCAATTTGGAGACAAATACTGTCTTTTCTATTCGTTCAGAAAAATAGTAGGTCTTGTCTGTATGTTCCCAGAAAACCCCCCAGCAAATACAGGAATTCTTCACCAAGATGTTGACACACTGGTTAAATGTTAGACAGCTTTACTTAATGGTTCTGTACGATAATTGTAGATATTTCATAATATTTTTCAGTCTAAATATGTTAGTAAATATGCATAATACCATTTAATATTTTTCAGTCTAAATATGTTAGTAAATACTCATAATACCATTTAATATTTTTCAGTCTAATATGGAAGTAAATACTCATAATACCATTTAATATTTTTCAGTCTAATATGTTAGTAAATACTCATAATACCATTTAATATTTTTCAGTCTAATATGGAAGTAAATACTCATAATACCATTTAATATTTTTCAGTGAAATATGTTAGTAAATACTCATAATACCATTTAATATTTTTCAGTCTAAATATGGAAGTAAATACTCATAATACCATTTAATATTTTTCAGTCTAATATGGAAGTAAATACTCATAATACCATTTAATATTTTCCAGTCTAATATGGAAGTAAATACTCATAATACCATTTAATATTTTTCAGTCTAATATGTTAGTAAATACTCATAATACCATTTAATATTTTTCAGTCTAAATATGGAAGTAAATACTCATAATACCATTTAATATTTTTCAGTCTAATATGGAAGTAAATACTCATAATACCATTTAATATTTTCCAGTCTAATATGGAAGTAAATACTCATAATACCATTTAATATTTTTCAGTCTAATATGTTAGTAAATACTCATAATACCATTTAATATTTTTCAGTCTAAATATGGAAGTAAATACTCATAATACCATTTGATATTTTGCAGTCTAAATATGTTAGTAAATACTCATAATACCATTTAATACTTTTCAGTCTAAATATGGAAGTAAATACTCATAATACCATTTAATATTTTTCAGTCTAATATGGAAGTAAATACTCATAATACCATTTAATATTTTTCAGTCTAATATGTTAGTAAATATGCATAATACCATTTAATATTTTTCAGTCTAAATATGTTAGTAAATACTCATAATACCATTTAATATTTTTCAGTCTAATATGTTAGTAAATATGCATAATACCATTTAATATTTTTCAGTCTAAATATGTTAGTAAATACTCGTAATACCATTTACTATTTTTCAGTCTAAATATGTTAGTAAATACTCATAATATCATTTAATATTTTTCAGTCTAATATGTTAGTAAATATGCATAATACCATTTAATATTTTTCAGTCTAAATATGTTAGTAAATATGCATAATACCATTTAATATTTTTCAGTATAAATATGTTAGTAAAGACTCGTAATACCATTTAATATTTTTCAGTCTAATATGTTAGTAAATACTCATAATACCATTTAATATTTTTCAGTCTAAATATGTTAGTAAATACTCGTAATACCATTTAATATTTTTCAGTCTAATATGTTAGTAAATACTCATAATACAATTTAATATTTTTCAGTCTAAATAATTGTTAGTAAATATGCGTAATACCATTTATGAACTACTTCCAATACATATACTTTGAAACAAAATGTGTTACAATCTTGTCCGAAACTACAAGTATAAAAATGTTTAACATGGTGCTGGTATAATAATAATAATAATAATAATAATAATAATAATAATAAATAGTAGTAGTAGTAGTAGTATCGAAGAAAAGTGCTAGATATAGCGATGCTGATGTCGTCGCAATTGGTGTCAACAGAATGTTAAAGGTTTTGTGCAATCCTAAAACTGCGAAAAAAGGTGAGACATAGTGTTCCACAAAATGCTCTTATTCTTTTTTTTTTTATAATTACTGAACTATAAGAATAATTTCAGCGTGTAACACTGCAATCCCCATTTTGCCCATTGTGAGGATGGCATCTGTCACTGCGATCGATCAACATGATGCATTTCGATAGCTAACACCTTGGGGCTCACACACACACACACACACACACACACACACACACACACACACACACACACACACACACACATATATATATATATATATATATATATATATATATATATATATATATATATATATATATATTATGGTAAGGCTTTTCCACTTTTCCAGATTGGTTTAATTATATGATTTAGTGGCTCTCCTGTGAAGATATTTTTTTGAGGATTCATAAATACCCGTCAGAAACGATTGGTTTCAAGAACAAAATTTAAGAGGAGTAATTGTCACGTTATATTATTGCTATGATGCTTTGAACCTAATTTATATCTTCGCCGGTACACATGTCATATCACATCAAAGCTTCATACAAACTTAAGGCATAAGCTACTCATATAACTGTCATCCAGAAAATGGCATCTTTCATTTGCTTGTATAATAGATCACAGTAAATGAGTAAAGAGTGAATAAATTAGGATCACCTCACTTTTTATGCCAAGACTGTCATCATTTGAATACTCACATAAATCCATTTACTATTTGCTCCGTATATATATTGGCCTGAAAGTTATATAATTGGTACACCTACTCAAAGCAATTATCATACTTGTGTGCAGTATTGTATTCTGATTTCACCAGGACATCTTTGTAAAAACCTTGGTTTGCTATTTCCTACGCGACCGTTGATCCGAATACTTTTCATACAGAAAAGACCATATAAATCCCCGAAAATACATTTCACACATCTTGGACTTATCCCTCTGACTTTCCTTAGTCCCTCTTGATACGACCTTTAACATCAAGTAGCCTATATGGTAGCTGATACCACCTTCAACATCGGATAGCTTATGTAGCAACTGATACCACCTTCAACATCAGATAACTTATGTAGCTACTGATACCACCTTCAACATCAAATAACTTATGATAACAACTGATACCACATTCAACATCAGATATGTTATGTAGCGACTGATACTATCTTCAATATGCAAGAGTTTATGTTGCAAATTATCCAACCTTTAATATAAGATGTATGTGTAATGTAGCAACTAATACCACCTACAAAATATCAGACACTGCTTAGGTTAGCAACTGATACCACCTTCAACATCAGATAACTTATGTAGCAACTGATACCACCTTCAACATCAGATAACTTATGTAGCAACTGATACCACCTTCAACATCAGATATGTTATGTAGCAACTGATACTATCTTCAATATGCAAGAGTTTATGTAGCGAATTATTTGACCTTCAACATCAGACATGCCTATGTTTTCTTTGACATCAGATAGCTTATGTTAGCAACTGATATCCATTCAATCTTCAACATCATATAACTCCTGTAGCAGTTGATACCACTTTCAATATTATATATGTTATGTATTAACTGATACTTTCTTCCACATCAGATAACTTATTTAGAAACTAATATTGCTCTCAATATCTCAATATCAGAGAGCTTATGTTAGCAACTGATACCACCTTTAACATCAAATAGCTTATATGGCAACTGATACCACCTTTAACATCAAATAGCTTATATGACAACTGGGACCAGCTTTAATATCAGATAGCTTATATAGCAACTGATACCATATTCAATATCAGACAGTTTATGTAGCAACTGATACTATCTTCAACATCAGATGTTATGAAGCAACTTATACTATCATCAATATGCAAAATTTATGTAGCAACTTATCTGATCTTTAACATCAGATAGCTAACGTAGCAACTGATACCACCTTCAATATCAGATAACTTGAGTAGCAACTGATACTATCTTCAACATCAGATATGTTATGAAGCAACTTATACTATCATCAATATGCAAGAGTTTATGTAGCAACTTATCTGATCTTCAAAATCAGATAGCTTATGTAGCAGCTAATACTATCTTCAACATCAGATACGTTACGTAGGAACTGATACTATCTTCAACATCAGATACGCTACGTAGGAACTGATACTATCTTCAATATGCAAGAGTGTATGTAGCAAATTATTTTACCTTTAACATCAGATAACTTATGTAGCAACTGACAACACCTTCAAAATCAAATAACTTATGCAGCAACTTACAACACCTTCAAAATCAAATAACTTATGCAGCAACTGATACCACCTTTAGCATAAGGTAACTTATGTAGCAGATGATACCACTTTCAACATGAAATATGTTATGCAATAAGTAATACTATCGTGATCAGACATGTTATGAAACTGATGCTATCTTCAACATCAGATATGCTTATGTTTTCTTCAACATCATATAACTTATGTAGCAACTGATATCCCCTTCAACATCAGATAATGTATGTGGCAACAAATACTATCTTCAACATCAGATATGTTATGTAGGAACAGGTGCTGTCTTCAATATGCGAGAGTTTATGTAGCAACTTATCTGACCTTTAACTTCAGATAGCCTATGTAGCAAGTGATACAACCTTCAACATCATGTAACTTATGTAGCAACTGATACCACCTTCAACTTATGTATCACTGATACTTTCTTCCACATCAGATAACTTATGTAGCAACTGATATCACTCTCAATATCAGAGAGCTTATGTTAGCAACTGATACCACCTTTAACATCAAATAGTTTATATGGCAACTGATACCACTTTTAACATCAGATAACTTATATGCCAACTGATATCACTATCAATATCAGAGAGCTTTTGTTAGCAACTGATACCACCTTTAACATCAAATAGTTTATATGGCAACTGATACCACCTTTAACATCAGATAACTTAATGTAGCAACTGATACCACCTTCAATATCAGATAGCATATGTAGCAACCAATACCACCTTCAATATTAGATAACTTAAGTATCAACTGATACCACCTTCAATATCAGATATGTTATGTAGCAACTGATACTATCTTCAACATCAGATATGTTATGTAGCAACTTAATACCACATTCAGCACCAGAGAGCTTATGTAGCAACTGATACCACCTTTAATATCAGACATCTTATGCTAGCAACTTATATCACCTTCAATATCAGATAACTTATGTGGAAACTGATACCACCTTCAACATCGGATATGTTATGTAGCAACTGATACCACCTTCAACATCGGATATGTTATGTGGCAACTGACACTATCTTCAACATGTTATGTAGCAACTGGTGCTGTCTTCAATATGCGAAAGTTTATGTAGCAACTTATCTGACCTTTAACATCAGATAGCCTATATGTAGCATCTCATGCACTAAAAACAACGGACTCTAATAAAATTTAATATGGTTAGAAAATTAAGTGATCTCAATACTCGTTATTGTATGTGTATCATTTAAATAAGTAAATGATATGTACTTAAGTTGTACACGGCAAATATGTCTAATAGTAAAAATAAGTATGATAATTCTATGGGAGTTCTTGGTCTCTTAGTCCTCAACTACAGCTTTGTTTTCGCATTTAGCTTTATGTCTCAAATAACATGGGCTGTGCTGACATGAAAATTTTTGGTGGCTGTATTTTTCTTCTGGAGTACTTATCACAACATCAGTGGAAAGATGCTCTCTCCAGTTTTAAAATGCAGTTTAAGTATGATCATGTACCAGACCGTTGGATAGAAGAAGTCCTAATGTATTACATGTATGTATTACTTACAGTTAACAGTCATGAATAGTGAGGGGGAGGAAAAGACTAGGGACTCTAGATCACTGTAATGGCCTCAGAAAATGTCACCAAAAAAAATTCTTTATTTTAAAAACTTTTTTATTTATTTTGTATAGACATACCTTTGTCTTTAATAATACGTTATAATTTTCATATTTATCGCGTGCGATGACGTCATCGGCAGCCGCGCGTGAGGTGTAAAATGCGAAAAATGTGAAAAATTCGTCTGATTATAATGTATTTATACAAATTTAACTATTCCCGCAGTCATGAAACAACGGGAAACTTTCAATACATTTCCCTTATTAGATAAATTGTAATCTCAGAAAATTGTATATTGTTTCACTCATGTGGGATACGGTAATTTTAAAGAAAATGGTTACATTCTATGGGAGGCAACAGTGACGCTTTTATCGCAGCAGCAGTTTACAAGGTATGCAAATTTCATTTTACAAATATCAAATATTATGCCACAATAAATGAGTAAAGTATGAAATTAAATGCAGTTATACTTTATCAGACACACATATTCTTTAGAAATTAAGGAAAATCTTCACGGTTTAAATATTTCCAGGCGGTGTTGATTTGCAGACGACGTGTTTTATGACGATGTTGACAATCCAGCTTGGTTTATAACATATTTGTATCAGACTGGTATTTTGGACAAATATTTCTCTATAACAGCATTATATATAGTGCTATGAAATACTGTGAAACTGTTGTTAATTCGTTTTTAAATTTTTGGTAAATAAAATTACAATCTTAGAAAGCGATTGACATACATATGCATAGATTGTCTGAAGCAGTTTCCGTCCAGAACCAGTCAGGCCTACCTCACGTTCATCACTTATTGAACACTCAATGTAGTACAATTTGAATTGACAGAATAAATAATTAACATTCAAATTAAGGTACATTTTGTCTCAGCAATTAACAAAAATAATCCATGAGAATTAACGATCGTGCGGTAACTGGTGCCAGTTTCTCTAGGGGAATCTAGTTCCAAACTCACTACGTTTACAACTGGAAGGGTTAGTGAGGAAAAGCGCTATGAATATATGATTTATATTGATTTGCAAACAAGTACAAAACCATATCTTATATAAACAGTGTGCTAAAGACCAGAAACATTTCGTAGAAAGATAATACTTGGGGTTGATACAGAGTACAAGAAGATTTATATAGCTCTTATAAATATATTTTATTTACATATAGTTTCGTGGTCCAATGGTATAATAACCACTTGTCTACAAATCCGACCTGGGTTCGATTCCCAGTAAAAAAGGATATTTTTTTTTTCTCATTTCAACTTAGTACAGATAGTAATCAGTAATAAATTTATTTTCCAGAATGATATGAAAAAATCTTAATGGTCACCAATTATTTAGTTTAAAAAAAAATTGTAATACTAAGTTAAGATATTAACATGTAATAATTGTATTTTCCTGATGATTATAAAACAATCTCAATAGTGACCACTGATTTTTTTATTTTTGTAAAAAAATAAATAAAATAATTGTACATAGTATCATACATAGTGTCGTTATATGTTTTATTCTTCAGCATTTAATTTGAAGATGTAGTGACAAAGATTACGGGTAAGGAGATTATGTGATGCAGGAAAAGATGGCTGACTCTAAAAGCAGGCACTTGAAGAAGAAAGTTCATTATTTGTTATGTCAAAAATTAATTGCCTCATGGGTAAAATATTTTAAAAAATTACATCTTGTTGAAAGGACATGTGCTAGAAAAAAGTATATAGACTGCAATGCAGTTTCGAAATGTATTTCATATCACTAATTAATTATTTAACTGAATATTCAAATGAATAAATAACATCTAGGACTCAAATATCAATTGAATAAGAAAAAAATCACTAATTACAAAAAAACTACATGTCCCGTCCTTTAGCTTTAAATACAGCATGTTCACAATCAGACTACAGGTCATGAACAGCATAATTATATTACATTTTGAGGCTGATATTTGCTGATTAGTTGTCTATAGATTCCTTAAACTTTTAATAATGGACATTACAGCACTTTATAGCATAAGTTTACTTCATAACATTGATTTTTGTAAAGTGCTTTATACAGCACTAATTTCCAACCTAACATATATTTCATATCAAGAATTCTGTACATTGAATAGTATCTTTTGTATGTATAGTTACCGTCGTCGAGACCGGATTAAGGCGGTAGGAGGACCTGTATAAATTTCAAAAAGCCCCCCCCCTCCTCCACCCTTCCCTGAAAAAAATATTCAAAAATAAGATAAAAGATTTATTTTAAAATGCCATTTCACTGCATTGCGAGGTACTCGCTAGGCAGGGGCCCAAGGTCAACTGCTCAATTTCCTCCGCCTTTTGTCCGGCCTTGACCATCATATCGTGCACCACCAGTAGTACTAACATTTGGTCATTTTCCTTCAGATTATATGAGCCCAGAAATTACCCATGTAGTGTCTGCTCAAAACGAAATATGTTGGCTTTGAACACATAGACAGAGGATCTGTAACTCTCAACATACTAGAAGCCTGGCACAGGCCGTTTTTGGTGGAAATAACATTCCAGCAATTTTAGTCATAGATGGTACCTACATATACATACAGAAAAGTTCACAGTTTAATTTCCAACGTCGATCATTTAGTCTTCACAAACGACGTCCACTTGTGAAACCAATGATGGTCGTTAGTACAACCGGCTACGTTGTCAGTGTTATTGGTCCATACTTAAGTGATGGTAAAAATGACGATGCCAGCATATTAAAACATGTCCTCATCAGCAATATTGAAAAAATGAGAGAATGGCTGCAAAAAGATGATGTTTTTATTGTGAATCGAGGATTCAGAGACTCAATCGACATACTTGAACATAGCAGCCGTCATCTGGTACCTTGGATATGCATGTCATCAAAATGCACCTTTTAATTCGATGTCTGACTGGAGTTCTTATTTGAATGATGCGCAAGACCTTCCTGAACTTAGAATAATAACTATGCGGATAATTTAATAGTATTGCGTTGTACATTCCAGTCAAGTTATATACTGTATGTATTCTAGTTATATATGTGTACATAATTAGTTCTCTTAAACATACAGTGACGATGTACAACATTTAGATTTTTTGTGACGATAATTGTATGGATAAATACTCACATATGTGCTATGATGTTAGCTCATTTGTATTGAAATTGTTATCGACAAAGGGCCTGATGTCAATATTCTTCTTACCATACATTACGCATGTAAAAGTCACACCATATGTTTGCTCTTAGGGGAAATGGTAGATAATGTTTGAAAATCTGCTGAAGCGACATTCCCCAAACCCGAAACCAATTTGAAACTAATAATATTGCGAGCGTGCCCTTTGTTGATCATTACTTCGTAAAATGATTTTCTTTCTCTCTAATTCATCCAAATTGTCCATTGTGGATAGTTAAGTTTTCGTTTAAGTACTGGCATTCTGGAATAAAAGTGTTATTGAATACACTTAGTGATGTGGAAACTAGCTTTGCAAAGATTGTTAACATGCAATTTGTTTAAGTAGCTGTTTTTTTTATCGTAATTTTGTTTTCTCAAATACATACTCTACACTTTATTGTGCCAACTCTCAAAGTCAATTGTGAATTGGTTCTGTATAAAGTCGCATGTGCTAGGCTAACATCGTGATACGCTTGCATGATGAACAACATCTTAGGTGAATCATTATTCGGATAACCGATTTCTCTGTTTGCAATTGACAAATGACAATTTCTATTCTTCTGCTTCTTCTTAACACAGTGTATGTCTTTATCAAAGTGTATGTCTTATCACAGTGTATGTATATATCACTGTGTATGTCAATATATCACAGTGTATGTCTTTATCACAGTGTATGTCTTTATCACAGTGTATGTCTTTATTACAGTGTATGTCTATATATCCGTGTATGTATTTATCACAGTGTATGTCTATATCACCGTGTATGACTTAATCACAGTGTGTGTCTTTATCACATTGTATGTCTATATTACAGTGTATCTTTCACTTCAATGATTTTCTATAGGGTTAATGTCAATTACAAAATTAAGTTTTGGAGGATATTAAAATGATTTTTCCTCCAGTGATGATAATGTTATATACACGTAGTACTTCACAGCATCTTAAAGCAAGTGTGTTTTGTAAAGATACACAGAAAACATATAGCGATCCATTTGGGGTACCAAAAAAAAAAAATAATAATAATAAAGCAGTTAAGTTGAATATATATTTTTTCTTATGAATGTTTTTTTTTGATATTTGAAGAAGTCTTTTCTCAAAGTTCTTTAGTCCCCGTGATTTGCACACACACACACACACACACACACACACACACACACACACACACACACACACATATATATATATTCAGCAAGTCTTGAAAAATTAAAATGTGCATGCATGACGTCATTAAAATCATGATAGCGTCATGGAACCAGAAGTAACGTCATTTTATGTAGGTAAACTTTTGGTGCCTCCAGCATACATAATTTGATTAAATTCAACAACATTTTTATTATTCTGAACAAAATGCATCCTAAACAGTCTTTATACAAAACTTACAGCCTTTTGGTGGTTGGGCCAAATTTGACCCTTGTAGTACCTAGTCGATCAGCCTTTCTAATTTTTTGAAATTTATTTAAATGTATTCGGTTCACTAACTTACACGATTTATGACAGGCCACGAATTATAGCAACAGTTAAAGAATGAAACAAACGATATATTTGTTATAAGATTGAAGGGAATAGACATGCATAACAGAAAGAATCGTTATCATCGTTATCGGTGAGAGAGAGAGAGACAGAGAGAGAGAGAGAGAGAGAGAGAGAGAGAGAGAGAGCGTATTTTGCTCAATTCTGGATTTGTTTTTCAATAACAAAATATATACACGGTGTCCGGCGTAGCAGATTTGATCGAATGATAATTTTGTGGTCTAGCAATTGGGAATATATCATCTGAGCATGATTATTTTGTCTTAATTCAATCTTTAAAGTTGTCGAAATCGCCTGATATACAATTTTTTTTAAAACTCGAAATTAACCGCCGCTAACAAATAATAATAATAAAAAAATCAGTTTCTAATACATGTCTATATTTCCTCAAAGTATTATTACTCCATATTTTGGCGATTTTGTAAAACTTTTAAGTAATTTTTAAAACCGTATTATAGAGATTCTACACTTTTACTTTTCAAAAAACATTATTTCGTATTTGAACAGGGAATCATTTAAGCAATAAAAAGCAGGATGCCCAGTTGTTTATATGATTTTAAGAATTCAATTGAGAAAGTTTAGTAGTATGGGAATGGCCCATTCTCAGAAATCAAAATAAAAAAAAAAACTACAGGTCTTTGAGCTTTTCTGGACCATAGTGAAATTTAAAAAACAAACCAATGCGGTAAAAGCGAATTGATACATAATTTATGTTTATTACCGAATTTTCATAAGAAAAATGTACTCAGTGGATAACAATCGCACAGACTTAGATGGACTTCTCTATACCACAACCAGTTAAAATCTGAATAGCCCAGAATCAATTTTATAGACCTCTTTCACAGAAAAAAATATGAATGTTCTTTTTAATTGTTTTTCAGAATCATCTGTAACATTTGTAGAGTGGAGAAAAGACTGAAACTTGGTATACAAAGTATAAAAAGATGTTACGCAATTGTGTTAAAAAGCAAATTCATCTTAACTATATTACTTACGGTTGCATTGACTAATTTTATTGAAAGAAATACATTTGCACAAAATGAAGAGGATACAATTTCGATCGGAAAGTTTAACATTCGCCCTATCGTTATCCAATAAAATCTATTTGATGAAAATTAATTTGAACAATGGTCTTTCTGAATCAAAGTGAAATAAAGAAATTTTAATTACTCTTGCATGCTTTTCAAAAAGTGTGAGAATGACAATTCAGTATTTATTTTCGTATTTTTTTGAAAAGGCTAAAGGGGACAAAAGCGTACAAGGATTGTACAAAAAATAACGAATGAGTAATCAATTTTTTTTATTACTTTGAATGGTTTGTTCTGAGATCATTTTTGCTTAAGAGTCAATGAGAATTATCATCGATTTTTACAACATTTGCATTGAGAAAGACAAAATAATTAACTAATTTTGTAAATTCTTTGTTTGACTTTAGGTATTTTAGTATTTTTTCAACGTTTTTATATCTCATTCAGGGATATGACCTTTTTTCGTTCACCTTTAGCAATGTTATCTCTTGTCAATTACTGTTAGAAATATTTAACAATTCACTAAGTAAGATTTCAAATCCATTATTTAGAACAAACAGTTATATGTTACGGAATGTATATGTTCAATTTGTGTTCTGGGAGAATTGCTTATAAATCGATTTGACTCAGTTTTAGTCCTTTCTTTGATGATTTCCAAAAGTTTTGGTTAAACGAAGTTTTGCTGATTGTTATCAGCTCTGCTGATAGCTGAGCCAGCCGGTGCTGTTAAATTCTTCTTCTCTGTTACTCATTCGATTTCTTCAACTTTTTTGCATTGACCTGTAATTTTTGATCCATAGATTCTAAACTCCTATTCATGTTGTGGACAAAATGTTTATTACTGTAAAAAAAAACAAAAAAAACGTGGATAACCTGTGTTCTGTTTCATCGTGCACCTAAGATGCAACGTACTGATTTAGACACCATGGCTCTGCAGCAGTGCTTGTCCCTTTAGAACAAGGCCATTTTCTGTCATAGTTATGTTCTTCATAGTTTACATTTTGGATTGAAACTCATTCTTTACAGCTTCTGCTTCATCGAATAATTAAATGCCCCCACCCCCTCCTTTCAAATATTGATAATTGGTATTCTGGTTTTCCGTGAGCACGTCTTCACCCTTAAAAATTTTTTGTTTGCTACTTTTCTCTCTTTTTTCTCAACTGGTCGGATTTCTAAATTTTTGTCATCGTCAATTCTTTTGGTGCCAGTGTTAGTTAACACTTTCCGTCGATTTAATTATATTGTTACACATATCCCGCGCTACCATGTTGATCAATATTTACTTGCCTAATGTTTTTGCAAACATAATATTTTACTACTGATTAACTTATTCGTACCAATATTTTTCAAATTTCCTTCTATCAGTTATTTCTCTGTTTTATTTGTAATATTTTACAACTAACTGCAAATTTGGTGCAAATTGTCTGTTGTGACACACCACCTCAAATAGAGATGATACCATTTATTTCTGTAGAATAATTTCAGTTACTATTAGATGTTAGATGAAATTTCACGAAAATAATTGTGTTTTACAAAACTGTAGATCTACACACAGCTGAGCGTGTATTTTATTTTTTATTTCATCCACGTTTTGTAAAAAGACCTCATATATCAATCTGATTCTGCTTAATTTTGTGATAATTCTTTGTGATTGAAGGTTTTATTTAGATCAAATACATATTTTATTATTTCCTCGTACCGCAAAGTTTTATGGACGTCTTTACATTGTTCATGGTAAGAAGTTTGTCAAGGAAATATGTGTAATTGAATGTGTATTTAGCACGACTGCTATACCTTCTCTAAGTGAAATTTGAAAGGAGTTTTAAAGCCGTCATGATTTCATCAACATTTATGTGACTTTCATTACCCTTTATTTTGTTCAAATTATCATAGACTAACTTGTAGTCTTTATTATTTTATTTTTTAGCATATTTGAGATGTAGTTTGAATCAGCCTTATATTTTTAAAAATGTTATCTCGCTTTATTTCTTCCGTATTGTCATTAGTTATATGTGACGCTCTGGGTACCAAAATGACCCTCTGGGTACAAGGGGAATTTAACATTAGTCCATTGATGTAACATTAGTATGACCCTCTGGGTACAAGGGAAATTTTACATTAGTTCATATGCCTATGATGGTTATGAGAATGGTTTTTAAAATGATTTCTGGGTACAAGGGGAATAGTAATGTTAAAAATGTGTATAGGAATAACATGATGGAACTGTATGGGTACAAGGGGGAATATAATGTTAAAACTCCACCTAATATTAATACGCCGTTTCGACTGACCAACACCCAGTCATCTACTGACCAACACCCATACTTACTAACCAACACGCCTTTTGAATGACCGACACCCACACTTTCTGACCAACGAATAGGGTCGGAATATACACCCACTATACACACAAACACACATATATACTATCACACAAATGTTATGATGTGAAAGAAGGGAAATAAAATATAAGTGACACCCCTTATAAACAAAACTTAAACTTCCCTTTCGATCCTTATCACCCTATAACTTCCCTACCATCCCCTTACAAACAAAACTAAAATACCCGTACCACCCTTATAATCCATATAACCCTATTTGTGATGCGAAAGGAGAAAAAGGATGTACACACATTATGCACAGACATATTTATATGCTGTCACACACAAGTGTGTAAGAGTGCTCACGCTCACACACACACACACACACACACACACACACACGCACACACACACACACACACATGGTAGGAGTGCTCGCGTTGTTATGTACATTGAATTTATTATATGTATCCATGAGGTAAGTTGTACTTTAGTCATTTTGTAAATAACATATTTACTGCATTTGAGTTCAAGGTCAGTTTTGTTTACATAGCATTTAACAATTAGATTGGAATTTTCCATATCTTGTTTTGAGAAAAGTCACGTACGCACCGGAAATTTCCATTAGAGTTACTCATATTCTAGAATATTCTCTCAGGTGATTTATCCTTATATTTATACAGGTTTGGTATACAAGATTTCATTCCTATACTAAACTTTATATTATTAAGATCAGTCTATTAAGGAATTTATTTTAGCAATCAGATGTTACAGCTGTGAAAACCGGAGCAAATTCAGAGAGAGGAATTATTTATTTGAAATATTCATTGGAATTACTAAAAGTGCTCATTCTCATATTGGATTAATGCTTGACTTTGGGATTTATGTGAATTTATTCAAAGATATTATGGATCACATCATTCAGGCATATCAGAACATTCAAGACTACTGACATATCAGGACATTCAAGGCTATGGAATTCATTCGGAACATTCTATATTTAGGACTTGTAATTAGGACACTTAGGATTATTTGGATTTTAATTCACGTTACTGTAAGTGTCTTTTGAATTTTCACCTTAATTGTCTATAAATAAATTGCTTCTTGATTTTACTCACATTGTTGGTTTCACTTTCTTTCTGTTACATAATTTTAAGACCTAGAGTCGTAACAACGCTCACACACACAAACACATACACTATGCACAGAAATGTCCATGGGGGATTTAAGTTTTAGTTTCGCAAGATATACACGGACATGAAACACGCAATATTTTGGAAATGAGTGAATAGAGTAGTATCTCTTTTCCGTTAGTTTTGGCCACACTCATCTTAGTGTCCACACTTCCCGGGCCGGGCTCCAAAAGCACCATATCTACTTCTCCGTTCTTTTTCTCCACAAGAATTGACGGAGACAGAAGGCCTAAAACTATGCTTGTCTGCCTCCATCTCCCAGTCCTCAGTTTGTGGGATCATGAGTTGTTCTGGTTGTTGTTCCTGCTGCTATTAGTGTCATTCTTCTTCTTATTATTCCCTTTGCCTCCTCCTCTCCTTTACCCTCATCCATCTTTCATTGAGACGCGGAAATTTTCTCTCCCTCCTCTCTTGCGTCCGCGCCTGCTTCTCTTCCGCCCATACCCTATTTATCTTCTCTGTGTCTTCCTCCAACACTTCTCGGATCAATTGTTTTGCCTTTCTAAAGGCTACCATCACCCTCTTCAGTTGCCTTCGATACGGATAGCATTCCATTATTCCACCCGGCACAGGAAGAGCTCCACTCTGTTCAGCAAGCACATGGCTTCAATCAACTTCCCGACTTGCACTGGCTGTCTCATTATTGACATCTTTCTCGAGACGACGATGGATGGCAAGACCGACTTTATATGCTAGAGACGCGGACGACAAGGAAAACATTTCTCATATTCGGTACGCGGACGTGAAAGAAAACAGGTACGTAGAAAAATTCAAAGATCGACAGGGAGAAAGGAGAAGACTATGTCAAAAGAAACGACAACAACATCAACCCCTTCCCCCAACCAACCAAACAAACAGCACCATTTTTTTCAACATCAACAAAATTTAATACGCCCTGCTCACTCAAAAGTCAACAAAGAATGAAGAGGAAGGATTAGGACTAGTCCGATTATCTTCATGTACAACTGCCAAATACCCAAACAAAACACTGTTAAAAAGAACGTATTTATAAGGTTGACAAAGTTGAGAAGTAAGGCTTGACTTTCAATGATCTATTACATCGTCATTTTACCATCGATGGACACTACGTTTTTGAACTAAAGAAAACAGATATCCATAATGATCACTAAACCACATTTCTATTTTTTGCATCGTTTCTAGAGAAATCACGTCCAAAACAAGTCAGTAAATGTTCTAATGGGAACCCAAGACTGCAATAATGAAGAAAATACACACAGTATTGTCCACACACTCTCGAATCTGATCCTTGTAATTTCACATTATTGAATTGAGTGGATACAGCATTTGTTCTCATAAAGTCTATGATCTCGTCTTTGAGAGCAGGTAATCCATAGGAATAAAAATATTCCACAATGTGGTCGTTAGGAAAGTAAACGCCTACTGAATGGGTTTCTGGGTGATGACTGTCGCCCGAGTTGATGACATAAACTCAAACGTCTTTAAGTATTTAATGAGGAAGGTCATCTTTAGCACACACCACTGGATTCCAAGGAGCTATGTACGAAATTATAAAGATTTTTCAAGTAAGTCCATGAACGGGAAGTCTTCTTTTCTCTGTTGCAAGAGAGCTTTGATGCGTTACTTCTCCAAGGAAGTCAATGGATGTAGGGGATTGTTACTCAAATTTGTATACCACTCTCTCAAGATATTCTCATCCGGGATGAGTGTCCATGCTTCTTGCAGATAGTCTTCAAACTTTCGTTCTTGACGCATCGTCAAACATTTGTCGTGTCGCATACGACGAGGATGATCGATTTGACAACCATAGGAATGTTCTCTGGTCAGGAGTGTGGTTCTTCCAGCCAAGTGGAGAGCAAATCAGGAGATTATGTGTTGTTCTTGTTTTGGCCATCATGACGTCATGGGTCTGTGGCTCCTGTTATGGATGGAAACCATCATCATTTTCGCCTATGTCTATGGCGTCGTGTTCAAGTTTGTTTTAAAAGTCTAGGATCACTTCTCTCAGACTGTTGATTTCCAGAGTATTATTAAATTCTGCATACAACATCACGTTCACTGTGTTCACGAGGGCTAGTGTAAACTGAAGTTCCACACGGAGTTGACCTGATTTTATAGGGTGGAAATGTCCCTCGTCGCTGCCTTGATCAGGAGTTAAATCAAATACCCACAAAGCACATCCTCCTGCATAATCGTCGTACGAAATGCCGTGGCTGCTGTTGGTTCCTAATTGTCCTGTGGCTTCAGATTCAAGTAAGATCTCGAGCAATTTTCTGGGCAACGTTATGTTCAAACGGCCTGGTACACCACATCTGACCGTCTCTGGTGACTTCTATCTAGGACGCGTTTAAGTGTTGGAACTGGAAAGGAGTTTGATCAATAGTTCCCTTGAGGGCAGCATTGTGGATGATGCCAATGAACAAACGTTTAGGCAGTTGACTTTGGAAGACATGATCTTCGATCTTGGATAGGAGTCCAGAGGCAATGATGAAAATTATGAGTTTCATTCGTCACAGCGGATACTTGGCTGTAGTTCTGGTCAGAGTTTGATTGATATCGTTTCCCTCTTGAGGTAGGACTTCCACACAACGAACATATAGCCTGGCTTCTTCGATGATAGTTTTGTACTCGTTAGTATCAGCCATTAAATGGAACACGGTACTACTTCAATTCAGTCTCAGACGCACATTCACGCCATTCACCAAATACTTGTCTTGGAACCACATGTCCAATTGTAAACGATCAATCACTTCTAAACTACGGCCTTGTTTGATTTTCTTTTGGCGGTCGTTAAATCCAACATTGTGAGGATCGTCAGCTTCTGTGAAGGCATCCAAGATGTCAGGTTTGCACACCACACAAGCATCGAGGTGTGTGTTCTTGACTTCTTTTCCGCACACCAAGAGATTTTCGAGGTTAGCTCGGTAAGGGTAAGTGTCCATGCTGCTGCTAACCAGTTTGTTGTTCAAGTACAAATCCTCTTTGCTGAACAACGAATGCATGATATTGTTGGCAGTAGCCACTCTGGCATCGGCGCCTGGATTGTTGTTGTCCGTTTTGAGAACTTTGACTTTCAGGTTGATTCAATACGAGCTGAGGTGGTAAATGAAGACAACGGATGAAATTCTATCCGCTGTGATTCTCGTATCGCCATCATTGTCGCTGGTATTGCAAACAGATCGAGTTCTGTTTTGGAACATTCGCAAGAATCTCGGTGCATCTTTTTTTTTTTGTTTTTTTTTTATAGTTTTTTTAGTTTTTAGTAAACAAAGAGGTCAAAATCTCTGACTGTTATTCTTTTCTCATTCTTTTTCTGGTCATGTCTATGAGGTCTGAAAGGTTTTCGACGTCTCTTTCTGCCTTGTCTTTTGCTGTGGCGTAGAAGAGGAATCAATGCCTTCGTCTGGAGTGTGAAGCGAATTTATAGGGGTGTCTCGGCGCGTCATGAGTTATTTTTCTTTCTGAATCAGCACATTTTTGATTGGGATTTTGCTGGTCGTTGAACACGCTGCGTCAAGGCAGCATCTTTTAAAGCATATAATCAACGAATCACCATAAGTTTCAAGACGGCTATTACCAAGGATTTTGAAGAAGATAGCCAATACAGTTGCTGAGTCAAATAGTCCACAGTTGTTTATCTCATTGTTGCAAAAATCAAATTCCAATCGCTGCTCCAATGACACAATACACCACAAATATATGACAGAAAAAGACCATTTTAGTTTAGGAACACGTTCTCCACACCACAAACACTGTGGTTGTTGTTTTTGTAGTTCTTCGAGCGATGAACTCTAAGAAGGGGCTGAATCAGTGTTTAACAGCAAGTTTGTGACGTCTACTTCTTTTTATAGTCCATGACTTGTGAAGCTGCAATCCAAGAATCGAAAGTGGGTGGATATCCTTTCCAACGGACTTTTAACTTCTTGGATACGTTGTTTTTCCACTTTTGTGTTCTTCGATCCAGAATGCTTTGGATATCGTACACGTCATCTTTCTTGGTCACTTGTTGTAACTCGGGGAAGTAAAAAGTTCATTTTAAAACTTCTCCGTTCACATCCTCCAATTTATAGACAAGTAGGTCACGTCCACGCGCTATTCCTGTGACACAAAACAATTATATCGTCTAATTCGGTAAATAGTCCTTGTCAAAAGTGCGTTTTGCTTTTTCCAGTGCGAACACAATCTCCGATGTATAACACTTCTCTCTTTTTTTCTGGTCTTCGATGTTCCAAACAATCGATCAAACACGGTCACTTCGTTTTGAAGTGTCACTTCTTCTGGAGCACATCCGATGGTACGATGGTACGATTGATTTTAAACTTTGATCAAACGTGGTAACACGTCGATGTATTTGAGAGTATGCTGATGTGTAAATCATTTCCAGACACCTTCTTTCAAGGTTCTTTGAAAACATTCCATGACACTGGCTTTAGTTTCAGGATTTTCAGTGGTAAAAAAATGAATGTGTCTTTTTGTCAATTCTTTTTGAAAAGCTTGCTTAAGAAATTCGGTGCTTTTGTCTGTTTGCAATCGCAGCGGATATCGACCACTTTGGTTCAAGACGATTTTTAAAGATCGCATTAACTCTGAACCTGTTTTAGAGGTCAAATGAACTACCCAAGCCGATTTTGAAAATATATCAATGACACAAAACAAATATTTGTGACCTCGATTGTACGAAGCTAAACGACAGACATTGGCTAAATCGGCTTGGCACTGTTGATCGATTCCTGTTACTGTAATATGACTTCTTTGAAATTTTCGTCGAATGGATTTGTGTTACGTGTGCGTCGATTGTTCTTGTAACCATTATCGTACATCTTGCAAACGTAGACTTTTTAGTTTGGGGTTTTGCTGCACGATACAAGTTTTGAATTCCTTTGTAGCCAGCTGCACAAGCAGGATTGTAGTAAATGCTGGCTAAAAGTGCATCCATGTTGCTGCTCAATAAGTCACTTACTGTTCGGTACTCCTCTTAGGTTCTTGTAGTAATTTGGATTGTGATCCTTGACGTACCAAGGAGCAATAGGAGTAGGAAAGAAAGTTTCGGTTTCCACACAAATCATCAGTTCTTTTATCACCTTTTCCTTGATTTTTTTTTACTTCTGTCTTCCCCCTTTTTTTTTCTTCTGCTAAAGAGGGTGTCTACGTCATCTTTTTGACCCAAGCTTTCATTTCTTCTCGCTTTGGAATAGGGGAAGGTGTCAACAAGGCTGCCACACTGGGAGAAAAAGTGTTTGAGCAGAGTTTTTTTAAAAAAAACTTCTCTTGTTTCTATCTCTTCTTCTATGGCCGTGTCTGTCATCGTCTTGGGAACTTCTACTGCTGCTTTTTGTTTTTCTTCGTTTTTCCTAGCATTCTTGAAATCTCTCAGAGTACGTTTAGGCGTCTCGTCCAAAGCTTTCTGGTGAAACAGTTGAAGACTTTGCAATAATTATCCGTACTACTGCGGTTTTTTTCTTCTGTTTCTGACAAATATGTTTGATCCGTCAACGATTGTAACTCTTGTCGTAAGTTTGACATCTGAAGGAGATTGGGATTAGGAGGTAAGTTTTCTTCTTGTTGGGAGAAGTTGATGTAGAGGGTGAACTTACTATACCTCTATTCTTTTTTGTCAGTCTTTTGGATTTTTTTTAGTAGGTTTTGTTTTGTTTGCTACGGTATTATGATCCCATCGTAGAAGCGAACGAATAATGACACCTTCATGATCCACCTCCAAGCGGTTTCAAGATGATTTGTTTCTTGGTTTGAATATCAATTCTTGGATGAGCCAGTTGTTTCAAAGCTACTTTACGTTTTTTTAAAAAAAACATTTTGTTTGATGAGGAATATGAATAATTTCTTGTAGTAACTGACGTGCTGTCAAGCCAAACCATCGTAATATTTCTTTAATACTTTCTTTTAACAACTGTAAAGGAAACGGTGCATTTCTTTCGCGACTGATGACATACAGTGCACAAATCAATTTGGCAGGAGGATGAGACTGCAAGGAAGTCATGTTGAATACTGTTACAAACTAAAGAAGTGATTAATGTTTTTATGTATTGTTTTAGACAGACAAAAACGAGGGAGGTGACGTGTAAATGACTGGACCGTCTTCTTGATACCAGTTGTAAAACAAATCCTTACACAATCTCAAATAATCTGGAATACTAGGTTTTAAATCGATAGTAAATACGTATGTGGCAACTGAATGGCATCGGCAAGTGCTAGGACATTGTGTACGATGTACTATCATTTTCCCCCTGGTGTTTGATATATCAGGCATGTTTTAATTTCTTGATTTTCAACTGCACCGTTGTCTCCACATCCGTCACATTGTAAAAGCTCATTATCTCGCAAAAGCTTAGAGTTTTCATGTTCCTTGATACACATAGCTCTGTATTGTGCTTTCTCCGTCTACGGAGGACAGGTGTGTCTTTGATACATCATTTATTTTAATGGCAAAATGTTTTTAGCTGGTTCCAAACTGTTAAATGATTCATATTATCATTTCTATTCCATGATTATATGCTTTTTACCATTTATCCGTTTTGCTTTTAACATCTTTTCAACTTTGTATATGTCATCTTGTTTGTCGTATGGAGATAACCATTGCTCACAAAACATGACTTCTATACCCGCTCCCTTCAGGTCTTCCAGTTTGCAAACAACTGGATCACCTAAAATTACTTGCATGATTTTAAATATTTCCTTAGTAAAATTATGAATGTAGCTCTTTGCAAAGATTGTTTTGTATTTTGAACTTCAATTAACTTGGGTAAAATGTCAAGCGATTTTCTTGTTTCATTTTGAGGGGAAGACTACCACATTCTGGTCTTTAGGAATCCGTTAAACCGTACCAATGCAGATGGTTTTTGTCTGAGTATGTTGAATAGTATTCTATGTTTTCCATTTCTAACAAGCCCTCAACGTTTTTGCTGTAAAAAAAATTTTTTTTTCATAAACTATACTTTTTCATCTCTCTTTAAAGATTTTCCCAAAGCGTCGTGCATGTCATTGTTTTTTTCGTTGTCACTTTTTCAGCCCAATAGTATTTCGAAAATAAACAATACTTCTCACTGTCAAAATGTATTTGTATCCATCATTGTATTTTTCATAAGCTTGCATATCAAATATGTATGCCTGACACTGAACATCCCCGTAAGTGATTAAAGTAACCTCTTTTGTAGGAAACTTTTTTTCTTACTTGTGTAATGTGTATGTAGATTGTTAAGTTAACTGTTATTTCAATTGAGCGTATTTTATTTTCTTTTGTCACGTTTAATTTGTCCCCACAATGTATTGCTTTTTTTGTTTGTAAGCAACTGTATTTTCAGGATGATAGTAAAGATTCTTAAATAATATTCTTTATATTTTGTCTCCAATCGATAGGTGTACATTTGGTACGCCATTTGAAACGGTTTAAAAATTCAAAGAATACTTATGATGGATAATTTGTTTTTATGTGTTATCAACAAGCTAACAGAAAATCTATCCACAGCAGGTACTTTCATTTTCAACAATTTGTAACGTTTCTACAATCTGTTGAAACGGATGAATGATTTAAGATTTAAGTGAAAGTTTACCATTCCTACGGTTGATTCTAAAAGAGCTACTTCATACGCTGCGTCACAATATGTTGTTTTAAATCTTTGTTCTGCATACATTCTGTATCTATTTTTGTTGAATCGTAATTGATTGACCATGTAAAATGTATGAGATGTTTAAAGTGTACTGTAAATTTAGCCGAATATAGATATGTGTCTTTGCTCAAATCAAAGACGTTATTTATTCCTTCCTTATACCGCGCTACCATTTTGATATCAGAGTTTAGGATGTTATTGTTATAATCATTAAATGTAATATGTAAATCAGTATATTTTCTGAAGCTTTGTAGTATACATTTTTTTTTACGTCTTAAATATAAAAATCAACAGTGTTATTCTTCTCTATGCTATTTTGTAGCAAAAATAGCTTTGAGAGCACTGTTATCCCATCTGAACTTGCAAACATATACACATTATATGTTAACATCGATATTATTGTTTTCATTTTAAACTAATGAAATATTTCTATAGGCTCTCTGAAAATTGTTGATATCAATATAATGTAGCTTTGTACCATTATTTATGATGTGATAAAACAAAAATCAAATTACTGTTGTGTATAGCTAATTGTCTTCATAGTCTGAGTTGTCAGGTATTTTTAATGAGTTTGAACAATTAATTGGTCAATAAATGTTGTCATATCCTACACGAGATGGTAATATACAAAAAATATCAGTGGACCAGAAATGTTGTTACAAGATGGCAACATACAAAATTTCAGTGGTCTAGTGATTTTTAAAAAATTATTTTGATTTTTAATTTTCTCGTATTCTTATAAGGCAATATAATAATATTTTTAATAATGACTGGTCGAAAAGCATCCATTTTCACATTACTAACAACATTTGCCGACAGGAAAAAGTACCCCAAAATGCCACAGATTCTTAAAGGCTGCAATGAAGTTTAATTCATATTAGGACATACTACTCAAAATTGTACATCAGTAACGTTATATAGCCACTTAATTTTTAGATCTGCTGAGTAATTCTTCTGATTCAGCGATATTTTGTTTTCAAAATTTTTGACTTTTGCACATTGGAAATAATTATAGAGAGTGATGCCATTTAGTTGTATATTTTAGTCAAATTTAGTGAATACAGCACATATGATCAAGTTAAATTATAAAGGATGTATATCTCTATTGCTCAAAAATTTGGGTGCCTGAATGGTCTAAAGCGCTTGCATTTTAGGATCACTCACACATTTCACATCTGTCTTCGAGTCTCGACTTGACCAACGTGTATATGTGAGAAAGCTTGCCAGTTTTAAAACTTGAAACTCAGTCACTGACTGGTCCTATAAACAAACTCATAAACTACAGCCTTGACCAAAACATTTTCCCTACAAGACTCAAGGAAGCCCAGGTTCTCCCGATATACAAGAAAAACTATCCAGCTGATAAACAAAACTATCGTCCTGTCAGTATTCTCCCAACTGTATCGAAGCTCTTTGAACAAGCAATCTGGAACCAGATCACTAATTACTTTAACAATATCTTACACCCGTATATCTCTGCTTTCAGAAAGGGTTTCAGCTGTCATACAACACTAATTCGACTACTAGAAGACTTGAGCTTAGCCCTAGACAAAAACAAATATGCTGCAGAGAATTTTGATGGATTTATCAAAATTATTTGACTGTTTCCCCAACAATCTCCTCCTCCAGAAACTGGCAGCATATGGACTTTCAGATTCGGTCGTAAACACTACGGTAGATTTCCTCTCAAACAGAAGACAATGTGTCAAAATAGGAAACTCAACTAGTTCATGGGCAAATATCTATAAAGGGGTACAGCAGGGATCAATTCTTGGACCCATACTTTTTAATATCTTTATTTAATGATATCTTCTTTTTCATAAATGATTCTGATCTATACAACTATGATAATGACAACACACTTTCCTACGCTCACCACGACTTTAATATTATGAAATCTACTTTGGGAACAGAGTGCAGTACTTTGATTAGGTGGTTTACCAATAATAAAATGAAAGCGAACCCTAATAAGTTCCAGGCTATTACACTTGGGAAGAAAACCAACGAACAACTTCAGACCTTCTCCTCCAGCGAGGCTTAATTATCTTGTGAAGATTCAGTAAAACAACTGAGAGTCACTTTGGACTTTATGCTAAACTTTAATCAGCAAGTCACTGAAATTTGTCAGAAAGCATCTAAACAACTAAATGTGCTCAAACGAATCGGAACATACCTTACAACCGAAGGAAGACTGACTGTGTACCACTCTTTCATCATGAAAAACTTCAACTACTGTCCCCTAACCTGGCATTTCAGCAGTCTCACTAACATGAACAAACTTGAAAAACTACATGAACGAGCTCTGAGATTTGTCTTTATTGATTGTAAGAAACATTACTCTGAACTCTTCGATTTGCAAATGTATCAACTATCCACAGCCAAAGAATGAAGACCATGGCACTTGAAATATTCAACATTTTAAACAAAAAATGTCTAGCATACTTAAATGATCTGATAGTTTAAAAAAAATCTTCTTACTCTTTTAGGTAAGTAAACACTTTGGAGATCCCTAAAGTAAGAACATCCACATATGGGCTAAAATCTTTTAGGTATGCAGCAGCAAAACTATGGAATTCTCTCCCCAATAACTTACGAACACCCTCATATTTTAATAATTTTAAATCCCTCTTAAAGACCTGGTCTGGGAGCTTATTGTGTAAATGCTCCATATGTAAGCAAAAGTAAATTAGTTTTTGCTGCTACTTAAATCGGCTGATTGCTTAGTATTTTAGATTCTAGTCTTGTATAGATGCTGGTAGATATTGATTGCACTAAATGTTGTATACAGAACATGCTTGTAGTTATTGATTGCCATAAATGTTGGCTTGTGACACTTACACGTGGTTTTGGATGGATTTTCCTACATTTTAAAATATACTTTCATTAATTATATGCTTCTGATGCAATAATACTTATCGTATATGTGTGCTTAGTATGTTTTGCATAGTCTATCCTTGTCCTTGTATATTTAAAATCGGTATGTATGTAAATGGTATCTTAAGGGTGTATTGGCCAGCCATTATTTTAACCAGTATATCTTAACACTGCATGTCAGGTCAGGATTATAATTGTACACACACACACACGCACACACACACACACACACACACACACACACACACACACACACACACACACACACACACACAAAATGCGACGACAAAGACGTCCATTTTTGCGCCTGCTTTTTTTTTTTTTTTAGCAAATTTTAAAAAATCGAAGCCCCCTCACGCACTATTGCCCTTATTCAATATGGCCTGGATGTTCGCAGTAGAAGATCGTGAACTATCAATATTGCTGTCAACATTTTCGTTGACGAGCCGGCTTTTGATGCGTATACACCCAGTCCAACCACAACCATGGCTGCTACAACCACAGTTGTCAGTACACATTTTAGCTAATGAACCTAATAGAACATCTCTAAATAAACGCCGGGAAAAAAGATTACAACTATAGTGGACAAAAGGACATCTGCTAGCCCTAATCTGTAAATTCGAGACAGTCCTCCTCTGGTTTATGCACTTAGACCGTCCTGGACAGAATTAATTCCGTCTTCTTACGGCCAATTGCGCCGGTTGTTGCTTCCACTGATGACATATCTGTTTGTGTTCAGCCCGAGGTCGAAACGAAACGCTAGAGATTCCGAAGATATTTCAAACTATATACACAATCACGTATTTGAATTCCACCCCCATTGGAGTTCCTAGGGAGAAGAGAAACGAAACGCTAGAGATTCCGAAGATATTTCAAACTATATACACAATCACGTATTTGAATTCCACCCCCATCGTCGTTCCTAGGGAGAAGAGAAACGAAACGCTAAGAATTCCAGAGATAATTCAAACCTATATATAGCAGTTAACCCCAGAGGATGAAGTGCAGATTACTGCTTGTGTGTATGTTATCATTTTTCACGTAAGACCGCATTCAAACCTATATATAGCAGTTAACCCCAGAGGATGAAGTGCAGATTACTGCTTGTGTGTATGTAATCATTTTTCACTTAAGACCGCACCACAATTGACGTTCATACTAGAGAACAAATTAATAATGGCTAACAGTTGTCTCCAACTAATTAAGAAAAGACTTCAGTCCGCGTGCGAGCTTGACCACATAGTAGGTTGTAAACCTCTGATCCAGTTTCCAACTCATATAGCACCACGGCTAATAACTCGCGTACGATGCACCTGTTTAATTTTTAACAAAAGCTGTCTCGACTAACCCCAAAATGTACCTGTGCAAAAATAAAATATTAATTTTTAAAAAATCCTGTCAGTTTGTATCAACATTCGTCCCATTGTAGAAAATATAAAGTAATTTCAACCCATATATTCTCCACACTGACAGAATGTCTAATTTCTTTGTAATTCGTATAGGGAACTTTTCTGGTTTGTGTACAATAATTCCCTACATGTACTGAAATTCAACTGTGTATATATCGAGCAGATAACACAGACAGCGCTGAATTTACTAGGGCCGTACATCCTTTATAAATTGATTATAATGCACAAGTAGCGTAAATGGTGTTGGCCGATTTGAATATGCCCTGTGTTTTCGTCAAAAATCTTTAATATGCTTGCATAATGATTTTAAAATTTAGCACATGAAAGGCTTAAATATTTACAAAAGTTTTATTACTTAGTAGACAGCCTAAATTATACAGTGTTTAAACCTTATGCACCTAGTCAAGCAAGTTTTTATTTGTAGGAAACAATAGACTTGCCTCTATCGATCGATAATTTTTGGAATGCGGTGGACTGGCTGGTTTAAAAATAACACATGAGTAATGTATAATCAACGGTCGGCCGGAAAAGAATAGCGTTGTGGGTCAGTCTATAGGGGGCTGACTGGTGCAAGTCAACGCTCTAAAGGCTCCCTGAGAGTTCGGACGGTCTCTGGGTGGGTGGGGGTGGGTGGGCGGGGTAGTGAAGCAAAAAAACTTTTATTTCACATCAACTCCTTTACTTTAATGCGCGCTCTCTCTCTCAGTTAATTTCCCATGACGTCGGCGGTGCGATACCACCGATATATCACGTTCATATACACCAAGCCACTTAGGGATGTCATGGTCATCTTCGAACTCGAAGAACAAACAACACCACCGATATAGCGCACTTAATTATATTGATATCATAGATGTAGCACACTTGACTGTGCTGATACCAGGACAGAAAACATGAAAGATCTTGCAAATTCACCAAGCTGCACCTAAATCATGAAATAATGAACGGGTGTGACCCCGGTAACTCTAGTACATCCGTAGTTCGCTTTTAAGAAAACTTTATGACAGGGGCTATTTGTATCACGACTGAAGTTTGAAAGTGGTCCCTGTAATAAATACGATACTATTTAATGTGTGATAAAATTAGACTAATTACTCCTGGATCATGGAAGTAGCTCTGGCTTCATTTCATCTACATATTTAACCACTCCTTAACAGTCACCTCCCTTAACCAACAAAAATATATCCATTCATTGGCTGCTCAAGAAAGGTGCTACTAGAATAACAGTTTTTTTTTGTTGGTTTCTTAATTACCACCTTTCTCATTCACAATGTTTGAGTTTGCATAGCATTTAATGTCCCTCTTTTACGACATATACTCTTCTTAAAGTTTGCAAATAATTGGAAATTAAATTTCTTCCTAAAAGTCTTGAACATTGCTTTATATTTGATTGGTATCTTAAAAACGATTGCATAGTGATCTGCAACAAAGAAATATGATCTTCCCAGTTACTAGTCGACCTAACCCACAACTTACCACTACCACAGTTCATTTGTATGCTCCCCCCATATTCTGTGGAGGAGCTTATGGTGTTACCCGTATCCGTCGCACAGTCTGTCTATCTGTCTGAGGCCCGCTTCGATATAAGGTTTCCTAACAAGACAACATAGGTCTGGTTCAGTTGTCACCTTTTGTTTGAAAAATTTGAATTATGGC
The DNA here is from genome assembly GCA_029931535.1 of Margaritifera margaritifera. Taxonomy (NCBI): domain Eukaryota; kingdom Metazoa; phylum Mollusca; class Bivalvia; order Unionida; family Margaritiferidae; genus Margaritifera; species Margaritifera margaritifera. The sequence goes on from JAQPZY010001538.1 coordinate 4,025,143, forward strand.
CCGTGTTTAGTGTTTTTTCAATTATAACCGTGACCGTACAAACACCCCCCCCCCCCCCGCCGACCCCAACCTTTGCTTTCGTAGAAAGCAGAGGATATTAAATTAGGCCTGTCCGTCCTTCAGTCCGCCAATTCCACTTTCGTTTCCGCATAATAATGCCTTTAATTATTATTATCTTACAACCAAATTTGGGATGCCACTTGATATTGGTGAGACCTCGACTAAATTCGACTGACAGCTTGCTTCATCATCTAGCATAGTTATTGTTTCAAATTGACAGACCCACTCACTTTCGCTTCTGCACAAAAAACTCCCTTATTTATTAGTAGATTTCAAGCAAATTTGGTATATAGCTTAATTTTCAAAAGCCCTTGGCTGATTTGGATTGTTAGAGTTCTGTGTCACCGTTTAGTTGAGTTATCAGACCACGAACTTATTTTTCCGCACAGTAACTCCCTTAAATATTATTGGATTTCAACCAAATTTGTTTTGTTGCTTGATATTGACGAGTCCTTGGCCGGGGTCGATTTTCAGACTTCTATGTGATAGTTTAGCAGTGTTGTAGCCCTTACTTCGCAGACCCACCCACTTTCTTTTCCGCCCAATAAATCCCATGATTATTATTTGATTTCAAGCACATTTGGCATGCAACTTGGTTGTGATGAATCCTTGGCTGAATTCGATTGGTAGCTTGCTGTATAATCGTTTAGCAGAGATATAGCTCTTGATTAACTGACCCACCCAGTTTTATTTTCTCAAATCAACCTTTTCATTTTGTGATTGGATTATTTGAACCAAATTTGGTAAACAGCTTGATATTGGTAGAACCTTTGCTAGATGAGACCTCGGCTGAGTTCATTTATCAGTCCCTGATTGTCAGACCGATCCACAGTTTAATATTTATGAGACCTCTACTGAGTTTGATGTTGCTTACGTACATGTTCCGCGATCAATGTCATCTACAAGCGGAGTTGTGGGCCTTGAATGTCAGACTCACTCGCTTTCTTTTCTGTGCTAAAACTCCCTTTATTCCTGTTGGATTTAAATCGAATTTGGTAGGCAATTTAATGTTGATAACACCTTGGCTTAATCTGGTTTTTCAGCGTGCTATGTGCATCATCGTATAGCGTTGTTCTTGTTTGCACACAGTAATTCCCTTGATTATGATCGGATCTCAAGAAAATTGCGTACACAGATCTATATTGATATATCTTCAACAGTAAGGCCAAGTGTGCTATGGTATGGTCCTTTGTCTGTCGTGCGTCGATCGTTCACATTTGGTATTTACAACCTCTTTTCAATAGCCGTTGACCAATTTCCACATGATTTTACAGAGAGCATTCTGGCATCAAGACCTTTCAAGTTTGTTCAGTGGATGTTGACCCGTTATCCAATATGGCAATCGTTACTGAAAATGGCATTATTTTTAAAAACAATTTCTTCTCTGAATTTGACAAAAGGTGACACAAAGCAGCCCGGAATGAAGATCTTTCATATTTTTTTCAACTGATGCCTATCCGCCATCAAATATGGTCGATGAAACTAAAAGTAGATACACATTTAAATGACCCTGTCTCGATAACTGCTGAATAGAATTTAACTGAATGTCACAGAAAGCATCCTGACAATGAGGATTTCGATATTCGACAAATGATCCTGATTCACCATCAAATATAAAAAAGCAAAACCTTATAAACCACTTCATCTTCAAAAGAGCCAAACATAATTTGACCACATGTAACAGAACGCATTCTGGCCCAGATCGCTTTCAAGTTCTTATAAATGATGCAAATCGGTCATGAAATATGTCCACCATCACTGAAAATAGATAAATATTCCAGCGAGGTCTTGTCTAAAGCCGCTCAACAGAATTTAACCAAATCTGACTGAAAGCATCATGGCATAGTGGTGTTTTAATTTGATGCAAATGATGCCGATCCGCCATCAAATATGGTCGCTCTTACTAATAAAACAAAAAAAATAAAAATGGCTTCCTCTCACAAACTGCTCTACAGAATTCAACACAATTTACAGAATGTGTCCTGGCATATATGGTTTATGCCTATGATGCACTTTCGCCGTCGGATAAGGCCAGACGACCATTACTAAAATAGTGAATGTCTGAGTGATTATTCACTGTTACTTTAGAATTCTTTATACGACGTCTTCTAACAACTGTTGAACATATTTTCAGCAAATCTGATAGAAAGTATCATGGAATAGTGGGCCTTCAAGTTTATATAAATTATGTCAGTCTGCCATCAAATATGGCCAACATTACTAAAAATATAAAAACCTTTCAACGACTTCTTAAATACCACTCAGCAGAATGTGACTAAATTTGACAGCATTCTGACACTAAGCCTTTCAAGTTTCTACAAATGATGCCGATCCGCCATCATATATGGTGGACCGTTAATAAAAATCGAAATTCATTTAGATTACTTCCTCTAAAAACAATTCAACGCAGTGAGACCAAATGTGACATAAAGCATCCTGGCATAAAGGGCTTTAAATTGTGTCCAATTGATGCCGATCTCCCCTCAAATATGGCTGCTATTACTAAAAAGTAGAAAGAAAAACACTGTAATAATATGTTTAAATAATCCACTTAACCGAATGTGACCAAATTGGATAGAAAGCATTTAAGATTGAATGTCTTGCAAATTTATACAAATGATGCTAATCCGCTGTCAAATACAGCTGATGTTACTTAAACTAGAAAGATATTAAGTAAACTTTTGTAAAACTGGTCAACAGAAGTTGACAAACTTTCACAGAAAGCATCCTGGTATTTTAATATTGGACAATTTGAACCGCTGTGGTATCAAGCTTGAAACAGTTGTCTTACAAAATATGCAGTCAGCAGCATTGGAAGGAATTGCTACAGAAAACATCTTAGTGGCCCAGATTTCTTAGCCAGCTGCTCTTGAATATGACTATTAGACAGTTGTCACCCAGGCGAGCGATCTCAGGCCCACTTAGGCCCCTTGTTTGATATTTAGGGTTGAAACTGAGGCAATGTTAAACCGTTAGTTGTGTAGTTAATAGTCAATGATAATAATGTAAAGACATAAAGCTGGTCAATACGACAATTAATCAGTTGAAGAAAGTGTATATCAAGTAAAAGTTTGATTGGCATAGAAGCGACAATATGAAGGGAGAATAAGGGGCTCTGCATTTCTAATATGAAGCACAAAATAAACCAAATGAACAATTGCTGATGCTCTTTAAGTTATTTCAGGGTTCCCGTAGATCATGGAATTGCAAACAAATTAGTTTGATTAATTTGTATATACCTCAGTTGGCAGTAAGGACCAGTGAGTTTTTGTTATGGTCGTTCGTCACTCGTCTGTTCACTATTGTTATTTAGAACTTCTTCTCACAAATCGCTCGGTGAACATTCTGGCATCAAGGCCTTTCAAATTTGTTGAGAGGATGACGATCTGTCAGTCAATATGGCCGCCGTTATTAAAAGTAAAAAAACTTGTAAAGATCTTCTCAAAAACAACTCAACATAATTATCCAAAAGTTGACACAAACAGCTTCACAGAAATGTCTTTCATATTCATACAAATGATGCTGATTCGCCATCAAATATGGCCACCGTTATTAAAACTAGAGAACCTTTAAACTACTTCTCATAAACTGCTAAATAGAATTTAACCAAATTTGACAACAACAACAACAACAACAACCACAACAACAACAAAAATTCTTGACATAGACAGCTTTCAAGTTTGAACAAATGATGCTGATGCGCCATCAAGTATGGCTGCAGTTGCTAATAGTATATAAACCGACTTCTTTTCAAAAACCGCTGAACAAAATTGGACTAAATTTGACAGCATCCTGGCATACAGAGTTTTGGGGTTTCTTCAAAAGATGCCAATCCGCTATCAAATATAACCATCGTTGCTAAAATAAAAATAAATAAATGTCGCTTCTACTCAAAAAATAGCCAAAAGACTTTTACCAAATTTGACAGAAAGCATCCTCTTGGCACACAGGGCATTCAAGTTTGCAGAATTAGAGCCAATCTGTCATTAACTATGATCACTGTTACTAAAAATATAAAATATTGTAATGACTCTCTCTCAAAAACCACTGAACAGAATGTCAACACATTTGACAGAAATCTATCTGGCATAAAGGTCTTTCAGATTAGTACAAATGATACCAATCTGAGATCAAATGTGGCATCTTTTAATAAAAATAGAAATTTCATCATGTGATTTATTCTCACAAACCACTGTACAAAATTTGACCAAATCTGCGACAAAATATCCTGGTATAAAGGCTTTCACATTTATATAAACGATGGCGATTAACCATCAACAGAGGCGGCGCGAGGGTTTGAGGCTCTCGGGCGCAATGTTCTTTAATGGCGCCCCCTACCGAGGCGCCCGGGGGCAATGTTCTTTAATGGCGCCTCCCTACCGAGGCGCCCGGGGGTTAACTTTTTTAGTGGTGCCCCTTCTTTGCCACAGAGAACAGTTTTTATGTCAGTTGCCAACCTCCACCCCCTCCCATCTAAGCCCTGAAACCGGGGGCTTAGATGCTCAGATGTGTGTGGGTGTGTGTGTGGGGTGGCAAGAAAGCTACCCACGGCGCACCCGCCCTCGCCCGGCGCCTGGGGGGCAATTCTTCCCCCTCGACCCCCCCCCCTCGCGCCGCCAATGGCAATCAAATATGGTCACTGTTACTAAAAATTGAACAAATTTCAAATGATTTCTTCTCAAACACTGCTGAACAGAATTTGACCAAATTTGACAGAAAGCACATCTGGCATAGATGGCTTTCAGATTTGTACACAAGATATCAATCGGTCGTCAAATATATCCACCATTCCCAAAACAGAAGAACGTTTTCACAACTTTATATATAAAAAAAAAGAAACAAACAAACAAAACGAAACAAACCCACTCAATAGAATTCGGCCGACTTGGATACGAAGCATCCTGGCCTAGAGGCTTTTCAATATGATACAAATTATGTTGATTTAACAGCAAATAAAAAGGAAGATACAAAAACCAGAGAAACCTTCCAAAAATTGTTTTCATAACGAATGCATTGGAATACATTTATACAGTAAGCACCCTACTGATCCAGATCCCTTGATCAACTGTTCTTGTATTTGGTTATTAGGCAGATGTCAGCCAGATCAGCGATCTTAGACCCATTTGGACCTCTTGTATTGATTTCCGTGGTTACTGTTAATCCCGAAATTAAAGAACCAGTAATTATTGACCCGTTCATAGAAATAATAAGACCCTTTCCCTATCTACGAATGTAAGTATCATCAGAAACGTGTTTCCAAATCGCAAATATTGATATTAAAAAAAAAAAAACCAAAAAAAAATAAAAAAAAAATAAAAAATTAATCCGTCCATAGCAAATTATTATTAACAATAACATGCCCCATCGTACTTGCCCTTTGAAGTGTGGGAGTTTTACACTGAACTGACTTTGGTACCTGAACTTTCATCTTTCTTGTGTGCGTGTTTTCTGGGAAAGGGGA